>CM052436.1:53365003-53412419 GCA_028533085.1 Varecia variegata
GAGTTCTTAATATATTCTGGATACCAACCCCTTATTAGATATATCATTTGCAAATATTTTCTCCTATTCTGCAGGTTCTTTCTCACTCTGTTGATTATGTCTTTTGATGGACACAAGTTTTTAATTTTCACATAGTCCAATTTGTCTATTTTTACTTTTGTTGCTTGTGTTTCATATCTAAGAAATCATGGATAAATCCAATGTCATGAAGTTTCCCATGTTTTCTCTTAAGAGTTTTACAATTTTAAACCTTACATTTAGGTCTTTGATCTATTTTGAGTTAATTTTTGTATATGGTGTAAGGTTAAGCGTTCAATTTTATTGTTTTGTATGTGGATATCCAGTTAACCATTTCCAAGTGTACAGTTCAGTGGCATTAAAAACATTCCCATTATTGGGCAATCATCATCACTATCCATCTCCAGAATTTTTCATCATCCCATACTGAAACTTTGTACCCATTTAACAGTAACTCCCCATTTTCCCCTCACCCATCCCCTGAAACCACTGTTCTGTGAATTTGTCACTGTTCATGTTCTTAAGGACCATGTTCTACATGGGAATTGTGGGAGCACAGAGAAGGGACATTTAGCTCTGGACTGGTGGGGGTGTTGGTAGAAGGATCAGTGTGTTAGAAGAGGTTTGGGAAGAGGGAGGAGGGATGCTCAACCTGGCTAGGACCCAGCCAAGCAAGGGAGTGAGGGGGAGCTGCATGCCAGAGACATGATGAGCAGAGGCAAAGGCTTGGGAGGCGGCTTGCGGTATTCTGGGCACTATGAGTCATCATGGTCAGTCCGTCTTTGGTGGGACGAGCTGCTTACCCATGCGTTGGGTTACTAAACTATTTCTCATCTGTTTCTTCTTTGGAATGCCCCTTCTTTTCATCTTTCCTGTTCAGAGCTGACTTTTCTTTCCTTCCATCTCATTCCTCCTCCTTTTTTAAATTGTACACTTCTTAGTGAAATATAACATATGTACATCATAATCCATGAATGTGTGTGATGAATTTTCATAGCATGAACATACTCGTGTACCTTGATTCAGATGCAAAATAGAACCTTACCAGCACCCCAAGAGACCCCTTCCAGTGACTACTCACATCCTTCCCCCAAGGGTAGCCACTACCATTGTTACTGAGCAATCAATGGGCTCACTGCCCAATGCACATAGAAACCAATACGATGGTCCTGGCTTTGAGAAAAGAAAAGCTTTATTGCAAGTTGTCTAGCAAGGAGACTGAGGTGTGACCTAACTGGATCTTGCAATGATGTTATGCCAGGGTTTAATCTGATTTTATTCTGGATCCTGTCATGCAGTGTTTCTTTGTTTTTTTGTTTTTTTTTTTGTTGTTGTTTGTTTGTTTTTGAGATGGGGTTTTGCTCTGTCACCCAGGCTAGAGTGCAGTGGCACCATCATAGCTCACAGCAACCTCAAATTCCTGGCCTCAAGTGATCCTCCTGCCTCAGCCCCCCAAGTAGCTGGGAGTACAGGCAAATGCCACCACACCTGGCTAATATTTCTAATGTTTGTAGAGACGGGGTCTCACTCTTGCTCAGGTTGGTCTTGAACTCCTGGCCTCAAGCAATCCTTCCGCCTTAGCCTTCCAAAGTGCTAGGATTACAGGCATGAGCCACACGCCTGGCACCAGTGTTCACTTCTTAATTCAGTCCCCACTCCTGGGTCCAAGCACTTAGGTTCCACCTGTGGTAGTTCAACTGGGCCTGCTTAGGTTATATGACCTTCAACATGGGCGTCCATGGCAACTGAAAAACTACACAAACTTGTTACATAAAAGTTTAGCCAGCTTGGTCTGGTGCGGTTACACCCTGCCTTCTGACAAAATAGACTACTTTTGCTTGGTTGTCTTCCTTATATAGATGGACTCCTACAGAATATACCCTTTTGCGTCTGGCTTCTTTGGCTCAACATTCCTCTTTTTTTTCTGGGCCAATTCTCATCTTGCCCGAATGTCAGAAAACGATCTTTGTGCTAGTCTTTATCCCAGCCAAGATGATGGAGGAGAACTGGCTACACAAATGTAAGGTGGCATCACAACTCACAATAAACCACAGGACAAGAAGTGTCTCTGGCCTGGCCCCACAGGGCTGCTGCTAGAAAATGGATGGCTCCCACTGAGGGCTGAATGGAGAAGGGACAGCACTTGCCCTATGGTACTCTCCTAATATTTCTAGGAGAGTGAAGCTTAAAATTGTTAAACATTCCCAGAAGGGCCATAAATCTCATTTTAGCTTGTTTCAATTGCAGAATGAAATGGCTTGTTTTTTTGGCAATTTTTATTTTTCCCTCTCAGTCCCTTGCCCTCCGGTTCACTGCTCACAGGTGCTTCCTTCCTTCCTTTCTCTCCTCAACTCCCTCTTTGACAGTTATATTTCAGCAGCATTCAGCCCTCCACCAGACCCAGGAACTTTTAGCCAGTCTTGGATTCACAGTATACAGGAGTTACAAGGAATCTGAAGCTTAGCCGATTCACCCCACCCTTCATTATTTAGACTTTGAAAAAAAATTGAGATATAATTTACATATAGTAAAGTGTACAAATCTCAGCATACAACTCAAATAATTAATTAATTCAGCTCAATTAATACATTAACCTTTACATATGTTGACCATCATGTGACCATCATTGAATCAAGATATAGAACATTTCCGTCACCCAGAAGGTTTGGTCATGCTTTTCCCCAGCCAATCTCTACTCCTCCCCTACTTGTTTTCTTCTATCATCATAGATCATGCTTTCTGTTCTTGAACTTCAGATAAATGGAATCATACAGTATGCATTCTTTTGTGTCTGGCTACTTTTGCTCAACATCAGGGTTTTGAGATTCATCTATGTCATTGCATGTATCAGTAGTTTGTTCTTTTTATTGCAGAATATGCTATCATTTACTTGTCTATTCTTCTGTTTTAGGACATTTGGGTTGTTTCCAGTTTGGACCACTGTACTAGTTTGCCAGGGCTGCCATAACAGAGTACCACAGATCGTGTGGCTTAAACAACAGAAACTTATTTTGTCATGATTCTGGAGGCTAGACATCCAAGATCAAGGTACTGGCAGGGTTGGTTTCTTCCAAAGGCCTCTCTCCTTGGCTTGTAGATGACTATCTTCTCTCTGTATCTTCACATGGTCTTTCCTCTATATGTCTGTCCTAATCTCTTTTTTTAAATTTTTATATCCTTTCAAAGGACTTTTATTTATTTTTAACATTTATTTCAAAGTATTACGGGGCACAAATATTTTTGGTTACATGGATAGCTTCTGTAATGCTTGAGTCAAGGTTATAAGTGTGCCTATCACCCAGATAACATTCATTGTACCCATTAGATAAGTTTTCACCCATCCTCTTCTCCTCCCTGATTGATTTCCTTTGAGATTTACTTCCCTATATGCACATGTGTGCTCATCAGTTAGTACCAGTTTAATAGTGAGTATATGTGGTGTTTGTTTTTCCATTCTTTAGATACTTCACTTAGGATAATGGTCTCCAGTTCCATCCAAATTGTTGCAAAAGGCATTAAGTCATCCTTATTCATGGCTGAGTAGTATTCTATGGTATACCAGATTTTGTTAATCCACTCATGAATTGATGGGCATTTGGGTTGATTCCACATATTTGTAATTGTGAATTGTACTGCAATAAACATTTGAGTGCAGGTGTGTTTTTGATAGAATGACTTCTTTTCCTTTGGATAAATACCCAGTAGTGGGATTGCTGGATCAAATGGTAGGTCGACTTTTCATTCTTTGAGGAATCTCCATACTGTTTTCCATAGAGGTTGTACTAATTTGCAGTGCCAACTGTGTAAAAGTGTTTCTTTCTTTCTGCACCCACACCAGTATCTATTGTTTTTGGACTTTTTAATAAAAGCCACTCTGACTGCGGTGAGGTGATATCTCATTGTGGTTTTGATTTGCATTTCCCTGACAACTAGTGATGTTGACCATTTTTTCATATGTTTATTGCTTATTTGTCTATCTTCTTTTGAGAAGCTTCTGTTCATGTCTTTTGCTGACTTTTTAATGGTGCTGTTTGATATTTTTTCTTGCTGATTTGCTTGAGTTCTTTGTAGATTCTGGTTATTAGTCCTTTATTAGATGTATAGCTTGAGAATATTTTCTCTCATTCTGTAGGTTTTCTATTTGCTCTGTTAATTATTTCCTAGGCTGTGCAGAACTTTTAATTTAATCAACTCCCATCTATTTATTTTTGTTGTTGTTATGATTGTCATTGGGATCTTCTTCATAAATTCTTTGCCTAGGCTGATATCTAGGCAAAGTTTGAAGAATTTTTCCAACATTTTCTTCTAGAATTCTTATGATTTCATGTCTTACATTTAAGTCCTTTATCCACCTTGATGAATTTTTTTTGAGTAGTGAGAGATCTGGATCCTGTTTCATTCTTCTGCATGTGGCCATCCAATTTTCCCAGCACCATTTACTGAATGGGCTTCTTTTTTTCCAGTGTATATTGTTATCTGCTTTGTCAAAGATCAATTGGCTGTATGTGGATGGTTTTATATCTGGGTTCTCTGTTCTGTTCCATTGGTCTATGTCTCTATTTTTGTGCCAGTACCATGCTGTTTTGGTTACTATTGCCTTGTAGTATAGTTTGAAGTCTGATAACATGATGCCTCCAGATTTGTTCCTTTTGCTTAAGATTGCTTTGGCTATTCAGGCTCTTTTCTGGTTCCACACAAAGTGTAGAATTATTTTTTTCTAGATCAGTGAAATATGACCTTGGTATTTTGATGGGGGATTGTACTGAATCTATAAATCACATTGGGTAGTATGGACATTTTAGCAATGTTGATCCTACCAATCCATGAACATGATATGTTTTTCCACTTGTTTGTAACATCTGCAATTTTTTTCGTCAGTGCTTTGTGATCCTCTTTGTAGAGATCTTTCACCCCGTTGGTTAAGTATATTCCTAGGTATTTTATTTTCTTTGTAGCAATTGTGAATGGTATTGAGTCTTTGATTTGGCTCTCAGCTTGACTGTTATTTGTGTATAGGAATGCTACTGATTTGTGTACACTGATTTTGTAACCTGAGACTTTGTTGAATTTATCAATTCCAGAAGTCTCTTGGTGGAATCTTTGGGGTTTTTTAGACATAGAATCATATCAACCACAAAAAGTGGTAGTTTGACCTCCTTTTTCTGGATTTGGATACCATTTATTTCTTTCTCTTGCCTGATTGCTCTGGCTAGGACTTCCAGCACTATGTTGAATAGAAGTGGTGACAGTGGGCACCCTTGTCTTGTTCTACTTCTTAGGGGGAATGCTTTCAAATTTTCCCCATTCAGTATGATGTTGGCTGTGGGTCTGTCATATATGGCTTTTATAATTTTGAAGTATGTTCCATGTATGCCTATTTTGTTAAGAGATTTTATCATAACAGAGTGCTGAATTTTGTGAAATGCTTTTTCTGCATATATTGAGATGATCATGTGATCTTTGTTTTTTCTTCTGTTAATGTGGTGAATCACATTTATGGATTTATGTATGTTGAACCATCCTTGCATCCCTGGGTTGAAGCCCACTTTGTCATAGTGGATTATTTTTTTGATATGCTGTTGAATTCAATTTGCAAGTATTTTATGGAGGAATTTTGCATCTATATTCATAAGGGATATTGGTCTGTAGTTTTTTTTTGTTGTTGTGTCCTTTCCTGGCTTTGGTATAAGGGTGATACTGGCTTTATAGAATGAACTGGGAAGGATTCCCTCCTTCTCAATGTTAGGGAATAATTTCTGCAGAATGGTACCAACTCTTTTTTGTAGATCTTGTAAAATTTGTCTGTGAAATCATCTGGTCCAGGGCTTTTTTTCTTGGAGGATTTTTTATTGCTGCATCAATCTCATTGCTTGTTATTGTTCTGTTCAGGAATTCTACTTCTTCCTGATAGAATCTTGGGAGGTTGTGTGTTTCCAGAAATTTGTCCATTTCCTCTACATTTTCAAGTTTATGTGCACAGAAATTTTCATAGTATTCACAGATGATATTGTGTATTTCTGTGGTATCAGTTGTAATAGATCCTTTTTCATTTCTGATTGAGCTTATTTGAGTCTTTTCTCTTCTATTCCTGGTTAATACCTCCACTGAGAGAACTGGACAGATCATCCAAGCAGAAAAATATTAATAAATAAAGAAACACTGGACTTAAACGGGACTCTAGAACAAACGGTCCTAACAGACATTTACAGACATTTTACCCAAAAACTACTGAATATACATTCTTCTCATCAGCACATGGAACATTCTCCAGGATTAATCATATCTTAGGCCACAAAACATAGCTTAATTAAAAAAAATAGAAATCATACCATATATCTTCTCAGACCACAGTGGAATAAAACTAGAAATCAAGTCCAAGACAAACACTCAATTCTACACAAAGTCATGGAAATTAATAACCTGCTACTGAACAATTATTAGATCAATGATGAAATTAAGATGGAAATTAAAAGATTCCTCAAACTGAATGACAAAGGGGACACAAGCTATCAAAATCTATGGGATAGAGCAAAAGCAGTCTTAAGGGAAAAAAATTTATAGCCTTAAATGCCTCAACAAAAAGACAGAAAGATCACAAATTAATAATCTAATGACATGTTTCAATGAACTAGAAAAGGAAGAGGAAACCAAACCCAAAGCCAGCAGAAGAAAAGAAATAACTAAGGTCAGAGTAGAACTAAATGAAATCAAAGATAACAAAATTATATAGAAGATCAATGAAACAAAAAGTAGGTTCTTTGCAAAGATAAACAAAATTGATAGACCTAATCTCTTTTTATAAGGATTCCAGTCATATTGGAATAGGGTCCCCCTAATGATTGCATTTAACCTTAATTACATCTTGAAGGGCTCTAAATACAGTCACATTCTGGGGTACTGTGGGTTAGTTAGGACTTCAATATATGAATTTGGGGGGACACAATTAAGTGCATTACAGTTACTATGAATAAAGCTGCTATGAACATTTTTGTATAGATTTTTCAAATGTACAGTTGTCCAAACTGGTTGAACCAATTTATACTCTCATTGGCAATGTGGGTGTTCCAGCTGATCCATATCCTCACCAGCCACTTCATTTTACAGATGAAGAGATGAAGAAAAAGACCTACAGAGATGAAGTGCAAGGCTCACTTTCCCATGAGCTTAGGGTTGCACAGTGGAGGAAGCCCTGTCTCCAACCTGCCTTAAGAATTTCTGAAATTCCCCAACACATTACCTCATTCAATCAGTCATTCACTACAAAGAACACTGAGAACCACCTGTGGCTCAGGTCCTGTGCTAGGCTCTGGAAGTGAGGTGGTGAAAAGAGAGACAGGAAACTTACACTCAAGTTGGAGAACAATGAACACAACTAAGTAATTGCAGATCATGGTAAGTACTGGGCAAGAACTCAACAGAACCTGAAGGGGAAAATAAGGGGCTTGGTGATAGGGAGAGTCAAATTGCCTTTAGATGGGTTGCTCTGAATGGATAGATAGGAGAGCCCTGAAAGATTAGAAGGTGACATCAGACAAAGACCAGGGAAAGTGCTGAGGCAGAGAGAACAGGAAGAGCACAAGCCCTGAGGTAGGGGCAGCTCTGGGGAGGAGAAGGGACAGCGAATGATGTTCTGTGTAACTGGAGCCCAACAGGCAAGGACTGGGGAGAGGCAGGAGATGAGATCTAGAGGGCTGGGGCCCAGACCACCCAGGGCTTGCATGTCATGGGAGGAGTTTGGATTTCATTCTAAGGGCAATGAAAAACCACAGGAGGGTTTCAGAAGAACGACAAGCAACTGACATTAACAAATGGATTGTAGGGGGAAGAAGCAGTCACACTCTTTAGGAGACCCTTACCCTTGTCTTTGTGACAGTCAGTGTTATGTCAGTTACTTAGGAGGTGGCAGAAGAGATATATTTTGGAGGTAGAATTGACAGGACATGATGAGGGGTTGGGTGGGTCTGTTGAGGAGAGAAGAAGGGGTGAGTCAAGGATGACTTTTAGGCTTTGAGCTTTGAATCTCTAGACAGTGGGCAAGGGATCTTTCAGCTATAATCCACCACACTGTACACTTCTCTTGTCCATTTCATTATTGTATATCTTGAGCCTCAGGCCATAGTAGCTGTTCAATAAACAGTCTTCAATGAATAACTGGTTGCATACAGGAATGTTTTAGCACATGAAATGGGTTCCATAAAGGGTTTTTTCTTTTGAATTTTTTTTTGAGGTAAAATTCATATAACGTCAATTAAAGTATATAGTTCAGTGGCATTTAGTACATTCACAACGCAATTCAACCATCCCCTTCATCTAGTTCCAAAATATTTTCGTCACCCCCCAAAGGAGTCCCTGTACCCATTAAGTAGTCACTCCCCAATCCCTCCTTTCCCCAGCCCCAGGCACCCACTAATCTGCTTTCTGTCTGTGTGGATTTACCAATTCTAAATATTTCATATAAATGTAATCATACTCTATGTGACCTTTTGTCTGGCTTCATTAGCATAATATTTTTGATGTTCATCCACATTGCAAGGTGTATCAGGACTTCATTCCTTTTAATAGCTAAATAATATTCCATCATATGGATACGTCACATTTTGCTTATCCATTCTTCCCTTGACAGACGTGTGGGTTGTTTCCACCTTTTGGCTATTGCAAGTAGTGCTCCTCTGAACACTGGCATACAAACATTTGTTTGACTACCTATTTTCAATTCCGGGTATAGACTTAAGCAGTGGAATTGCTGGTCTTATGGTAATCTATGTTTAACTTTTTGAGGAGCCACCAAATTGTTTTCCAACAGCTCAATAATGTTTCACTGAGGAAAAAGAAAAGGCAGATGGAAGCCTGGGAGGCAGGATGAGGGCTTTTCCTATTCTTCACAGGTAGTGCTGATTGGGGTCAAATTATTTAAATTCTCTGGGCTGCGTCCTCATCCTCAAGGTGGGGGAATAAAACTTACTTCTGTGAGCTGAGTGAGATATTGTTGCTGAAGCTCCAGGCACAGAGTAAGGTCCCCAAATTAATCGCCTTCCCTTAGTCCCTGACTTTGCCTCTCCCTACTCCCTCTGGGCCCAGTCCCCGCCCGCAGCCCCCGGCTCAGCCTGGCTACGAACTACAAGTCCCAGCCGGCACCGCTCCCCGGCCGCCGCTCGCGGGCTGCTGCGCATGCTTTGGCAGACGTGGCACCGGGAACTCGGAGGCGGGGAGCGGCTGGGAAGTGGCCGTGGCTGTTGGCCACGGTGGAGCTAGCGAGCGGCGGGCGCGGGAGCCCGAGCGAAGAGGCAGCCGGGCAGTGGGCAGCGGCGGCGGGGATGGCGCGGGCCGGGCCGGCGTGGCTGCTGCTGGCGATCTGGGTGAGGCTGCAGGGCGGGGGCCGGCTGGGGCCGGCACATGCCCCCCGTGTGCCCTTCTGTGCTCTCTGCTCCCAGCTCTTTCTGGGACGCCGGGAGCTGCCTCGGCGCCGGGATGAAGGCGTGCGTGCCAGGCAGGCGGGCGCTGGGTGGCCGCGCGGGAGGCAGCGGGGCGTCCCGCTGCCCTGCCCGCTGAGCGCTCCCGGGCGCAGGGGCAGGAGGCAGCTTTGGGGCGCTGGGCGATCCCTCGGAGGGTGCTTGCGCCATGGGGACAAGTTTGCGGGGGCGCAGGTCCGGGTGCGGCCATCCGCTAGGGCGGGACGCCGGGGGAGGGGGTCTGGGGGTACGCCCGCCCCAGACTCCGAGCCCTGCACCTGTGTGAGTGCAGGGTCGGGTGTGGGTGCTTTACACCCGCACTGCCGGAAACCTTGTTTTAGGGCCACCTTGTTCTTGGCATACAAGAACCCAGGCGGAACCGACCCCAGGCGGTTGGGAAACTGCGGGTCACCACCTGGGCCTCCGCCCACAGGCCATGGTGGGCCGGCTGGGTGGGGTCGCAGCCGCCGGCCCCCCCGACGAGTTCAGCTCCTACACCGACTGAGGCTGGCTGGAGCCTCAGCCACTTTCTAGCGGTGTGACGCGGCGGCTCATTTAGCGTGTCTGAACTAGTCTACTCATCCGTGAAACAGGGACGATAAAGATACCCCCGACAAGGTGGTCATGAGGGACGGATGAAGTATCGGAGGAGGAAGCTCTGTGCACTGCACAGTCTTACAAGAATGGAGGAGGAGGGGTGGGCTCCGAGAGGAGTTTGCCACACTTGGGCGGGCGTTGGGGGTCCAGACATCCCTGGGAGAGGAAGGAATGGGTGTACCGGCTGCACCCAGACTCAGGCTTTGGTCTTGCTGTTGCTGTGGGTGTGTGATGGAACATCGTGGCCTCCTTCCCCATCTCTCCCATAACTCTGATCTCCCTTATTTTAGGACCATCCTGGCACTTTTTCCCCCTGAAGTTCCAGGGAACTTACTGCTCCTGGCACCCTCAACAACCCAGATTTTTTCAGTTTTTTCCATTTGGGTGTGGCAAGGAGTTGGGCAAACGGGAGGAGAAAAAGTGTGGATTGAGTTCGTTTAAACACTTCCATCTCCCAATACCCTACCCTTTTCACCACTGAGGAGTGGCCCCGTATTTTGGGGGTGTCTGTCTGGAAGTGGGTGGGAGGGAAGCTCCCTGTTCCCTTAGGTCTGCATTCTCCCTCTGGAAGTGAACCAGTCTGGAGTGAGGCAGTGTCACTTCACTGTGTCTGGGTATGTTGGACATTCCATTTGCCATCAGTTTCCTAGAGCCAGTTGGTCTGGGCGGGTCTCTGGTCCAGGAAGGCCTGTTTAGAGGACGCTGCCATCTCCTGTGAGACCTCTGTCAGGTCCTGGCACTTGGGCTGTTTGAGGAGATCCTGCTTTCCTCCCTTCTCCCTCCCTCCCGTGAAAACAAATGGCTTGGAAATCTGAAGTTCCTCCACTCTGGAAGGCCAAGGTGGGAGGATCACTTGAGCTCAGGAGTTTGAGACCAGCCTGAGCAAGAGTGAGACCTCGTCTCTACTAAAAATAGAAAAAAAATTAGCCGGGTGTAGTGGTGCCCCCGTAGTCCCAGCTACTCAGGAGGCAGAGGCAGGAGGATCGCTTGAGCCCAGGAGTTTGAGGTTGCTGTGAGCTAGGCTGACGCCATGGCACTCTACTCAGAGCAACAGAGTGAGACTTTTGTCTCCAAAAAAAAAAAAAAAAAATCACATTGTGTGGCATTGGGTTGGATTTTGGGTGGGGACCAAAACACACATTGTGCCTGCCCACTGGTGTTGCCCTGGATTGGATGGGGGAATTAGTCCTATGAGCAAATAATGACAGAACAGCAAATGCTAATACCCTAAGTGCTGGTAGCCTGCATTAAATGGGGCCATACGTTAATTTAGAGGGAGGGTCAGCCATGGTTTTCCTGAGGTGGTGGGTTGAACAGAGTCTGAAGGGCGTGTGGTAGTTAGCTAGGCAGTGAAGATCTGCTGGAGCCTTCCATGGGAAGGTGCGGAAGAGCAGGTAGGTTTGCTGAGAGCACTGGAAGTCCTGAGTGGACAATTTATATCTTCTCCTTTCCCTAAGCCTTGGAGTTGGCTTAGCAAGTAAGAAGTGGAGAGGGCGTGCCAACAGGGGCAGTGGTGAGTGGCTGCTGGACACCAGGTTGGGCCTCTGTAAATTTAAATGCTGTGTCCATCTGATAAGGGCTCCTGAGGTCCCTGGGAGCCGGTTGGGTTTCTTTGTTCACTCAGTATTTCCTAAGGGCTGATACATGCACAGCACTGGGCTGCGACCTGAAGGGTATAAAGAAGTATAAAGGGTGGCTCACGCCTGTAATCCTAGCACTTGGGAGGCCGAGGCGGGCGGATTGTTTGAGCTCAGGAGTTCGAGACCAGCCTGAGCAAGAGCAAGACCCCGTCTCTAATAAAAATAGAAAGAAATTATCTGGCCAACTAAAAATATATAGAAAAAATTAGCCGGGCATGGTGGCACATGCCTGTAGTCCCAGCTACTCGGGAGGCTGAGGCAGTAGGATCGCTTGAGCCCAGGAGTTTGAGGTTGCTGTGAGCTAGGCTGATGCCACGGCACTCTAGTCCGGGCAGAGTGAAGACTCTGTCTCAAAAAAAAAAAGAAGCATAAAGGCATCTGCAGAGATTTGTATACAGGGATGTACACCCACCACATTTTTTACAATAGCAAAAATATGGAAATGGCTTAAATGCTCAACAATAGTGACATGGTTAAATAATATCTGGCCTTGTCCATACCGTGGAAAGTGCTGTTTTTCTTCATCAGTTTGGCCTGCTATAGCAAATATCCCGTAGACTGGGTAGCATATAAACAACAGAAATTTATTTTTCCACAGTCCTGCAGGCTAGAAGTCTAAGATCAGGGTGCCAGCATGGCTGGGTTCTGGTGAGAGCTCTCTTCTGGTTGCAGACAACTTCTCATTGTATCCTTAATATAATAGAGAGAGGACTAGAGAGCTCTCTTGCATCCTTTTTTTTTTTTTTTTTTTTTTTGAGAACTTGTCTTACTCTATTGCCTGGGCTAGAGTGCCATGGCATCAGCCTAGCTCACAGCATCCTCAAACTCCTGGGCTCAAGCAATCCTCCTGCCTCAGCCTCCTGAGTAGCTGGGACTACAGGCTGGTGCCACCATGCCTGGCTAATTTTTCTATTTTTAGTAGAGACGGGATCTCGCTCTTGCTCAGGCTAGTCTTCAACTCCTGAGCTCAAGCAAAGCAATCCTCCTGCCTTGACCTCCCATAGGGCTAGGATTACAGATGTGAACCATTGTGCCTGGCTCTTGGGTCCCTTTTTAAAGGGCATTAATCCCATTCATGAGGACTCCACCCTTATGACCTAATCACCTGCCAGAGTCCCCACTTGCTAATACTGTCATATTGGGGGATTAGGATTTCAAGAAATGAATTTGGAGGGGACATAAATGTTCAGACCATTGCAATATTTATAAAGAATGTATTTACTAGAATGTTATGTTTATTATTACAGTATTTTATGATGTCTATGAAGAACATCTAAGGATGTGGAAAAATGCTCAAGTGTGATAACTAGGGGAAAAGCAGGATATAAAACCAAATCCCAGGGTGGCTGAAGTTATTATGTGTGTGAAGAATTAGCAGTGCATCAACATGTTAACAGTGATTGTTCTGGAAGGTGGAGTTGTGGATGACTTTTGCTTCTTTGTTTATGCCTTCCTTTGTTTTCCAAATTTTTTCCATGAATATGTATTAGTTTATAATCAGAAAAGTTAATAAAGATTTTAAAAAATGTTCCTTTGGAGGCCCTCAGCCTTCCAGAAGAATACTGGGGTGGGAAGTATAAAGTGTCACAGTCAACACTTAGGACAAGTTAGTCCTGAGAGCTTCCAGGCTGAGTGTCTCTGCCCTCAGGGGCTGTGACTAGGGAGGCCAAGCCCATCCCCCATCCCTGCTGTCCAGCCCAGCTCCTCCCTGCAGCTGACCTTCCCTAGGGCCACCCAAGCTGATTATCCATGCAGATTGTCTTGCAGTCTAGAATGGAGAAATGTGGAGCTGGAGAGAACTCTGGGTCTCCTAGCTCGGTGGTTCTCCGACATCAGGCCAAGGACTAGAGCTGGGCTGTGATGAAGTTTTCACTGGTCCGAAGATAAATTGGAAAAATAACAATGGTGAATGTTTTTTTCCCCGTGAGTCCAAATATTATCAGTTTTAAAACTTGCTCACTTTTCTGATACAATGTCCATATTTGGGGGGTGGTGTCCTAGTGTCCTTTTGAAAGATGAAACTGGTTCTAGTATATTGTGATTTCTTTTTAAAAGGTCCATTCTTGACAAAATTTATTTAAAACAAATAAATGTATATTATGTGTTATAGTTTAAACTATATTTTAAAAAGATATTCTGCCAATCTATGAGATTCAGGAATCTGAGAACTGATCTAACGTGGCCTTGTCCACTCACTGCAGGCCACCCGGTCAGTAAAGGCGGAGCTGGGAGTAGAGCCAGCCCTGCTGAATTATAAATTGGGTTCTTGCCTCTCCCCTGTCTCCCGCCCGCTTCCCTGCCCCTGCCCCTGGGGGATACTGGGTGGAGACGTAGGAGGCAGATGTTTGCCCCTGGTCTCCCCTGCAGAGCTTTTAAGGTATACTTATTTAGGTTCTGTGCTTCTTTCGGACTGTTATATATTTAATAGGCTTTTGTGGGCTGGCCTGGGGACCTAATTGCCATCCATAATGCTATTTGGAACCTGGAGTGCACTTTTCCTACAGAAATGAACACATTATGGCGGAAGTCTTAAAACAGGCCTGGCACACAAGGTGGAAGTATAGCTGAGTGCTGTGGATCAGGACAGGGCCAGGCAGTGGAGCACCAAATGACCAGATGAGGCCCCAGGAAAGAGCAAGGTGTGAGCTGCCTTCTCAAGGAGGGCAGACTCCGAGCGAGCTCTGTGACGGCAGCCATCCTCCTGTCTTGGCATCGTGTCCCCACCACCTGGGTCCAGGGCCTGGCATGCAGTGGCGCTGGTCTGTGTTTGGCTGAAGGAATTAATGTTGCAGGCAGAGAAGGAAACCTTCCAAGTGAGAGACATGGGAAATGAGGAGTGATAGGCCAGGCTGGATGGAAGAGGGGTTTGAGTCTGGCAATGGGGGTAATAAAACTGGAAAAGTGGATCATAAAGAACCTTAAATGCTTGGCAAAGCCATTGGGACTCGATTTGGTAGGTAATGGAGAGACATGATGAAAGCTGCCCTTTTAATAACAAGATCAGTCAGGCCACATGTAGGGCTGGGTTGGAGGGGGAGAGACTGGGTTAATTTTCCCAGTACAACACTTTCATCCTCTTACTTTCCTCTCTGTAATCTACAAGATAAATTCAAGTGTAATGTGGTGGAAAGAACATGGGCTTTTAGCCAGCCAGACCCTCAGGAGCTGTGTGACCTCGGGCCCTGCCTCAGTTTTCTTGTTTATAAATGGTGGTAATAATATCCATCTTGCAGAACTGAAAGGATCGGAAAGAAACAGGAAGTACCCAGCACAGTGCTTGGCAAAGGTGCCCAAGCACTGGGTGTCTCAGCAGTCCTTGCAGGTTGTTGAATAAGAAGTGATGAGGGAGTCGGTTAAGAGGAGGAGTTGGGCAGGGAAGGGCCAGAGGGGGCTGTGAAGGTGACCACACCACTTCGACATTGGGTGGGGGACTCCTGGGCTGCTGGGATCTCCCTATCGGAGGTCCTTGGACTCCCTCCCGTCCCCTTCCTGCTGGGCCCCTGCAGAGACCTGGGGTTTGAGGGGAGAACATGTGCAGAGGGACTAAGGATCTAAGTGCACTATGTTTCTCTCCCCTTCTTCTGGAAGTGGATCCTCTCTTGGGAATGGAGACACCAACCACACTGTATCCCTGGAGGGTTTTGCCCCAGCTCTGCGGTTTTGTTCTGTTGGGCTCTGTGTCTTGCTTGGGGTTGTGGTCAGTTTCAAGGCTAGTGATAGTGGACCAGAAATGATGCATGGAGTGTAATGAGAACTTAAGTTCTTTGACACTTCCTGGACTTTGAATGGTTTATTTGTCCCCCACCCCTTCTTCCCCTCTTTTTTTTTTTTTAAACTAGGCCCCAGTTGGGGAGGGAAGGAGCCACAATGCTCACCCATGGTGGGCTGGCCCATTCCTTCTGCCTGCCCCACCTTGCTGCACCAACTGGAGCCTCTGTTGACAGAACTGTACAAAGTCCTATGCATTTGTAGAGGTCTTTAGAGTTTGCAGAGCATTTTCACATACCTCACGTCAGTGCAGCTTTGAGCCCGGAGTTATCTTGGGGCGGTAAGCTGGCTAAGTACCATTACCCCAGCAAGGATGGGTGGACAGACAGAGGGGTGGGGAGCGACACACCATTAGACAGGGTTGGGGTGTGTGGCCTGAGGGCGCAGAGAGATAGGTTGGGACACACAGGAATTGTTCTCGGTGGCTCACTTGAATGTTTAAGCAGCCGTGTTGGCTGCCCTTTTCTGGGAGTGTCCTTGAGACTTGCTCTTTAGCTCCCTGATGGTTTTGGCACAGGAGGAGGGTTGGCTACCTAGGCACTCACCGGCTTTATCCTTCCAGGAGTAGCTCCAGTCTGCTGTTCCCTCTGGCCAGGCTATGTCAACAGGGCCTCTTTCTACATACCAATTGCAACCACTTCTAAATAATTAGCTTTGTGATCGTGCAGTGGGGGGTTAAAGACTCAGATAAAGTATGGGGTTAGAATAGCCTTTTTTGTGTCTTTTATTCCTCAGAGTCATACTGAGGCCCCAGTTTAATGTGCGTTCTGTTCCCAGATGGTGTGCTGGTGGCCTGTGCCTGGCTTCAGGGTTTCCAACTCATTACAGCTTGCTGTAGGGAGGGGTGGAGTATCTGTTCCTCCAAAGAATCCTACAGTTCCTCCAACCCCTCCGCACCAGCAGATTTCTTGAATTTGTGAGCAGGTCCTTAAATCCTTGTTGGAAGATATTAATGAAGATCCAGGTTGGGGGCTACACGCTGAGGTTTAAACATAAAGGCGATCCCGTATTTGAGCCAGATGTGGGCTTGGTTGGAAAGCTCTGTTGTTGGGCCAAGTAAGGCAGGGTCCTGAGGAACAAGCAGGTTTGTTCTCTTCAAGGGGTCTGGTTTTGCTGGGTCCTGGGAAGAGTATTGTACATCCTATTTTAAAGGAATGTGGACCAGCATCATGTGCCACACGTATTCATTCATTCAACAGATACTTCTTTTTTTTTCCAAACAGGTATTTCCTTGAGAATCTTTTACAAGCCAGGCCCCATGCTAAGGCATTCGGGATAACGATAAATACAACAGACACCATCCCTTCCTCCCATGGCCTAGTGGGAGAGCCACTGATTAATTATTCAATTCAGGTAGTAAGTGCTGGAAAGAGAACATTTCATGTGGTAAGAGAATGTGTAACAGGGATTCCTAACCTAATTCAGGGAGTCAGGAAAGGCTTATCTGAGAGCCTATGGGCTTTTCTTAGAATAATGCTTTAAATGTATTAAACAATGCATAGAATTACAAAGAAACCAGTTATATCAAAATATAGTTATCAAACTATTATAACAAATTTGTTGTGATAAGATTTTTATGTTTATTAATGCATCATATAAGAAGACTAAGTTACAGGTTTGATAACTTCTATAATTTTAAGGTGATGAGCATAAATAGTGTTTCAAGACACCTTGTAATGTGATAAGAAAATATGATTTCTATTAGTGGCAAAGTCACAGACACTGCTACTGTAATTACTGTAAGTTGTTCCCTACATTCATAAGTGCAGAAAACATTTATTATACATTCATAAGTACATTCCTGATAAAGGAAAGGCGAAATTTCACTTAGAGGTTTGTGAAAATAAAGATGTAATTTTTCTCCACCCAAATTCATAGACCCTAGTGTAAAGAAAAATTATGCAAAAAAACCTTGGAAATAAAAGATGATTTTGTGACCTTTTAATGTCATACTAGAGCATTGTCTAAGAAGCCTACCTAAGGGCCATTTGGTGTTCTTGGGCTGCGGTCAGGTCAGTGGGACCTCAGAGCTCCGCCCCACCCCAAGCTTCATCTGTATTTACAGCTGCTCCCGTCCCCATCGCTCACATCACAGCCTGAGCTCCACTCAGCCCCCCCCCCCCCCAGTCTGTGGAAAAGTTGTCTTCCATGAAACCAGTCCTGGGTACCAAAAAGGCTGGGGACTGCTGTTCTAGGGGATACAACTGTTGTTTATTATTCTTTAGGGCCCATAGTCTATAAAGGTAGGTAGGATGCAAATAATTTCTTTTTGGTAAAGAGAAACCCAGAGGTTATTGCCCTGAAGGACATTGACCAGTTTGGAATCTAATTTAGTAGACTTATATCAGGATTCCTTTTTTTTTTCCCCCATTGGCCATATGTATATTAGCTTCTTGTATCTTTTTTTAGGGCCTGTTATTAATGAGTTAAATAAAACTTTGAAATATGTTTAGTATCTATTTAATATTTATATGAGAATTAGGTTTTTAGCATTTGAGAATTATACATCTGAGTGAGCAGGATGTAAGGACATGTTGCTGAGAAGAGGGGTCTGGCTGGAGGTGTTAATTAGGGGTGCCGCCCAGGAGAGGGGCTGAGATCCCCTGGGGCAGGGTGTGTGGTGGAGAGAGAGGGTGGTCTGAGTGAGCCCTGAGGAACTTCAGCATTTAAAGGATGGGGGAGAAAAGGAGGGTTTATGAAGAAAACAAGAAACATGGCAAGAGAGGTAGGAGGGAAACCAAGAATGCCCCATCTGGATGAAGAAGCTGAACAAAACAAAAACTGGAAGTGCTTGTAGGGTTTATCTACGGGGAGGTCATTGTTGAACCTCCACCAAAAGCCTCTTTGGTGGTGGTGAGGGCAGATTTCCGAGGGACAAGGAATGGATGGGAAGAGGGGGGACATGGAAAATTCTGACTGTGATGGGAGAGGGGAGAGACCTGGAGTTCAGAGAGAAGGTTTTTAAAAGATGAGTCAGTGGTGGAGTGTCTCTAAGGGGATATGTGTAAAAATGGATTCCTGGGCCCCTAGACGCTTGAGATGATTTTCTTCAAGGATAAGCCCCAGGAATCTGTATTTCTAAAACATCTATACTGAGCGCTATGGTGCAGCTACAAAACCGGGCAAATTTATAAGTTAACAACATTAATTTTATGTGGTGGATAGTATTTTGCCAGCCAAGGTTACTACTCTCGCCCGAGCATGTGGTACAAGTTCTGCTTGTATTGCAAGCTGTGTCACCATTGTCCACTGCAGCGTCACTTGGCCTGAACACGTGCTGTTTTTGTTTTTCTCTGAAGGGATTTGGGGGATTGCAGGCATGGCGGGTGCAGAGGAAAGATGGATCAGGTTGTCACTGCAGCTCTTTCCAGCTGGTCACGCTCAGTAGCTAGATTGGGAGGGAAGCAGACTTGCTGGCCTCCTGGGTATTGTTCTGGGTGGAGCTGCAGGGAGCGGGAGGGAGCTCAAGGGATATCTGTGGGAACCATTCACATTGACAGGCGAAGAGAAGAGCATTGGCTCTGCTCACTGGCCTTAGTCTGGGTCCTGGCTCTGCCATCTTAGGCTTGACCCGAGGCAAGTCCCTTAACTTCTTTGAGCCTCAGTTTTCACATCTCTAAAGTGGGAGTAGTACCACTTCCACCTATAAACACAGATTATAACAGTTTTTAAACTCCTGTAAGAACAATTAGTTATACATATTACAATGTAGCCTAGTACATATATACATAAATATTAATATAACAGATATAAATATTTATTGAATGTGTAGTCTTGCTACCTATGATACTCAAATGTTTTCTATTGTAATTTTTAAGCAATGCTGGTATAACCCACTGATTTTATGACTTGGCTCTTGGGTTGAGACCTGAAGGGTAGAAAACACTGGTTTAGACTCTAAACTTTAGAGGATCGCATAGGATAATGTGTGTAGAAGCACGGATGTACACCATAGGTCATAAGCACTGCCTTATTTTCTTATCAATCAACTGAGCTTTGAGGTAGAGTTGGAGTTCTGCTTTTTTCTTTTTTTTTTTTTTTTTTGAGACAGAGTCTTGCTCTGTCACCCTGGGTAGAGTGCACTGGCATCATCATAGCTCATTGCAACCTCAAACTCCTTGGCTTAAGCTATCCTCCTGCCTCAGCCTCCCCAGTAGTAGGGACTACAGGCTGATGCCATGATGCTAGCTAAGTTTTCTATTTTTAGTAGAGATGGGGTCTCACTCTTGCTCAGGTTGGTCTCAAACTCCTGAGCTCAAGCAATCTTCCTGCCTCGGCCTCCCAGAGTGCTAGGATTACAGGTGTGAGCCACCGCTCCTGGCCAGAGTTGGATTTCTGGAGTGGGAACTCACCTGCTCTTCCTCCCTCCCTGCTGCCTAATTCAATGTTCCCTCTACCAGTTCTTCCTTGTTAACAGGCCTGGCACAATAGGCTGGCAGCGATCCAAAGCCCTTGGCTCTAGAAGAGGTTTTCCAAAACATTAAAAGCTTTAGGGACTTAAGTCCTGGTTAGATGCACTGCAGTTGCAAATTCAGGATAAGAAAACCTGTTTTTATAAACCCTCAGATAAGTTGTCCTGCCACTGAATTGTCCCTTGTTGACAGCCACATTTGTGCAGTGGGGAATACAGGGTGGGAATCTGCTGTGTGGCCCCAACATAAAGTGTGGTTTTTGGTGGTTTTGTTTTTTGTTTTTTTTTTTTTGAGACAGGGTCTCACCCTATTGCCAAGGCTGGAGTGCCAAGTGGTGTGATCATCGATCACTGTAACCTCAAATTCCTGGGCTCAAGTGATCCTCTTGCTCTCAGCCTCTAGAGAAGCTAGAACTACAGGTGTGCACTACCATGCCTGGCTAATTAAAAAAAATTTTTTTTGTAGAGACAGGGTTTCACTATGTTGCCCAGGTTGAGTCTCAGATTCCTGGTCCCAAGCAATCCTCCCACCTCATCCTCCCAAAGTACCGAGATTATAGGCACGAGCCACTGTGCCTGGCCTAAGGTGTGTTTTTTTAAAGGAAGCAAAATATAAGAAATGCAGTTGGCCTTGCATTCACAGGAGCAAGCAGTAAGATAGACGTGTGTGGCTCTGCGAATTTGTCTTCTTTATGCTCCAACTCTGGCACTGGAGTCTGTCAGGCTTGGGTTTGAATCCCAGCCCTCTTTCTTACTTGCTATAAGACCTTGAGCAAGTTTCTTAACTCCTCTTAGTCTCAGTTTCTGTATCTACAAAGTAGGTATAATAAAAATACCTACATCATACACTTGTCAAGATAATTAAATTAGGTGCTCATGTGAACTGCTTAGCTTGCTGCTGGTCACACAATCAGCATGCTGCACTTTCGGCTATTATTGTTATCATGGGCTAATCCCCTAAGCCCTGGATTTTGGAATTAAAGAACCTCTCTTGGGTTCTATTCCTTGCCAAGTACTTTTCCATTTTTCTCTCTTTCTTAATAAGCACATTTAGCTCCTTCAACTGCCACTAGCCAAGGATCCCACATCCCAGGGATAGCCCCCTCCTCACAACCCCTTCCTCCCGAGACACACACACACACACACACACACACACACACCATTCAGGGACTCATGGTGCTCAGTTTTATTTCGAAGGCTGCTGGGCAGATGTTTGAACAATTGAGAAGCATCAGTGGTAAGATTCCCGAACTTGATTTGAGGTCAGGACTTCACTCCTTGTGAAAAGTGGTATTTAGCCATGGTGGTTGGTGACTGATGCTTAAAATTTGCCCCTTTAGGGATAAATTACCTATATTTTAAAATTAATGTTCTTTCTTATATCTCTTTCTCATTGAAACCATTCTATAAGTATTTGGTAGGTGTATGTTTTATGCCTAAGCACTTTGCAGATTGTATATAATATTTCCTGGAAAAAAAATCTATGCCATGTCATGCGAGCAGACAGTCCAACTAGCAGTGAAGAGGACAGATAAGCACTGTGCTTTCGAGGGAAGTCTCCCTGAACACCTGCTAGGTGGCGAAGGGTGTCAGAGAGGGAGGTAGGGGCAGTATTTGGTTTTGTTTTGGGTGCCTGTTATCTTTATTTCCTTTTTTTTTTTTTGAGACAGAGTCTTGCTCTGTCACTCTGGGCAGAGTGCGGTGGCGTCATCATAGCTCACTGCAACCTCAAACTTCTGGGCTCAAGTGATCCTCCTGCCTCAGCCTTCCGAGTAGCTGGGACTACAGGTGCACCCACCATGCCTGGCCTCCTTTTTTAGGCAAGTTTTTTTTCTAATTTTTTGCAAATATTGTCAGATTTATAGAAGAGTTACAAAGGATTCTCATATGACCTTTATCCAGAGTCCACAAATAATAATATTTTATCACACTTGTTTTATCATATTCTTCCTCTCTCTATATAAAATTTACATATGATGCTCCTTTGCCCTCTAAATACTTCAGTGTTTCTTAAAATGCAAGAGGATTCACTTCCATAACCACAGTACAATGACCAAAAATCAGAAAAGTGGTACTTGGTTCAGGACCCAGTCCAGAATCACACATTGCATTTAATTGTCCTTCTTTACTTTAGTCTCCTTTAATCTGGAGCAGTTCCTTAGGCTTTGTCTTTTGTGACCTTGACATTTTTGAAAAATTTCCCTCAATTTGGTTTTTGATGATGTTTCCATTTAGTGCATTTAATCAGGAGGCACATGATATTGATTTGACACATAACTGGTGATGTTAACGTTCAGTCCCTTAGTTAAGGGAGTTTCTGCCTTGTTTCTCCACTGTGAAGTTAAATTTTCTGGTGGGGAGATACTTTGAGACTGTTAATTATTTCCATAATGGTAGCCAAGTGGTGGCAGTTTTTTTTTCTTTCAATGTTTAAATTGGACATGCTTATGATGGTGAGTTAGAAAAATAAAGGGGAAGAATAAAAACTATCCAAGGGCAAATCCTTACTTTGGTGCATTTTTTTTCTTCCAGTCTTTTTCTGAGCATAATTTTGTTCACTTATAGTTGTGGTCATACCATGTATATTTTGAATTCTAGTTTTTTAAAACGCAACAGTAAAACCAATATTTTTGCATTACAGTCTTTAAATACATCATTTAAATGGCTGTAATATTCTGCTGAGTGGTTTACTGTCATTCATGTAACCATTCCCCCGCTGTTGGACATTTAGGTTGTTTACGGGTTTTAACTCTTACGAGCAGGCCTATGTGAGTCATATCTGTGTCAGAACCTCTGCTAATTTCCTCAGTACAGATTCCCAGAAGTGGAATTACCAAGTCAAAGAGCATAAATACTTTTCAGATACTTGATGAATTATGCCAAATACCTTTCCGAAAGAATTTGTACTAGTTTAGGTTTTTGCCAGCGGTGTGTGACACTTGGGCTGCATATTTTAAGAGATTCACTACTGGTGTCTCTCAACCTTTTTTTTTTTAAAACTGAGTCCCACCAGTGAAGATTTGTGTTGAGATTAATTTCCTATATTTTGAATTAGGAAAGCATAGATATTTATTTCTAAGAGAAATCGAGGTGTAACGTAGCATATTACTCTTGTCAAGCTGTCACACCCTACTCCCTGGCATCCGGATGCGCTGTGAGAATCACTGAGGTGGCTGTGTCTAGGGAAGATCGTTCAGGGTAGTGAGGGGTTTGAGGTCACATGTGAGGACTGGGATATTGCACCTAGAGAATCTTAAGAGGGGATGTGTTTGTCGTCTTTATAGTGTGATGGGCTGACCGATGGGTGTGGGAGAGGAGGAATTTAAACTTTCTAGTGACTGGTTATCCGAGATGAAATGAGTAGGGCATAGGACACGGACCTGCATATTAACATGCTGAGTTCCCACCACCTTCTGGGTCCAGCTGACTTGAGCAGTCTCAGGAAATTTTGAGTCCTTGGCTGTGGAGGGCTAGCTGGAGGCTGGAGGTGGCATGCGAGGAATTCTGAGAGGATTTCTGTGTAGGGGAAACCAACCAGCCCAACTCAAACCTGTGAATTGCATGAGATGTCTTGGCCTTTTGGTCTCTCGTAGTGTTCCCCTTACTAGAAAAGGGCTGGGGTAGGGAAACTGGGGAGTCCCAGCTAAGTCTCCTTTCATGTGTGGGAAGCTGTCACCGGGTGACCAAGATACCTGATAAGAACAGGCACAGTGAAAATTTTGGTTATTAGGAAGAACACAGGATACATCAGTCCCTTAACAGTCTGTCTGTCTCCTTCTTTGTAAATAATTTATCTAAAGTATAATGTATGATTTTGTACTTTAGGCGCTTTGAAATATCCCAACTGGAATAGCTGTTAATATTTTTTTTTCTAGTTAAAGCTTTTATTCCAGTAGGTAATCAAGATCTGTTTATATGTGTGCCAGAAGACCCAAATGATAGTGCCTTAAAAAGACTGTTTATTTCACTCATGTAGAAGCCTGGAGAGGGATATTCCAGGGCCTGTATATGCCTGTGTGGTGTCAGGGAACCAGGTGTCTTCTATCTTAACTCCATATCTTTAGTAAGTCTTTCCTCCTCGTTGTCTCAAGGTGGCTGCTTGAGTTCCAGCCATCTTGTCCAAATTCCAACTGGCAGGAATGAGGAGAGGACTAAGAAGACTCTCATACCAGATGTCAGGGACAGTTCCTAAAAGTTGCCACATAGTGCTTATGCTTACAGTCCAGGCACTGGAATTTAGCTACATGGCCACACTTGCTGCTGCAAGGTGAGAGGTGTGGCTTTTATTGTGGGTGGCCACATGCCCAGGAAAACTCAGTGGTTTCTTCACATATTGGAATTACCTTATGGTGCTTCTCTGGTCATGGTCACGAAAATAGGTTTACCAGATGTCGCTGAGGGAAAGGACTTTAGAAATCACTCTTAGCCCCTTCATTTTACAGAGCAAGAGACAGACTTGGAGAAGGAGAGATGACTTGTCCAGGGTTACACAGCCATTAACTACCAAAGTCAGCACAAAACTCAGGTTTCTGACTCCAAGCACAGTGCTCTTTCCACAAACCTTGAGCTCTGAATTCTCAGCCAGCTCAAGTTCTCTGACTTTGGGTTCGGGCCTTCATCTGTTCTTAACCTTGGCCATGAGTCCCTTTACCACCAGTTTCTTAAGAGTCTAGACTTTTAGATTCTGACATTTCAAAACTATTTTGAGCAAAATGTGGGTTAAACTAAATTAAACCCGTTTCTTCACAGCTCCCAACCTAAGAAGGGTATCTTTTTTCAGGTGACAGAGCAAAAAAGGTCAAGTTCCACCTCCACCCTTTTTCCTAAATGTTAAACTTCTGTCCCCAGATCTTCCACCTTTAGCAAGCCACTTTTACGTAATTGAGTATCTCTGGCTTGAGATCAGCGTTAACTAGTAAATCTACAATGACAGACAGCTTTGCCGGTTACAGAGAATGTGAGTGTGCTGGCACGCGTCCTGGAGACGAGGAGCTTTTTTAAGCTGAGGTGTGCTGTGGCGAGGACTGCTCTCCCTGCTAGTTTTCCAGTGTTGTATGGCTCTTTGGCCTGGCGGTGTGGTGGTTGGGGATCAGCGTCATTAGGAGAGGTTAAGTGAAGAGAGGGGTTTGTGTGTGTTGTGTTAGCACGTGGGGAGTGGGGCAGGAGGAGCCAGAGCCAGGTGGGAAGGAGCACATACTCCTGTACACAGTCTCTGCCTGGGAACAGATGTGGCTTGTCACATTTAGGATCTTCGTGCTCTTGATCTTGAAAACCCTGGCAGACTGTAGGTTCCTCTGGGCTTGCAGGAAGCAGAGGGTTAGTGTAAATCCCAGCTGGGGACCCTCCTTGCCCTGGGATTCTGGGAGATGGAGGCTTCTTCTGGTTGCACGGACCGGCCCTGCCTAGGAGGCTGGTGCTTTTTTTCTGCTTGGGTTGTCGCATCTGTTGCTGCAGTCCAGGGAGCTGTAGGGTTAAGAGAAGCAGGCCTCCTCTGGCCAGGAGTTGGGAGACCTGCTACTTACCTATTGTGTGACCTTCCTAAGTAATTTAACCTCTCTGAACCTCAGTTCCTCCTCTGTAGGATGAGGTGAGTATCTGCCCACTGGGGTATTGCGAGGGGTAAACGTGGTTGATGGGTATGAAACCTGGGAAGCACGCTCTAAATGTGCTTCGTGACCTCTTGGTCTGGGTCACAGTGCAGCTGGGTGATGATTCCAGGTTTTCTGATGCTGAGTGTGTGTACGTGTGCACTCCTTCCTGCCTGGACCTGCTGTGCTGCCTGATTGCAGACGGGGCCCTGGAGAGGAAGAGGTGGTCCCCGTCTTACTGTTGTCCTTGAGCCACTTGTAGTTGTCTCACTAATAAAGCTCATTACAATTATTATGTACTTTTGTTCTTTGTGTACCCCCCCCTCCACCGCCACCGCCCCATTTAATCCTGAGCCAACCCTACAAGGTAGGCGTTGATCAGTATTCTCTCCACCTGCAGGTGGGGAGGTGACACTCAGAGTTCTAGTAACAGGCCTGAGGGCATCTTGCTGTACGTGGTGGCACCTTGATTTATCTCAGGTCCGTATGACTCCAAAGCCAGTGCTCTTTCTGTGGTGCTTGGAAGGCTGCAGAGGGAAGAGGGGAGAGCGGGTTTCTAAGCGGGATGGTTGTGTGTCTGGCAGGCCCTGATGGGGGCAGACACCTGTTACAGGAGCACTGCAGGGAGTCTGAAAGAGGAGGAGAGAACTCAGCCTCCATCCCATCGCTTCTGGCCACGGCAGACGGTAGAAGTGAGGACCTCTGTGCCTGTACTCTGGGGAGGAAGGGGACTGGTGCTGGGGGTGCGGTGCTGGTGCTGTGAGGGGGGTGTGGGGGTGCTGATTTGCAGATACAGGCAGGGCCTGGCTTTGGAGGCCTCTATTTCCCAGCAGCAGAGAAGGGGAAGCCGTGCTTCCCAGCAGCGTTCTGCCCTGCACCAGGGAAATGTTTTATGGATCTCACCCCAGCCAGTGGGGGCCGCTCAGCGCTGCTGTAAATACTGTTAAAGCTGAGGGTTGGTGAGCAGAAAGAAAGCAATTATTGGAGAAGGTCAGAAGGAGTTTGCATGGTGAACAAAGGGGATCTTTTTTCTCTCTTCTACCTCTGAAGCGATTGACTTAGAATGTCAAGAGCCTGCCAAGCCCAGGAACAATACCATGGCTGGCTTTGGAAGCACTTCTGAAACCCTGCCCTTTCCCCCCCTGAGGGCTTGACAAAGGAGCTGGTAGTTCGTGCATCATTAACATTGTTATTGTTGCTCTAGTTATTGTTGTTATCAAGGTTTGTGGGTTGTGACTTATGAAGTCTGCAGGAAGGCTGCTGGTGAGGCCCTGCGAGGCTAACGGCAAGGAAGGAGCTTGCTGGTTGGAAAGGTTAAAATAGACTGAAGGGGAGGAGAAAGAATGTTAAGTGGCTGGAGACAGCCCCTTGGGCTTAAGGGGAGTGGAGAAGGGTCTCCCCTGGGCTGCCTCTGTGGTTTCCCGCTAGGGTGAGGGTCTGTCTGCGGCCAGGCACAGAGGGACCTCTCGTCCTTCCCCCTTCTCAGAAGCCTCTTTAGCATCTTAGCTGTTTGGGTGCCCTCTCCCTGGCCTCTCCTTAGGTCCACCTCTCCTGATCATTGTTCCTCTCTCCCTCTCAGATCTTCAGAGCTTGTCTCTCTAGGCAAATCCTGCTTCTCCTGTGCCCATAAACGACCCCATGCCCCCGTCTTCAGTGGAGACAACCCATCCTTCTGCTGACCCTGCTCCCCCTGTGTCACCCCAGCTCCTGCGTTGGGTGTACTTTCTCTTCCCGGCAGCCTGGCTGCCAAGCCCTGCCCGCCCCCCACCCCTGACGTTCTCTCGGATGTTCCTGGGCCCTTTCCCAGCCTCTCCCCACTCGGCCTGCCTGTGGATCACCCGCTTTTCTCTGTAAGCGTCTCCTGCCTGTCCCTGCTGACGCAGCCCTCCCCGCCTCCCTCCTGGTCCTTCCTCCTCCATGACTGAGGTGCTCCTTGTCTTCTCCCTCTGATCCTGGCCCACGGAGACTTCACGTATATCGTGGCTCACCCTACAGCCTGGAGGATGCCTGGATTTGATGCCTTATTGTCCACATGTCCAAAACCTGAGCCCCTTGTCATCTTCCCCATCATAAGGGAAAAGCCTCCTCCACTTTCCATTGTTCCATCTCTGGCTGACATTCCAGTCTCCCGGCCCAGACTCCTGGTGGTGACTTTAGACTATTTATTTAGACTATCTCTTCCTTGCTTACCCATCAATAGTCAGGAGTTTTGTTGTTTTTCCCTTGGAAACTTTTGCATTGACCCATTTCTCTCCACTGAGGCAGCCACATAGCTGGGCCCTCCATCTCCAGCCTCCCTGGCTGCTGCCTGGTCTGAGGTCATGGCTAGAAGAGTCTCTTCAATACCGTGTTCATCCCTTCATTCTCCTGCTAGTGGTCAGTCTGGTTTCATGGTCTTTTCTGGGCCCCCCCGCAAGCTGCTGTGGACTCACCCCACAACATGCTGGTAGTGGGTGACCTCTGCGAAGGTCAAGAGTGCTGTAACAATTGAGATTTGTCACGTTTATTATGCTGGACAAACATTTGCTGAGGGCCTTCGATGGGCCAGGCCCGGTGCTGTACCCTGCCCTCAGGAGCTCTTAATCTTAGGGGAGGGGGTGAGGGTAGGAGGAGACGGACCCTTCATAAGGCTTCAAAACCAGGCTGGCTGGAGGTGCCCAGTCTGTACCCCAGCTTCACTCCTGGTGATAGTTTTTAAGCAAAGTAAATATGCTCAGTGCATTTCTGGTTCAGCTTACGTTCTCCACTGTGTGACACTAAATACTGGGTCAGAGGCTTTGGTGGCTGGCTGGAAAGTGGTTTGTTTAATCTCAGGTGGCCCGTGGTTAGACGACCTGAGGGACTGACTGGGTTTTGCAGGAAGGAAGCTGAGGGTATGCCATCAGCCTCGGGCTCTGTGGTTTTGCTTGTAGGCACTTTGCTGTTGCTGCGGCTCAGGTGCCGGGGCAAGTGAGTGCTCGCTCACCCTCCCTGCTGTCTTCCCCTTCCATTACCTGAGTTCCAAAGTGCAGGGGCCTGCCAGTCTCAGGAGGCGCTGGGCTGGAGGTCACAGTCCTGAGGCACTGGGCAAGGGCAGTTCTTCTTGACTGGTCAGATTATCTGAGGATTGAAGACAGAGCAGCAAGTCAGTGTGTTTTTCTAATGGATTTTTTTTTTCTTTTCCCCTTTAATCATGTGCATTGTGCTATGGACTTTTCAGTCTGAAGTCCATTGCTCCCTGGGCATAGTAGGATGAACGTTTTGGTGTGCCCTTAAGGTGGCCTGCGTAAGGGTAGTGTGTCCTCAGGTGTTGCACGCAGCTCTGGGAGGGGGGAATGGAGAAATAAGTCCTCGGCTTTCTCCTGGGTGGCTTTACTCTGGGGAGAAGGAAGCTTTGAATCCAATGGCAGGTTATATTTAGACACACTAGAATATGGTCATGTTTCAGTCTTACACTCTGCTGAGATGGAAATTTGTGTTCTATATTATGGTAACTGATGACTATCACAGTGCTTTATGATTTATAAAGCACTTTCAATAAGTGATCCCATTTTGTCCTCACAGCAGTCCCGTGAGGGATGTATTATTATCTCCATGTCAGACGTGAGTCACTAAGCCTCTAAAAAGTTGGGTGACGTTGCCTAGACATCTTAGCTATTTAGTGGTAGAGCTCAGACTCAAGATTTCTGGCTGCAAAGAGGCAGTGAGGTGAGAAGGCATGGGGTCAAATTCGAGAGACTGGGATTCAGGTCCTGGCTTTATTTATTAGCTGTGTAACTCTGGTCAGATTATTTCTTTTTAAATTTTTTCTGGCAAAAATTAAAACTCCTCCCAGTATGTTTAAGCCAAGCGTATCAAATAACCTACAGTTGCCTCTTTTTATTGACCACATTCCTCCATTCCAGCTCTGTTCTTGCTCTGTCCTGGTCTGGTTGTGCTGAAGGCTGCTGGCCAATTGCTGTCCTGGGACTGCTTTTCACCGTCAGTGTGGTCATTCTCCTTGCCTCCCTCTTTTGTTGGATCCTTTGTTTCCTAGCTTCCATCTCTCTCTCATTCTTCCTTTACTTCTTGTTTTTGTGGAACATGGGTTCCAGTACTTCCTGAGAAAAAGGGTGTGTTGGTGGTAAATTTTGCACATCTGATATCTTTAATCTGTTTGAGTAAATCTGTTCTCACGATTGATGGATAGTTTGGCTGGTTATAGAATTCCAGTTGGAACTCACATTCCTGGAGAAAGCTTCCTTGCCTTCTGGTGTGCTGATGAGCAGTCTTATGCCAGTTCTGACTCCTAATCTTTTGTATGTGGTGTTTTTTTCTCTTTGAAATTTTTAGAAACTCCTCTTTGTCAACAGCGTTCTGAAAGTTTTCAGTGATATGCTTTGGTGAGAGCCTTTTTTTATTCATGATGCTGGGCGTTCTCAACTGGAGACTCACATCCTTCAGTTCTGGGACATTTTCTTGAATTTTTGATAATTTCTTTTCCTCTGTATTTTTCTTTTTCTGGAGTTCCTTTAATTTGGTTCTTGCACTTAATGGGTTCATTCTCTTATTTTTCTTATCTCGTGTCCCTTTTTATTTCCTGATCTTTCTGTTTTATTGACTAGGAGGTTTTTTTCAACTCTACTTCCAACCGTAATTATTTCCGTGATAGTTTTTACTTTCTTAGAATTTTTCCTGATTCCCTTTGACTATTCCTTTTTCATAGCATTCTATTCTTATTTTATAGTACACCATTTTATTTCTCTGAGAACAGTTATAATTTTGTTGTTTTCTTCTTTTAAGTTTCATCTTTCCATTGGTTTGCTTTGGTCTCTGTCTATTGTGTTGAGACAGAAGATATCTGGTGAACCTTGGTTAGCTGTCTGCATGGAAGAGCAAGGTACTAGCACGTGGATTGGTGGCACTAGTATGTGGATCAGTGGCTCTGTGAGTGTGAGGAGGGAGTAGAGGGTGATTGTTTACTGGGAGAGCCTCACAGTGGAGATTTGAACAGATACTCAGTTGTTTCATTGGAGAATCTCCAAGTCACTGTCTTCAGGTTGTTTTCTTGTGCTCCTGTTTCTCCAGAGAAAATTCCTTAATTTCTTGCCTGAGGAACAGGACTGGCAGGCAGCATTCTGGAAGAGGGAAGGGAGATGCCGAGGGGTGGGAGCTTGGAGGAATGGGTGATCTCAAGTTTCAGTTTTGTAGGCTTTCTCTTAATCCCCTTGTTTTCTCTGGGGGCCGCCTTCCTACCCTCTGTCTGGTGTCTTCCAGTGGGACTCTTCTCATTCATTCTCTCCATATAGCCACCCACTTGTCTTGTGCCTGGTGGACAAGGGGCTGTTAACCAGCTGCATGGGCTGGACAAGGGGATCTGCTTTGTGTCTGTTCCTTATTCAGACTTTTAACAACCTCCCCTACCCATTGCTTTCAGCCCGCTCTTCATTGTGCCTGCAGAGGTGCCTGGTACCTCTCGATCCTAAAGTTCTCCAGGGTTTCTGGGGGAGAATTGGCTCATTTGTTGTCTGGCCTCCTGAGACCACTTGGCTGAGTGAGAAAAGTTAAAAACCTCTCACCCAGCCGTTCCCATCCTAAAAGTTAAGGGATGATTTTATTTCTCTGTGTATTTTATGCTTTGGTGCTTCTGGGTGTGATGCAGTTTTCATGTTGTCCCAGTGTATGGTGTTTGGGGTAATGTGTGGAATACAGACGTTGACTTCTCCGGGGGCTCTTGATTGATGGGTAACAATGCAGAATGCTTGTACACATCCCTTGGTATCCATGGGGGGGATTGGTTCTAGGACCACCACCTCCAGGATACCAAAATCCACGGGTTTTCAAGTCTTGTATATAAAACAGCATAGTATTTGCCTATAACCTATGTACATCTTCCCATACACTTTAAGTCATCTGCAGATTATTTATGATACCTAATACAATATAAATACTATATAAATCATTGTTATACTGTCAAAACATAAAACAATATGTTTTATTGTTGTAGTTTTTTCCTAATATTTTTGATCACGGTTGGTTGAATCTGCAAATGTGGAGGGCTGACTGTATGCATATGCAATCCCATATAGCTTTATGTGCATGGAGGCTGGGTGCGGTGGCTCACACCTGTAATCCTAGCACTCTGGGAGGCGAGGCAGGAGGATCACTTGAGGTCAGGAGTTCGAGACCAGCCTGAGCAAGAGTGAGACCCTGTCTCTACAAAAAATAGAAAAATTAGCTGGGCATACTGGCATGTACCTGTAGTCTCAGCCACTTGGGAGGCTGAGGCAGGAGGATAGCTTGAGCCCAGGAGTCTGAGGTTGCAGTGAGCTATGATAACACCACTGCACTCTAACCAGGGTGACAGAACAAGACTCTGTGTCAAAAAAAAAAAAAAAAAAAAAGTACATGGAGAGGGTGAATTGGAGCCTAGGAATGGGCTGAGAGGTGTTCCTAGAGGTGAAGAGGTAGGTGTGGTGCTGTGAGAAGTGTTGGTTTGTCCTCATCCCCTGGAAGTAAAATGTGCTCTAGGCAGCACATCTGGGCATCGATTCTTCCCTAGGCCTGGCCAGAAGCTGGGGCTCACAGTCTTTGACTCTTTGATCCCCAGGTGGTCCTGCCGACTCGGCTGTCCTCCTCGAAGGTCTCCTCACTCATCGAGAGAATCTCTGACCCCAAGGACTTGAAAAAACTTCTCAGAACCCGGAATAATGTGCTGGTACTTTACTCCAGATCTGGTGAGTGTCCCTCCTGGCCCTGGGTCCTCCATTGGGGGGTGTAGGGAGGGGGGAATGGAAGGGAAGGGGCGGGGCAGAGGTGGGTGGGGAGACCTTAGGACTGAAGCCACCCAGGGAGGTCTGGGGATGTCTGGTTTGTCAGCTTTCCACTGAAGGCAGAGGCAGAGGCACGCAGAGGCATTCTGGCAGTTTCAGATCCCCAGGGGTCATTTCAGTTCCTTTTTATGAGATTTGTTAGGAAAAATCCTCTGGAGCTTCTCCTTACCTCAAGACGGAGAAGCCATGTGTGAAGGAGGACAGAGAGTAACAATGGTGGGTGCCAGGGACGGACGTCCTGTCTTCCTGCACAGGACGGGCCATGCTTTGCCAGAGCTGTTGATTAACTGGCTGAGCCGGCCTGTGGCCAGCTGAATAGGTCCCAGGCTTGGGGGCACTCACCCGGGCTGGCAGCCCTGGCTCTGCCTGGCCCATCTGTCCCGAGCTGGGGTCAGATGCCAGAGCGTATCTGGGGTGGGCTCTAAGCTTGGGACACAGCAGCTTTGCTGGGGGCGGGAGCAGTGGCCTGCCTCTTCTGACCTTGAGGCTCATGAGGGCACAGCTCATGGAGAGAGATTTGCTTGGCTCTTGGCAGCAACCTTGGGGGAGGGTGAACGGCTGACTGTTGAAGTTGTTCCAGCAGAGTTAAGTGTTTTTTGCTGCTTCTAAGGATGCCAAGTTTTCTGTGGCCCTGGAGAAGCAGCAGCCAGTGGCTGGACCAGTTCCGGGCACAGCTCTCCCTGGCAGCTCGACCTCGACACTCATTGGCACTTGGGGTTGATGGATGCTTTGGACGTGTGTCCCTCCTGAAGCGAACATCCTCCAGGCATCCCCGGCACATGGCTGCTTTCGTTGCCACTTGCTCCTTCCCCATCTGAGGGTCTGGCACACCCTCCCGCGTGTGCTGTTGGGAGCCCAGCATGGGACTAGCATTTCTCTGCTGTCAGGCATGAGGGGGAAACCGAGGCAAGGGAGAAGCAGTGTGCCTCTTGAGGCCTGGAGTACTGCACCCTGTGTAAACGTGGCTCACCCCCGTGGATACTCCTGGAGCTGGCGTGGAGTCAGTGAAGGAACACGCTCCATTCCTTCACGGAGAGGGATCCCATAACACAAGCTCATCATCTCATAAGGCCTCTACAAGGTGCTTTTATGATACAGTCTCATTTGCTGCTTTGCCACAAGGGAGGCAGCGCAGGTTGTCAGATAACATTCAGTTTACAAATGAGGAGATTGAAGCCGAGAATAACTGACTCGTTCGAGGCCTGCCAGCTAGTGGATGGTAGAGCTGGTCCCCTGGGCCCCCTGCCTCTCATTTCCTGTGATGGGGGCTAGGAAGAAACATATTGATTCTGCAGTGACAGAAGGGCTTTGAGACCAGCAGGGGCTGAGACCAGGAAGCCATTATGGGAAGCTGTAGAGTGGGAAGGTGGGGTCTGCTGTTAGTGGCTTGCAGGTGGGAGGCAGGGCCCGAGCTCTCCTGCTGTCTTTTTCTCCTGCTGTGTCCAGCCACCGTCTCCAGGCATTGACAGAGGAGCTTCCCCCAGCCGGGCTGCTTCCTGCCTCTGGCTGCCCAGTGGGGCCTGGGTGATCCTTTTGTCTTCCCGCCTCCCTGCCCACGCTTGCTGCATGAGACCTGTGACCTTCAGTGGGTTTTTTTGAGCAGAAACTGGATGTTCTTACCTCGCATCCCTCCAAGCAGTGCCTCCCTCTCCGTTGCTGAAAGGCAGAGTTGGCGTAGGGGCACTGGGTGTTGCTCTGCTTTGTTTCTGCCTCCCCCCTGCTTCCCAGGCCCAGTCTGAAAGGTGGGACAATGGCTTTTCCCCCGTGTCTCGCCCTCCTCCTGTTGCCCTGGCCGTGGTTTCCTGGGAGTGCCTCCTCTGAGTGACTCTGTGCATGTCTCCTGAATGATGCTTTTTGTTCGTTCCTGTGAAAGGCTCAGCATGCTCTGTATTCACAAACAGCTGCCATTATCCACACTAGAGGGGAGATCTGTGGAGGCTCATAATTCAGACATCATTTCTGCTTGGCTTTGGGATGTATCATGTGGCTTTTGGCGGGAGAAGGCAGCAGCCCGCTCTCCCCACCAGTGTGTGCCTGGCAGGCCTTTTGAGTGAGCTCACAGGTGTCACCCGGGAGAAGGTGATTCAGGAGTCCGCTAGCCACAGGTGTCAAAAACTGGCCACAGCCCCTCTGCAGTGGGTTGTTGCAGGCTGGCAGTGTTGAGATTCGGGCCACAGAGGCTCTGTCCCTAAGACTCTGCCCTCTCACAGTCGTATCCAGGTGCTCTGCCCCGACCCACAGGGACTGACATTTGGACCAATGAGAAACTCTTCCTTTCTCGCATTCACTCCATCCTGCCCCAGGGCATAGTCCACGTTCCTGCAGCTGACCCCGGAGATGCTGCCAGGGCCGGCTCTTGCCCTGTGGCCTCCAGGGAAATGGGCTGTGAAATGTGGCTTAGGTATACTTGACATTGGCCCATCAGAGACGAGTGTCTTGTGCAGAGCTCTTTTTATCACCAGGTTGTACCGAGCTCCTAGCTGAGTGTGTACCGCACAAGTAAAGGTAGGATTTGGACCCAGCTCTTGTCAGCTTCCAGGTGGGGCACCAGGGCAGATGAGCATGGAATTGACAAAATTGTCCCTCCATTAGTTACAGGATTGTAATTTTTTGTTTATGGAATTTTCAAAATTTGTCCCAGAAAGATATGAGTCAGAGATTCTAGTGGACTCAGGGTCTGGTTGAGAGATTCTTGGAAGAGTAAAGGGTGAGGTGAGGCTTAAAGGAGGGGTGAGTTGGGGTTCCATGTCTAAGGAGGGCCCCTGAGGATGGTGGGATCAGGGGTCTCTGAGAAGAGCTGGGCTGTGCTTTAACTGGGCTCAGGATTTCCCCAACCCCTCTGGGACTGGACTCCATCAGTCTCCATCCTTCTTTACCCTTGGGTGCAGATGTTTAATTTTTTGTGTTTTTACAGAGGCGGCAGCTGAAAATCATCTCAGGTTATTGTCCACTGTGGCCCAGGCAGTGAAAGGACAAGGCACCATCTGCTGGGTAGACTGTGGGTACGTGCTGGGGGCACAGCGGCTGGTGGGCAGGGGGTACTTGGGCTTTGGTGGGTGGTGTAGGTAACTGTCTCTTGATGGATTCCCTGGGAGAGAAGATGTGACGGAGAGATCCCCCCTAGTGATACTTTGAGGTCCCTTCTGGATTGGAGGAAGGGACGTCTGGCTTTTCCTTCCTTTCTTTCCAGCCTCAGCCGCCTTTCTTCCCTTCTTCCATAGAGCTTTCACTTTCCACTGTGTTGATTTATTTTGTCTTCCTTGAGGGAAGTAGGTAGCAGAGGAGGCCTCCCTGTTTTATAGAAGTGGCCTTGATGCCCAGAGAGGCAGGGTAGTTTTCAGAGTCATCCAGTGGGTTTGTTTGTGGGAGACCTGCAGCAAGAGCCATGAGCTTCACCTGCCACCCAGGTCATTGTCACTGACACCTCTGCTGCCCACAGAGCAAAGGTAGTGGGTCAGCTGGTCAACCTGACTGTGCCTTGGCCTCCAAGGTGGCTCGGCCTGTAAAGGTCTTTTCATCTTTAATTATAATAGGTATTCTTGCCCAAGTCACAAGCCCTGCTGCTACCCTGAGGGTTAAGTGAACTTGTATGGGGTCTGCTCCAGTGCAGTCCTCTTCCTATTCAGTCTGAGTTCTAGATGGCTGTTCTGCACATGAATTTTTGGGACGTAAGTGATTTGTAAGTTGATGACCTCAAGCTTTTACTGCCTGTGATTGAAGAGAATTGTGAAGGAGCAGAGTGAGACCAGGAGAACAAGTCTTAGCCAAGTGGTATGTGCTATAGGGGTGTGTGTGTCTGTTTGTCTGGGTCTGGCCTCGCAGCTCCAGATTCATTCAGATGCTGACTGAACAGAAAGCATTGCTCACTAGCCGATCAGTCAGATCTTAGCCATGGGTTAATTCTAGTTCACAGTTGGTCTGAAATTGTTCTTGTCTTCAGGTATCTCTCTGTGTCTCACATTTTACCAGCAGAGCTCTGTGTGACTGCCAAAGTGACAAAGCCTATTAGATGGGGCAAGGCACTTTGGAATTTCCCCATCTGAAGATGACAACGGTTCTGCCCAGCTGATGGAGCCTTCTCGTAGGGAGTTCTTAAGAGGCTTACAGGTGGCAGAAATGGGCAGAGCAGCCATGGGTTAGCTGCTACCTCCGCCTGGCTCCATTCAGCCATTATCACGCACGCACTATGTGCTTTGAGACCACACGGATGAATAACTGCTTCCTCCAGGAGCTCAGTGCGCAAGGAGGACGCAGACACATTCCGAGGGATTGGAATGCCAGGTGAAACACGCTGTAAACAGAGGCTACGTGTGTAGAGGTAGAGTCACCTCATTCTGCCTGAGAGGGTCGAGAAAAGCTTCACAGAGGAGGTAAAGTTCAAATTTGGGGCAAGGACCCGAGGACACAGAGGACACAGCACTGTGCGTTCAGAGTGCCCTGGCTTTCCTGAAGGCTGCTCGCTGAAGTGCAGGCCCCGGAGTACTGCTGTGGAGGCGAAAGGCCTGCTCCAGGGCCCCACGTGCTGCAGAACATCCAGGGCAGGATGCCGGAACCAAAACGGGGTCGGGGTCAGGGTGTGAAGACAGACTGCCAAGATTAGCATTCAGGACTCCAAGTTTGGAGACATGATGTCTGGAGTCAGTAAGTGTCAATGGGAAAATCCTGTGAGTTTTGATGTGCTAAAATTAAAACTGGGCTAGGGAAGCACCTTAGAGCTTAAAAGAGGTAACCTTAAGATGAAGGGATGGACTGTTCCATGCAGTTGCGTCAATTTATTGAATTTATCCCTGTAAGAGGAAGTATAACCTGAAATGTTAAATCGCTTTTAAAATACTTTAGATAAGTAAGTGGATTAGGTTGGAAGAAGGTATATCTCGGTCTGAGGTTGAAATTAGAGGCAGGTGCAACTAAATCTTCCCAGAGCAGCCCACGGGAAAGGACTCTGGGCTCTGGTCCATGCAGGCCACCCTAGGTGGCAGTTCTCAAGGACCACTGTTAGACAAGGAGATCCCCAAGGGCACAAGTGGGGCTCTGCCCTCCAGCTCGTCCACTCCCACTTCCTGGACTTCTGAACTGGCCCTGTTAATCATGAGGGCATGGGGAGCCTTCATGGTAATGCCACAGGGCCCTGTGATGACAGCTCTTGCTGCTGTCTTGAGTGCATCCAGTCCGTATCTGTGGGCTGTGAACGAGACCCTCCCAGGGACGGGCAGCAGTGCTGTTGGGAGTGCTTTTTGGCGCTGTCTGCGGAGGAGTGAGCAGGTGGCACAGAGCCACGCTGCTGTCTTTATCCCCGCTGCTGTCAAGCACCAGATGGTCGGCCAGAGCTTATCTCCCTTCCAGTGGGCCCTGCTGAGGTTCCTATCTCTCGTCCTTTCCAGCTCCGCTTCCTGCCCTGTCCGCAAAGGCTTGGCAGCCAGGATGCAGACAGGGCTTGGGGTGGGGTGACCGGGAAGGCCGGGAGTGGACGAGCCACTCTGCTTTTCCCTTTGAAGGGCAGGTGAGGGGAACAGGGAGCACCTGGGGCGAGAGAAGACGCTGCTCCGGGGTGGAGGTCTTCGCAGGGGTGTGGAGTAAGGGGAAAGCCTTGGACTTCGAGGAGGCCTGGGGTGAAGGGCAGCTCCGCTCCCAACTGGCCCTGTGACTTGGGACAAGTTAGTTTCCTCAACTGTGAAATGGGACAGCGGGACACAGTCTCCCTTCTTCCCAGGTCTGTGATGAGGATCAGGTAAATTAAAGTTCTTTCTAGAATAGAAAATGCAATTTAAATGTGAGATATCATGCTGTTACTGTTGTTGTCCATCTGGGCAAGATTGCTCAGGAAGAAGCTGGAGGGGGAGAGATCATATGTTTGTGCGTTTAACAACTGTTTATGGGGTGAGGATGACCTTGGGCATGGGAGTGAGCCCCAGCCCACGAGGTGTTTTGCTCTGCCCCTTAGGAAGTATGGGGTGCAGTGGGGGCCTGACTTTGAATCCAGGCTCTGACAGCAAATAGCTGTGGGCCTTTGGCAAGTCACTGCCCCTCTCTGGGCTTCAGTTTAATCTTCTGTGAAATGTCGAGTTGAATCTTCCAAGTTATTCTCATCGCTAAATAGCCTGGTTCAGAAAATGCTGGAAGCTGCCAGGCTTGGTGTGCATGTTACACGTATGGTGGTAGCATGTGCCCTCCAGTCTTTGTGGGGGGGGCCTTTTTCTCCTTGTGCCCCTCCCTCCTCATTCTGGGTATCTCCTTTCCTTCCCCCCTGAGGGCCTCTCCTTCCCAGCCCTTTTTTTCTCCCCCCTTACTAGGTTTCTGTTGCCTTTTCCCTACTCTGAGTCCTTGCCTGCCACTTCTTTTGGCCTCTTTCTCCTCTCTCTGTCTGTATAGATATTTCTTTTCCTCCTTTTTTTTTTTTTTTTTTACTTTTCTGGCTCTTCCGTCCCTAGTCCTGCATGTGCACCTGCAGGAGCACACATGCCCCTCTCCCTGGGCTTCCTCCTTGCTCCCAGGCCCTGTAACTTGTTGCTGTGCAGCGTCTGGAGGGCGTCTGGCTTCTGTCCAGGGTTTTGTCAGCTCTCCCTCCCCTCACTCCCCCTCCTGGCTCAGACCTGAGCAGCCACGCTCGCTCTGGCTGGTGGTGGTTGTCCGGCTGTTAAGTGGGTTGTGTATGAGGGAGTTGGTATTCCCCTCGTGCCCTGCGGCCTGGCACTGGGGCTCGGCCTTGGCGTGGAGTGCTGCTGTCTGGGCTGCTGAGCTGGAGCCAGTGTGGAGCTGTGCCTGGTGTGCTAATTCCTGAGCTGAGCGCCACGGGGGGCAAGGCTGTGCTATCAGGTTCTCGCTGCTTGCTTTTCCTGGGGTTTAAGCTCATTGCCTGACCACATTTGCTTTCTTCCCTGCTCTCCTCCCATCTGCTTGATTTCTCTGCGGCAGTGATGGCTTCCCAGATGCAAGATTGGGGGCTTGCAAGGGCAGGCAGAACATATTTTAAAGTCATGTTTTCTTCTGAAAATTAGCATTTGTTCCTTTATATATAAGCACATTCAATATCACTTAGCTTGGGATAAAATCGATGTCCAGAAGAAGTGCTGTGTTTATCCTGTGGCTTCAGATACCTTCTGGCACGTCGCCATGTACTTTTTGGGGTGACACGTCCCTGTGAGGAGCCTTAGATCTGGGGGCTGGGAAGGCAGTGAAGAGGAGGTACCGTACATGTCTCTCTCATTCCCGTTACTCTTATCCATGGTACCACATCATCCAGACCTTGTCCTGCACCTTCTTCAGGTAGGTACTAAGGGGAACAGCCAAATTGGGGAGGATGCCCGGTGTAGAGAGTCCCTTCATCAGAGAGTGCTACATGACAACCCAGGCCTACCCAAGTTCCAGGTTCGACTCTTCCAGGACCGTTCTCTAATTGTGTCCTCCAGCCACGTTCTTCTACGCTGTCCTTGGCCTGGCACCGAGCATTCACTCCCAGCATTTCTTGCTCACTCCTCGTCCCCCATTTACTTCCTGCCTGTGAAATGAGGGCACTTCTCCCTTTCTTCTCCTACCCATCCCCAGGGGATGACAGGTCCCTCTGCGCAGTGTCCTGCCCTGTTAGACCTGGCAGATGGGAGGAAAAGATTTATCCCTTCTTTGATGGGGAAAGGGAGCCGGGAGAGACTGGCGTTCCCATATGCCCAACATCAATGGCCCAGACAGGCGGCGGCCCTGCCTCCTGGTTTCCAGTGTAGTCTTTTTCCACCCCACTGGGTGGAGGCTGAACGTGCTGTGCCGTGGACGTAAGAACGCTACCGTCTGAGTGAGGGTCCAGTTGGGAGGGGAGAGGTGATGGGGGTCCAGATTTTCTTGAATCTCCATTTTCTATCCTGGGTCTGGCTCCTGGTTCATGTGTCAAGACACAAGGCGGCCTGTCTTGATGCTTTAATGTTACTTGACCCCGTAGAGGAATCAGAAGCTCCATTCAGCTTATGTGGACAACTCCTGCATTTTGCAGCACAGGAAATCAAGGGTCCTCCAGAGGTCACAGGCTGGCCGATGGTAGAGCCAGATGTAGAAGCTGTCATTCCAGCTGGCTGTGGAGCTTTCCTCTAGGGAAGGTTTGGTACTTAGGCTGGACTTTTGAAAGACCCCAAATACCTGCTTCCTTGGCCTCTAGCACCTTATTTCTTCTCTTTCTTCCTGCTCTCACCCCCACCTTTGATCCCTGGGTCTGACTCCCGGAGCATAAGTCACCAGTCTCTTGGGTGATTATTACTGCACATGAAGATCTAGTGAACACAGCACCATGTACCTGCAGCAGCCCCTCCAGGCTAGAGCCAACTACCCCACTGCAAATTCAGAAGAGAACGCCCATGCCTGTATGTCTGTCTGGGTGTGGGGTGTGGGATGGGGAGGGAAGTGTGTACAGGCCTCTGTGGTCTTTGCTTCCACATTCTCCGTGGAGGAGACTCCAGCCAGGTGGGGAGGGATAGGATGTAGCGGATCGGTGGTGTTGACCTTACCCCCTGGAGGAGTAGGTGAGTGGGCGGAGGGATGGCTGGCTCCTGCGGGGTGGGGGCCAGGGAAGTGGCAGGGGAAGGCCTCTGCATTGCCGGGCCCACTCGCAGTGATCCATGGCGGTACTGTTCATCCCTTCATTCCAGCAAAGCATCTCGTTTCCCTGCTCACTGTCTTTGTCTCCCGTTTTCCCTAGAGCCTCAGTCACTGGCTGGGGAAGGGAGGTAGAGAGGGAGGCGGGCAATAGATCAATTAATTGTACTTAATCTAGCAACCCAGATCCTTTTAAGTCCCTGAGCTTGGGTAATTTTCTTCCCTTCTTGAACTCTTCTGACTTTTATCGTCTGCACTGCACAATTAGTCCATGCACATGTGTCTGAGTATGCTTGTGCACACGTGCACACATGCTTATACCCTCCGAGAGACAGAATTTTAGGAGGGAGGGGAGCGGAGCTGAGAGAACACTGTCAGGAATTGTCACCTGGCAGGATTTCTGGAGCTCCATAGAGAACCCAGAGAACCCAGAGCCTCGTTCCAGGAGCAGCAAGACAGCGTCATTCGTTTCATTCATTCGCCCATTCACTCAGGTTATTTTTAGAGTGCCTACTATGTGCCAGCTGCTGCTGTAACCCTGGAGAAATACCTCGCCTTCATGGAGCACACGTTTCTGATGGGACAGTCAGGGACAAGTTGGGCAGATGTCAGTCAGTGCCATGGAGAGGAAAACATCAAGGAGGGGGACTAGGGGTGCTGGAGCCTGTGGCCGAGGCTCTCGGGTCTGTGCCAGAAGTGTCCTCACACAGGACTGGAGGCAAGAGAGTGTATATAGGAGAGTGTATACTGCTCAGTAGTGTCACTTAACCTAAGGAGGAAGGTCGCACAGACTGCAACAAGTTCTGTGGCAGAGATAAGCAATCACTTAACTGGATTGAGGGTGCTGGGCCGCAGGCTGGGCCGACCTGGGAGGCCACACTGAGGAACAGACGGGGAACCTCTGTGCCCAGGTCTACCAGCCAACCAGGCAGCTGTTTGGTTTGGAGCCTTTCTCCTAAGCCTGGCCTGGGCCCGGAGGGAACCTAAGGCTACAGTGGCAGGACTGTTCCAGGGAGTGGGGTCCCAAGGACCAGGCAGGGACTGGGGCTGGGATGACCTGCGCTCTGCCAGCCTCTCTGCTTCATGGAAGTCATAGGCAGAGGCTGCTGGCCAGGCTTGATGCCAGAGTCACGTGGCGTGAAGTTCTTCCCCTCCAGGCTGCTGTGCAGCGTCTGAGCCACTAGGGCAGGCGCCGCGGTGTGCGTGTGAGAGGTGTGCGTGTGAGAGGCGGGGAGCAGGCCCTGTGGGCGCCCTGCCAGCCGCCCAGGCGGGCGGGGCTGAGGGAGGCCGTGGGCATCCGCGCTGTGGTTCCTGCCCCAGCACTGTCTGTTGCTGCAGTTGGTGGACGGGCCGTAGGTGGTCACAAATACTTGAGCACAGCACAACAAAGCCCAGCAAGGAAAGTGCCAAGTGAATGGTTGTAAACGTCCCAAGTTGAGCCCTCTTTCTTGGGGAGGTAACTCAGGCCGGGAAAGGGCACCCCATTCGCAGTTGTTCTCAAACCCTCTGCCTGCCAGTGCAGCTTCACCATGGAGCCCCTGCGGGGCGGGGCAGACCCGAACTGCGATAGCCAAACTGTCAGGAGAGGCGTGTGTGGCAGAGGGCTTTAGGACAAGAAAGTGGCCAGAGACCAGATGCCCTGGGCTGCCTTCTGATGTGTGCCGCGGGCCCCTGCCTCTCCTCCCCACTGCCAGCTTATTCCTTCTCTCCGGACTCTCCCTATCTTAAAGTGCCCTTGCCACCTTTGGGGAGCAAGCACTGCAATGCCGTTGGCCTTTCCTTTCTGAATTCATCTTATGTTTCTTGAGTCCCCACTGTCTCAGGCCTGGGGCTGGAAGCCGCAGTGGCCACAGAGATGGCTGGACAGCTGGGACTAGTAGGGAGGGAAACCCCTGGGCCTGGGTGAGGTGGGGGCAGAGTGACACTTCCCGTCTCCCAGAGAACCCGCCTGCCTCACGGGACAGCTCACACCTCTCCAGTAAGACATGCTTCTGGAATTGCGGATTGCATCATTTAAAATGAAGTCCTACACTTTTGCACATCCGTTGATGAGTGTTGCTTTTAGAGTTGAGCCGAATGGTTTAATTAGTCCGTGTGTTGTGGGGCAGGTGCACGGCTGTGTGAAGCCGATGGGCGTCGATGGAGGTGAGGTGTGTAAGCAGGTGGGAGAAGGGCCTTGCGTCAGCTGTCTGTCGTACCTGGCTGAACAAAGTCCCCCAGAGATGCCGGCTGTGTGACCAGTGGTGATCAGTGGGTGTGGGGTGGCTGAGGTCCCCTCACTGAGTCTTTTCTGATGTGGGGAGATGGCCCTGAAGTAACAAGCAGGCTGTGTGCGTGTGGGGTGACTGGCTGGGTGCAGGGAGGAGGGGGAGGCTGTGAGAGCGGGTGAGGTCTCCGAGGGGCTGGTGTAGGGCACAGGGAGCCAAAGCTCGGGGAGGTAGAGGAGAGGAGGAAGAGCCAGTGCAGGATGCTGGTCTAGCACAGTGATTCCCAAACGTGAGCACATATCAGAATGAGCTGGAAGGCTTGTTCAACACAATGGCTCGAGTACCCAGAGGTTTTGCTTTCATAGATCTGGAATGGGGCTGAGAATGTGCGTTTCTAACAGGTTCATGGGTGATGCTGATGCTGCTGGTCCAGGGACCACATTTAGAGACCCGTGAGTGCAACAGGAAGGACAGCAGAGTTAGATGAGCTTGGGACGTGTGCTTTGTAAGTGGTGACTGGCACCTGACAGACATTGCTTGCTGGAAGAACTGCAAGAGGGTCGTATCTCAGACGTCAGGGAGGGGCTCCTTTAGCCAGAGCCTTCCCCTTCCTCCTGGTGGCCTTTGTCAGTACCTGATCAGATTCATGACTTCCTCAACACGGTAGAACGTCTTCCTGTTACCTTGGTCAGATGGTGTATAGCAGATGGCATACGTTAAAGCTTTAAAAACACAAATCTTGCTTGGCCCCACCCCCAGAGAGATTCTGAATTAACCATCTGGGAAGGGCCAGGAAATCAGTATTTTTAATATTTCCCCAAGTAAGTCTAAAGAGCAGCCAGGATTGGAGCTTGTTTTTCTTTTTACAATGGGCTGTCCACCCCCTAAGCTTCTGGGCACTTCCTTTGGACCTGTCTGTGTTGTCACTTAGAAGTCACAATATGTCCTCTCCTGTCTGCTTGTCCCTGTCTGTCTTGATCAGCCCATATCCTGTTATTCTCCTCCCTCCAGATCTCTCAGAACCCGTCTATAGTAAGGTCCTCATCTGCTGTTGAGAATTCCAAGTTACCTGCCTTATTTCTTAGGACACCAGCAGATTTTGCTGTCAATGCCTTCGTGAGGACTTCAGGTAACAAATGCTTCCCGACATTTGTGTCTTTCAGTGATGCAGAGAGTAGAAAATTGTGCAAGAAGATGAAAGTTGACCTGAGCCCACAGGACAAAAAGGTCGAATTATTCCATTACCAGTAAGTACACATGGGCATTTCCAATTTCCAAGTAAGTGCTGAAAGCTTTCATTGATATTCTCAGTGAACAGCGATTTTTAGTTGGATTAATTTTATTTCAGAATGATTTTTTCCTGTGTTTACAATTATTTCTTCAAAAAAAAGTCGTGAACTGTGTTCAAAAGCTGAATCTTATTAAGATGCCGCAGGCAACCAAAGGTGTGTATCTTCACAACCATTCTTAAAGTTAACACCTTTTTCTCCTCATTTGACAGGGATGGTGCATTTCATACTGAATATAACCGAGCTGTGACATTTAAGGTAAAGTTACCTCCCTCGTTCTCAGCAGAAGTGGAGTCTGGACGCCCAAAGTCTGGCAGGTTCTCTCTGAGGGGAGAAGGGGCAGATTGCACAAATAGCTCTTCTGAATAACCTGAGAGATTCTTATCTCTGGAGCATATGTCAGCAGAATATCCGAAAAAGTTTGTAACTGTTCACACAAGCGGGGATGACCCCGCCTCGGGATAAGTCTGTGAATGTATCAGCAGTTGTCCAGTGAGGCAGGTGCTAACACCCCTCTCCCCTCCAAAGGCTGGGTCTCCTTTTGCTGTGGCTTTAAAGGCCTCCCCTCGTCTCTGCGGTGGCGGCTACAGGGGCCACCACCAGGCTGGAGGGGACTTACAGTGCCCAGGTTAGCACAGGGCATAGGATATGAACAGGTTGGCACCTTCGGGCTGGTGCAGCTTGTTCCAGATGAGATGCAGGTGTCACTGTGGTATTCCTTGCCACCAGTCCAACTTAGGAGTAGTCAGAAAAGCATCAGTGAAAGGCAGAGTGAGCTCCTATAACCTGCAGGTGCCGCTGTGTTAGCACAAAGCAACTGCCCCAGCCCTGGGCCCTTCTGCTGCACTTCCACTCTCCCTCCTCCTCCTCAGCATCCTCTTCCTCCAGCCAGTCGTCTTTGACTTCTGCCCAGGTGACATCCCGGCCTCGCTGGGGCCATATGCTGCTTCTGGTCCTGACATGTCTGAACTCAACTTTTCTCTCCTGTTTCTCAGACTGGGCTGCAGCCTGTGATCCTGTCTCTTCGTCTGTCCCTTCTCCGTCTGTCCTTCCTTCTCTGTGTCTCCTTCCGTTCTTTCCTGTCTGTGCATCTGTCTGTGCACTGTCAGTGCCCCCTCCCTGTCTCTCTGTGCTTCTCCCTCTGTCTCTCTGCCATCTCCCCAGGTCATCTCTCATTTATTCACTAACACTCATTCTTTTTTTAAGTCGCTACAGCTTTTACTTTATGTAGGGACTCAGCCTAATGACTCATCATCTTAACACCCACTTAGACACTTTGAAAATTCTTTCAACTAGAGTTGCTCAGCCCTTATTCTTCATTACGACGTCAACTAAAGTTGTCAGAGAGAACACGTGCTCCTCAGGAACAAGATTTAGTTGGATGGGATGGGGGCAGTGCTTATGCAATGATGGAAAGAGGGGCTGGATGTTTGGTTTCTTTTTGGAGGCTGTGTTCATCTTGTGTGTAGCCAGGACCTCTGAGGAATCTGTCCTGGGATCACGGAGCAGGGAGCAGCGGCTGCTCAGAACTGTAGTAGCAGGAAAGGCACAAGGAGCCCAGGTGGCCAGCATGCTGCTGAGTGTCTGGGTGGGAGAGGCAGAATCCTGGCCTCAGTCCCACTCCTTGCAAAGACCAGGTGTGTGGGATTGGCTTGCTCTCACCTTGTGAGTTCTGCATCAACAAGGTGAGGAAGTGGGCTGAGCATTGTATGGTGTCAAGGTCTTTGGCTTCAGACGGAGAGAGGGCATTCTTAGTCCCAGGGTTCTCAAAGCCCGTAGGTCCGAGAGGGACTGGGCTAGAATCCTTGGAGTTCTCCAGGGCAGAGGGAAGGTGGCCAAACATTTTTCCCTGACTGTCTGATGGCTTCTGCCTTTTCAGCTTGAGCAGCTGAGATCAAAGCCTGCCTAGTCACTGATTAACTCTCCATTCAGGGTTTCTCCTGGGACTGTGTCTCTAGAGAGATGGAGGAGCCCCTGGCAGGGTGGGCACACTGTCTGCAGGCTCATGCTCTGGCTGTTGTTGCTGTCATCCTGCACGGTTAGGCAGGGGCCCGGTCACAGGGACTGTGCCATGGCCCCTAAAGAGGGCCGAGGCTAGATGAGTGAGAGCTTATTGCAGGTCCCCATTGGCAAAGAGCAGGAACTCAAAGAGGGGAACTTCCTGTATAACAGCCTTTTGCTTATCAGCATGTGTCCCCAGATCCTTACCGTGCACGTGGTGAGGGCCTAGATTCAGATGACCCTCTAATGACTTTCTCCCAAGGCTTGGTGGCTGTGAAGACATCCTGGAGGCCAGGTGTGATGTCAGGCAATTTCCCGGGGATTCGCAGCACCCGGAACAGGACTGCTGTGGGTGGGCTCCCAGGCGCTGCCCCTGCAGACTCTTCCACCCAGGTCTTGTTGAGTTAGACCAACTGGAGAGAACTGTGGAACTTCAGTTAAATGAGAATAAGCCCCATCTGAAAAACAGAGGTTGTGAGCATGAATGTCAATTGTTACATTAAAAGAGGCCATTTGTTTCCTTTTTCCATCCATACCCGTCTTTGTTTCTGAGGTAGGGGACACAATGAAGTAAGTGTTTTCACGTGTGGGGTTCCCAGACTCCTGGAGTCCTTTGTGCACCCTCAGTTGAGAACCCTGCACTGAGTGTTTCTGGAAACCCAGGCGGGTGGGTGCCTGCCAGCATCCTTCTCATGTGGGCCGGTGGGCAGGCAGCTCTGGAGCTGTGGCGAGTATGGGTTTGGGGAAGGCCCTGCCATTTCCATTTTGTTTTATGTTGTCATGGTGAAGCTTTGACAAGGGACTGAGAAAGGACGGATCTGCCTTTTGCCGTGGCAGAAACGGCTGTTATTTTGCCAGGAGGCGTTCCGCAGCTCCACTTGGACAGACAGGAAGCGCTACCTGAATGAATTCCTATGAAGTCTTGGCTGCCTCCCACTCTCCCATGATAGTTCTTTCCAAATAGGAGATTCCGGAAATAAGAAGCCTCACTCACTCAGGTCCTCTCTGTGTGGAACCAGTGGATGGGCTGAATGCACAACCTCACTAAAAGGGCATTTCCTATTCTCACCTTGGGCTGCCTCC
>CM052436.1:53412519-53468351 GCA_028533085.1 Varecia variegata
TGTTGAGTGCCATCTCCCCGAGTGACTGAGGGGAAAGAGGATGCTGCTTCTGTCCTAGACCAGTGTGGTATGGCAGGTAGGGAGGGGAGCAAGGGACAGTGCCCCCTCTTCCCTGCCTCTGTGTGTCTTCTCCATTGTCCACATTCCAAAGGCCAGTGAAGCCCTTTATCTTTAAGGTCGTTGTCAGATCTTCACTGGGCAGTCTAGACGGGGGCCCTCAGGAAGAGAAGTACAGCAACAAGGCACCAGGCTGATCCACGAGCATCCTGCCCTGGGGCTTCCCAGCCTGGGCCCCACTGATTCACACACAGCAGAGGATAAGGAGGATTTATAATAACCCACTCCAAAACCAATTTAGACTGTGAAATACTAAGCAGGTAATAAACGGTGTGATTATCTGCTAATGGGATTGACAATTTTAGTTGCTGCAGGAATGTGGAAGTATCTCCTTTGGACAAGACTGGAGACCATAGTCAATGAATCAGAACGACTTCTTGGAGTAGATAAGATGCAGTAGAAGCACTAGTGTGTCTCGGGTTTGAACATGCCAACTCATGTCTCAGATTTCCCCTTTTTTGTCCATGAAAATGCACGTTAGGTATGGATCAGCTGCTGGGAGTGAGCAAGGTGTTCTGTGATTGAAAAATCCTGGTGGGCGTGGTGGGGGTCTATTCTTTGGGCACTTAGTGGTGATGTCCGTGGCCGGGGGAATAGCACACCTCCAAGCCTTCGTGCCGCATGCAGTCTTGTGCCTGGCACTTGGTGTACCCGGGTCTCCAGGCAGGGAAACGGGCAGGTTCCTGATTCCCCCCCATCCCCAACTCTTTCCCTAGCTACAATGCATTTTCTCTTCTCTCTTTTTTTCCTCAGTCCATAGTGGCCTTTCTGAAGGATCCAAAAGGGCCCCCACTGTGGGAGGAAGATCCTGGAGCCAAAGATGTTGTCCACATTGACAGTGAAAAGGTAACTTATTTCCCATCAATTCTCCCATCCGAGTACTAACCAGGCTCGACCCTGCTTAGCTTCCGGGATCAGACGAGATCGGGCATGTTCAGGGTGGTGTGGCCGTAGACGCCCCATCAGTTCTGATGGGTCCTGGAAGCTTTTCTGGTACCACGGCCCCCCACGGAGAGAAGCGCAGGGCCCTGGAAAGGGGAAGAGAGAGCTAGGCCAGGACCCTAACGCTTGACTCCCCTTCCCAGCTCCATGATGTAGCCAACGAGAGATCACAGGTTGACTGAGAACTTTCTCCAGTCTTCATTTTCCTTATTTAATTTTTAACATGTTTGGTTTTCCTTACACGAACATAGATTTAAATGTCCTCTCCCTATTATGTAATGCAGATGTTGCTGGCATCGGCGTTGCATTTTTTGCTTGTTTAAATTTTTTGTTGTTGTTTGTTTTTAAGAATAATCTGAGAGATTTGGGTTGGATTTCCAGAGAACTAACTGGGTCAGGTCTCTACAATTCTGAGTCGTTGTGTAACTTTGAACAAATTTACCATTTTAAGCATCAATTTCCAGATTTGGCCAGGGTGGTGGGTGGAAGGGTGGGTCTGGTTTATAGTTGTCATTTGTTCTTGAGTATTTAACAAAAGCTGTGACACATCCGTGCTCCTCCTTTGCGGGCCCGCACACCTGACCTGAATGTGCGTCTATATCCGTGTGCACCTGTGTTTGTGTGGTGCCTTGTTTGCTCAGTTGTGCCTTCACATGGGATGGGCAACAACTTCTCTGTGACATTCCAGATGATCTGTGAGGCCAGCAGTGCTTTTTTGTAGATGGAAGGAGAATGCTCATTCTTATCTTGGTAAAATAAAACATAGCTTTTATCTTCCTCCACCTCCTCTCCTTTTCGTTTAAAATTATTGACTCTGCCCTTAATGCTTGTTAGCCCAAAAGGAAATGATGCTTTTTTTACTTTCTGGAGGAGGATCATCTGTGATTGTTGTGGGCCAACCACGTGGGTCAGTGGTGATTCAAATTAAGGGCTGGGCATCAGCATTCTCCAGGATAGAAAGTGCCAGTATTGTCAGCTCCAAGATAAAGCCTTTTTAAAAAGCATGTGGGGCCAAAGGAAGAGGGGCAAGTGCCAGGAGAGGGTGGCACATGTGCCCACAGCTGTGGGGACACAGGCAGCCTAAACTGAGCACTGCTTCGGTGATAATATTAAATACATGTTTGTAGCTTCTTTGGAGAGTGGCCTGGTGCCTCCCTGCCCCAAATGTCATGTCCTGAACTTCCTAAGGTGGTTCTTCCGCACCTGTAGGAACATTAAGCAGAAATACTTTCTTCACACCTCTGTGTAGTCCTCTCTTATACTTCGTGCTCTTTTTCTCTCATGTGGACATGTGAGTTGTGGCTGCTTTTCTGCTAATAGAATCTCCACGTAAAATAATTAACAGTTTCCAAATTCAAGTTTGAGTTGCTGATTCCATTTGTAGGCTTGGAATTCCTTATTTGTGAAGGTGATTAAGCATCTTTGAATGAAATACCTGTTACTGCTCAGGATACGAAACCAATTTGCCATAGGCTCTGTAAAACCCTTTCTTCCCAGATCTGTTACCAGGCTTTCTCTCCAGGGATCCCACAAGATAATTTTGAAAGTGTTTGCATCCTCCACCCCTAGTTAGGGTCAGATATCTTGGTTACTAATTCTGTTTTCAAACGAGCACCTTAGCCCTCCAGTTACGTAAACAAGAGTAAACTTTTCCAGAATTTATTTTAAAATATTTTAGACGCCCACAAAAATTTGTAATCTTTTTTATCTAACTGAAAAATTGTAAGTAATACACATTCATTGTTTAAAATTTAGAAAATACAACTTAAGCATAAAAGCAAAAAGCAAACATACCTCTCCACTGAGAGATGCCCAATGCTGACGTGTTTGTAGTCTTCCAGGCTTTCGAGCTAATGCAAACATAAATATTTTTACTCACAAAGATGTCATTACATTTTATATGCTGTTTTGTAACTTGCTCCCCACCCCATTTAATGTAACGTTCACATCTTATTGCGACATTAAATATTCCTTATCATTGTCAATGATGCAGTGGTATTCCATTGTGCGGCTCAGGCCAATATTTATTTACCCAATGCCTTCTTGCTGCCAGAAAACTGCATTTTGAAATTTTCTTATTTTCCTTATTATTCAAAAGAGAAAACCCTCTAATTTTCTTCCTTGAAAACTGGTTAGAGCAGCATATTTTAATCAGAGAATGCTCTGTCATGGTGCTTCACTGCAGTCCTTGATAGATTTGCTTTTCCCCATCGATCACTGGCTCTCTACCCACTTACACGTACGTCTTTACATTAGCACTGTGTGACCATTTGTCTTTGCCTTTATTGTATTTACTTAGCAAATCATTATATATTGTTTCATAATGTGCCAGGCACTGTTCTAAGGGTTTCACAAACACGAATGATGCCTTTAGCTTGCAGCCTCCTGGAGGGCGGGGCAGGCGCTCCGCACGCCCTGTCTGCTCAGTGGACTCCTGGGGACGGATCACGGTGCTGGACCAGAGCTGGGAAGAGATTAGCAAGCGATTATTGGGCATGGGTAGTGCCCCCTTCCCACAGCGTGCAGGTCCCCATCTGGCCAAGCAGGGCGTATGTGAAAACAACCACCCTCGCCACAACAGAACCACGTACCACACGAAGAAGGGGCCACCTCTGTGGCAGCCTCCTGGGACAGAAATAGCCCTTCGTCATCTTTTCACTGTTCAGGTAGAGCTGAAAGTAAAGCCAGTGGCCTGCTCCTGACGACTTCCTCTCACCAGGTGGCCTTGGCAAAGCCATTTGTCCTCTTGGGGCCTCAGTTTTCCCATCTGTGCCGTGCAAGGGTAGTCCAGAAGAGATCACCCCTGAGATTCCCCCAGCACCCGCCATGCTGTGACCGCCCCTCCCCGAGACGTGCTCTGTGAAGTGCTCACCGCCGCTCCTCCCCCAGCTGCGGGTGCCAGGGCAGGGCCGTTGCGTCCCGGGATTGTGCTGTGTGTGACCTGCTGGTGTTCTCTCCTCTTGTGCCTCAGGACTTCAGGCGTCTCCTGAAGAAGGAAGAGAAGCCGATCCTGATGATGTTTTATGCCCCCTGTGAGTGAACTTTCCCCTTGGGGCCAGACTGAGTTGTGTAGTCTCCTGTGGGTGGTGGGCGGCTGGGGGCCGTGATGGGGAACTAGCCCCGGGTCTCACGCCGAATGCTGAATCAAGTCACTCACGCTGTCTCTCTGTCTGCGCCCCTTTTCCTTCGTCTTTGCCTTTTCATCTGGCTCCTCCCCTCCTGCTGTCCCCACCAGAATCAGCGTCCTTCTGCCCACTTCACCCTGAGCTCCACCGGCAGTGACAAGGGTCTCCTGTCTCATTAGCCCTGCCCACCTTCCGCCACCCTCTGCCCCCTTTCCTGCCCGGCGGCTCCACAGCTCAGTGCCCGGGGTACCCTCTGCGGTGCTGCTGCTCTGCAACCCGCCCCCCCGCCGTCACTCCTCGCAGTCCAGAGCCTGGCCTGCCCCTGGGGACAGCAGCTTTTCTAGCTCTGGCTCCTGCATCCCTCTGCTGGTGCCACCTGTGAGGGATGGGGGCAGCGGAGAGAAACTGGGTCCTGGTATTTGGGCGCAGTCCCTGTGTGAGGCAAGAGGCTGTGGGGAAGGGCAGAAGGATCTTTGAGGTGACAGCCAGAAGACCTGGGCCCCAGTCCCCCGTGCTACCAGCGAGCCAGGTGAGCCTGGCCTCGTCTGTCAGCTGTCTGGGTCTCAGTTTCCACATCTGTAAGAGAAGGGGCTGGATCGGAGCACTGGCTTTCAAACTTTTTGACAGTATTTCACAGAATTAAAAATATTTTATATTGCAACCCAGTACTAGAAGTATATATAAATGATATGTAAATAAGCTGAAACAAAAGTTTCCCAAAACCATACCCTTATTACTTGCCATCTACTGTTTACTAGATGTAGCATACACTGTTTTCTATTCTGTTCTATCTAAAAATTATTGGTTATTCCTACTGCTTCATAACCCTCTAACAAAGGGTCAGCAAACTATAGCCCATGGGCTGGCTACTTTAATTTTTTTGCAAACAAAGGTTTACACATTGTCTGTGGCTGGTTTTGAGCCATACCAGCAGAGTGGAGTAGTTGTGACAGAGACAGTATGGCCCATAAAGCTTCAGATATTCACTGTCTGGGCCACCCCTGTGTCTAATGGGTCCCAAGTGACAGATGGAAAGACCCTGGATTCGAGCTGGCAAGGCCTTTGGAGCTGTGCCTCTGTGAACTGCACGTGCCTTCAGAGCCGGCATCTGCCTGAAGCTAGAGAGGGGGCTGTGTGTGGTGCAAGGTGGTGTGCCCAGGTTGTTGGTGGCTCACGTGGAAGTCACAGGCTGTGGCACCAGGGTCCCGAATCCCCTTCCTAAGAAGTTCCTTAAGCAAAGGCTCCTCCCCTCTGCACCCTGGGCTGCGGGGTGATGACTCCCGGCTGGATGCTCCACTGTGCTGCTCTGGTGCTTCTGCCTGACTTGAGCCTGTAGCTCATTCACCATGACAACAGCCTCTCCCCAGCCCTGTTCTGATTGCTGGGTGTCCTCCAGCCCCAGCCTCCTCCCCAGGCCCCTTGCCGGCCCCAGGGGCTGTGCCTGCCTATGGGACGAGGCCCTGGTGTCCCATTTGCTGTGGATCTGACTCTACCCAGAATGCACTTTAATCTTGGCTCATTCTCTTTATTAATGCTCATTAGTTGGTTTCACTGCTTTTTGCTTCTTCTTGGAGGGATCTTATTAACTGGCCAGCAGTGAATTGCTTCAGGAATTATCCTGCCCACACAGCCCCGGGAGGACTGGGGCCTCCTTCGGTTTACCTCAGAACCCTCTGGGCCTCAACACGGTGGTTAAATGAAGCTGTAAGATGAAGCGTGTGTCAGTATGCGGTACATGTCACGAAGCAGGATCATGGCAGAACCATGCAGGAGGTCTCAGTGGGATGACATTAATCATTTAAGAGTGGATCGCTGGTGGTTGCACCTGAGTGCCTGTGCCCTCTCTGCCCACCACACACCAGGCTGTCTGGCAGTGTGCCCGTCTGCTCACTGCGGCAGACACATGAGTGTGGCTATTAGATTTACATAATATAAAGCTGGGGCAGGGGAGGTTAGGACCTCGCAGGTGTCACAGAGCACATCAGTGGTGGCGGAGGGAGGAGAAAACTCAGAGGTTAAGTTAAACTTTTGGCAGAGGGTCCGATTGGATGGCCTGCTAGGTCCCTGGGGACCCCAGAATCCTTTTTTGGTTATGTATGTGTTTTCAAATGAATCAAACTCATGCATTTATGATATTAGCCTAATCAAGCCTTCACGGCATCATAATTCAGCCTATTCCTGGAATACACAGCAGTTCCCTAACTGGGAAGTCTGTTAGGACTCTGATCCTTTGGTCACATGTGGGGCAAATGGACCCAAAGGCAGTGGGAGCCTCTGGTTGTGACAAGGAATCTGGCTCCCCAGGCCCTACTGCTTACTCTGTAAATGTTTGTTCACTGAATTAATGAGAAAATAAAAGGGCTGACTGCGCTGGCTTTTTGTGTTTGAGAGTGATAATTAGTCTTACCTCTTCCCCTGCTTCCCAGTGGAATCCGTTGGAAGATAAGCTCAGATAGGAATCACAGGACCAGCTCTATTTTTGGTAAAGTTAAATTGGAAACCGGCTTGGCCTGTAGCTTCCTATTACTCCTGCACCACCTCTTCCCCCCAGTAATTTCACCAGAACGCCTGGCCGACTTAGCACCTGTGGGGGGTGGGGGGGGGTTATGTTGCTGCAGGCTGCAGACAGGCAGCCTCGGAGAGAGGCCACACTGTGGAGACAGGCAGTAAATTACATTCCTGATCGATGAATGTGGCCCAGCAGGTGTCAAACTGAAGTTCCTGAGCCAGGGGTGGGTGAGAGGCTGCAGGTGTCCCCCTCATTTTCCCTCCTGGGGAGTGGAATGACAGTCTCTTCCCTGTGTGGAAGTGTTCCCCCCGCCCCAGACCAGGAGGAGAAGGCTCCGCAGGCACTGGCTGTCCCCCGATGAGTGCCAGCCCCGGCCCACCCTCCTGGTGTGGGCTTCATCTGTGGGGCAGGTGCCGTCTCCAGACAGGGAAGCTGAGGCTCAGAGAGCCCGAGTCACTTGCCCAGGGTCACAGAGCCAGCAAGGGTCAAGGGGAGATGCAGAGGGGGTCTCATTCTTCCTGGAGCTGAGCTCCTTCCTCTGTGTCACTGTCACCGAGCAGCATCCCGTTTCCCTGCCATGTGCCATGTGGCATCCACCTGGTGTGTTCCCACTGGAGCACTGTCCTTGTTTCCATTCCCCCCTCTGTGAATCCCCTGACAAGTATCATCTTCCTTCCTTCTTGCTACCTGTGGTGCTCACGCTATGGTGGCAGGTCCCAAAGATTGGCGCCTCTTCTGAGGGCAGATACTGGAGGCTCGTGCTGTGGGCTGACCTCGCAATAGCTCCTTCTCTCCTGCCCGCACTAATGGCAGGAACCTAAGCCCAGGTTTAACATGCTCGGGTGAGGGGGTGTGTGTGTATCCACTGGCCTGTCAGGCAGGAATGTCAGGGAGGGGACCACAGGGCATTTTTGGAGTTTCCTGTCAAATGCCCTACATCCACACCTTATCTAGTAGGCTTGGAGCTGGGAAGGTTTGGCTGGTCCAGGGGAAAAGCTGGCCTCCCAGTTCTCCCGTGTGTCCGCCCCAGTGGCCAGAGTGCCCTCTGATCTGTATCACTCTGCTCACGGCTTGCCAAGGCATTGGCTAAACACGGATTAGAGCTGCTCAGCCTGTCACCGCGTGGCCCCTGTCCCCACTGTGCCTGACACATGGTTCCAGGCAGCTTTGGTTTCTGTGGCCTTGAGCTGTGTCTCAAAGTCTGTTTTGCAGCAGTGCGGCTGTCAGAAAGGGTGACAGCCTGGCATGTCAGAATTCCTAGTGTCTGAGGAAACTGCTTCTCCGGTCCTATGGGGTCAGTGCTGAAACGTGGCCTGCTCTGGTTAAAGGGGAGGGGTTTAAATTAAGGTCACTCTGAAGTAGTAGTGGATGTTTGGGGCGTGGCCATCCTTGTCCCTAGTCCCCAAGGCTGGGGGTCTCCACCATCCCAGGAGAGGATTGTGACTGTGGTAGACCACAGAACCCCAGAGAGACTCAGCCAAAGCTGTCACAGAATCGTCTGCTGTCAGAGCTGGAGGGGATCTGAGGTTGTCTAGTCCAACTCCCCTCGTTTGCCGGGAGAAGAAACAGCCCAGAGAGAGGAGATGACTTGTCCAGGGCCATTAACGAGTTGAGTGCAGACGAGAGCCCGCGTTCCGAGACCTGGCCCAGTGCTCCCCGCTTGCTGGGCCTGTCTCCAGTCATTGCTTAGTTATCCTCGTTAATGAAAGAGAAGGGAGGCACAGACATCCCAGAAGTCATGGTATTTGTGGTCACAAATTTTCCTTCCTGATGGCATTTGACCCTGGCTCATTTGCAGCCCTTGCGTGTAGGGGCTCGCTGTCCTGACACCGTCTGGCTCCCTGAATTCCTGGGAACTCATTATCGGCGCTGAATCATTCTGAGCTCTGTTCTCTAACATTCATGGCATGGCCGCGAGCTCTCCCAGGTTTTTGTTTTTTGTGTGTGCCATCGGGACTGCAAGCTTTTCAGGGGCTGGGGCCTCTGCCTCCCATTCCTTTTGGGTTCCCGGGGTCTGGGACAGTCCCCAGCTTCTCGAGGTTGGGTAAGTGTTTGTTGGGTAGAGGACAGCTGAGAGGAGGCAGGGCAGAGTTTGGGGGTCCAGCCATCCTTGTAAGCTGATGTGGTTTTTCTCCTGCCTGTGACCAGGGTGCAGCATGTGCAAGAGGATGATGCCACATTTCCAGAAGGCTGCCACCCAGATGCGAGGCCACTCTGTAAGTGAAGCACCGCGTGCCAGGCCAGGCTGGGTCACTCTTGGATGTGGTGGGGGAAGGGTGCTGAGGGCAGAGTGGGGAGGGCAGGTTTTGAAATGATGAGGATGACTGATCCTGCTGCCCCTGCCACTGCTGAAATGAAGCCTCACATGGGGCTCTGTGAAGGTTGAGAACGTCCCCGAGTTGCTGGGACCAGGAGGATTTGGTACCTTTCCAAGGCCAGTGATAAAATAGTCAGGAAACCAGCAAAGACACACACGTGGCATTGCTGGGAGGCCAGGAACGAAGGGCAGAACATCAGCGGTCTGGGGTTATTGGAGCTGGGCTCCAAAGTGGGCTGAGGCAGTTGCTGGGGAGCCTAGTGGCAAAGAAGAGGGTTCCGTGACACCAGAGTTGGACGAGAATCACACAGAAGGCTCACAAAGCCATGTCCTGTCTGGGCTTCCCAGGCTCGTGGTTCCTGTGGGCTGGGAAGAAAAAGGCAAGTCCAGATGGGGAGCAGGAGGGCTGAGAATGCAGGCGTTCTCCAAGGAGAGAGTGCAGGGGAGTGGAGGTAGACAGAGCAGAGACAAGTGTGGCATAGGGAGAGGCAAGTTTAGGGGACAGGAGGAGGAGGAACCACTAAGGAAACTGGCATACAAAGAAGTAGGAGCAATTGGATGGGGCATAGAGATAAGAGGTAGCATGGGGCATCCAGGAGTGAGAGGAGAGAATGGGGGTGTCACATGTCACCCAGAGGGGCTGAAGATCAGCCACTGAGTGCTCCCTGGTCAATTTGTGTTCCTTCACCCTGCCAGGCTTCTTTCTTCTGTGCTGTTTGTCTGCCCATATGTTTTTTATTGTGCTAAAAACCACATACCATTACATTGACCATCTCAACCATTTTTAAGTGTACAACATATTGTTATATTTACATTGTTGTGCAACCAATGTCTAGAACTTTCTCTTCTTGCAAAACTGAAATTCTATACCCATTAAACACTAAATCTCTCTCCCCACTCCACCCCTGCCCATGGTGAATACCTTTCTACTTTCTGTTTCTATGATTCTCACTATTTTGGATCCTTCTTATGAGTGGAATCACGTAATATTTGACCTTTCGTGACTGGCTTATTTTGCTTCACATCATATCATCAAGGTTCATCTGTGTTGTAGCATGTCACGGGATTTCCATCTTTTTAAAGGCTAGTATTCCCCTGTATCTATTAATATATGCCACATTTTCTTTGTCCATTCATCTGTTGATGGGCATTTGGGTTGCTTCCAGCTCTTGGCCATTGTGAGTACTGTGCAATAGATATGGGTGTGCAAATATCTCTTTGAGATCCTGCTTTGATTCTTGTGGATCTAAGTTTGTCCATTTTTGCACTCACCCTGAGTAGCAGAAGTGTTTTGTTTTGGTGGCAACAGGAAAGAGCTGCTGGTTCCTCTAGGGAGCATGGAAAAATCCATATACCTTTCATGAAAGGTTATTGAGAGAGGCCATCTCGATGGGGCTGGCCAGAGTCCCTTAAAGGGAGATCTGAGGTCTTGAAACTGCATCCTGATATTTATGGATCAAATTAAGTGGTGATTAGCTCAAAGTCAACTTAAAAAGTTTAGGTGGCAGCACCTGGGCATGGAGATGGCCCTGCTAGCCAGCTGCAAGATTGGGTTGCAAAGAACCAAGTCTTTCTCTTTTGACCTCATTCTGGGGGACACCAACGTCCTGCTTGTTTCTCACTAATGAATTTTTATTAACTTGCCTAGAGATTTCTGGCCTTGGGGCACACATGCATCACTCCAGGGAAGTTTCACTTCACATTTTTGGGGCCTCAATAGATACCATATTTTAAGATTATTTAGCCTGGAGAAAAGACTTAATTACCCACAGTGTCTCCCTGCCTGCACCCACATACACTTAGAAAGCTGCTCAGCTCAACTTCCAGTCTCTGTGGTGCTGTGGAAGGTAAATAGCTCCAGCTCCCAATCGGATCACGAATCATCCTGGCCGGCCCTGGTGAAGCAGAAGAGGACTCGATGCCAGTTGCATGTGTTATCATGGACCGTTCTCAGCCTATGCGGCGTTCATGGCCAAACAAACTCACTATTCCTCCAGGCCCCTCCCGTGCTGCCACAGAGCTTGTCCCTGCCATGCAAAGCCAGGTCTGTCCTTTGCTTTTGTTCCAGATCATTCTGATACTGATCATAATATGTGAGCTTCTTGGGTGCAGGAGCTGTGTTCGATTCATGTCTGTTTCTTAGCACATAGCACAGGGCCAGCTAATCGCAAGTACCCCAGTACCTGCTGATGAATGAATGAATAAGTGTGTGGCTCATCACTCCTGGGTATGCTTTATTTTAAGCTCTGTATTTCTATTAAGTGATATTCCCCCACTTTAAAGGAATTCAGAGCATTAGTTATTAAGGACAGAGACACAGTGGGAAGGATGTTTGTGGGCTGGGGACCTTCCCCCTTAGCCCTGGGCTCATACCAGGCTCTTTTACAAGGTTAACCCTGAATATCACTTGTGTTAAGAATACCTGCTTCTCCTGCCTGGGCCCAGGTCTAGAAATATAAAAGGTATCCCTTCCAGTTCCCTTGACAACATTACAGAAAAGTCAGGGGGGTTGTCTGTGAATCTGGGCAAGTCCAGCTGTGGCCAGGTGTTAGTCACCTAAGCCTAAGACATCTGGGTTGTGTGAATTCATGTTTCCTTGCTTGTGTATTTTCTTGATTGGGGTTTTTTCAATTCTGTTTTCCCCTTAATTTCTTAGAAAAGCACCTTTTGAGAAGTTCTAGCCCTTTCCCAGCCACATTAGGGGGAAGGATGCTGGCCAACATGGGCACCACCTGCTGTAGGAGGGTTCTGGGGGCCAGGCCAGCAGCTCCCCAGACCCTGGGGACAGGGCTGGAGGGGTTGGGCAGCTAGAGGTGCCGATTGCTTTCTATCTACATACAGAGAGAAGAGACAGGACTAACAGATGGGCTACTACTCCCCGGAAATCAAAGCTCACCCCTCCCCACTGCTGAAATCCAGCTGGATTAGGGCCTCCTGTCTCCTCTTCATCTCCATCATTTTTGAGCCCTTTTTGGCTGGCTCTGTCTGTGGCAAAGGTCAAAAATCTTCCCTCTCTACAAATTTCTTGGGAGGTGTCCAACCCGATGATGTCATTGAGAAGGAAGCCAGGCCAGGTCAGGATGCGCAGCCTTCACCGTTTGCCAGACTCAGTTCTGTCCCTGTTTTGCTGTCATTGGCATCTGGTGAATCATCGGCGTCTGTCCCATCTACTTCTGCTAATTGACATCCTCAGCAGCAGCCGCGCTGCTCCCTGTCCCAGAGCTGCCGTGAGAACAAGCCCTGTCCCCGTCTGCCTCCTCTTCCCAGCCTTTGAGCTTTGCCCCATCCTTTGTTGACCTTGGCCATGCTGGGCCAGTCTGGGTGTAAACGCCATGAAATGGAACTCTCAATGTGACAGATTGGTACAGACCATGTACTGCCTGTCGCTAACGGGCTTGGAGACCTTGGGTGAGCTCCCGAGGCGTGGAGCCTACATTTCTGTCTGTAAGATGGAGATATGGTGCCTACCCTGCCCACCTCGCTGGGTCATCGTGAGGAGCAAATGGGCTGTAACCTGCAGAGCACCTTGTGGATACAGATGAGTGACCCCTCCAGCTGCCCCTTAGCCGTGTTCCTTCTGCTCCCTAAATGGGGGTGCCCCCAAGGTTCTGCTTTCTTTCTTACTAACACATTGGAGCAAGGGCTTGTCTCATTATGGTCTGTCCCTCTGTGGAGCCCAAGTCCTCCCCCAAAGTGCCTGTACGATGTGTCAGGTGGCTTGTTTCACACCTCAGTCTGGGTTTTTCCCCTGTGTCCCAAATGCAAGATGTCTAAGATAAAAGTCAATGTCTTTCCCTCTGGCAGACAGCCAGCTTTCCTTCAAGACCTTCCCAAGGGCCCGGGCTCTCCACCCTCGCCCGTTTGCTGGGGCATTGTCATGGTCTCTTCTTCATGCCCCCTCCGTCCTCTCCCTGCCAGCACCTGGGGAGCCAGACGAGGTGGTTGCCAAAGGCTGCTGACCCAGAACTCTCCCCTTAGAGCTCCTCCTTTCTACTCCAAACAATGCAGCTGGGTGGCAGTTACTTTCTTACTTAGAAACCCTCAAGAGCTCCCTTCACCTCCTGAATGAAGTCCCGATTGCTTAGGTGTTTAAAGCCTTTTCCAGAGTGCCCCCAGCTCCCTGGCTCAGCCTGCTCTCTTACTTCTTCCCCTTTCTGTGTATCCCACAGTACGTTTCTTGGGCCACATCTGGCTTTTCCTTGCCTCCATTTCCCCTCCTGGGATGTCCGTGGAAGTCTTAACCTCCTTTGAAGACTAGCTCACATGCCGCCCACCCCGTGACACTTCCGTGATCTTTCCTACAGCAGGGCTGCACGCGTGTTCAGAGAGGGGTTGTGGCCTTATCTTCTCCGTACATTGAGACCAGGTGTTTCACCTCATTTGGCTTCATAAACTCTAACTCCAAATGTTTGTACATAGTTGTTCAAAAAATATGCGTCTCATTAACTAATAGATACCTCCAAAGTGGCACAAAAGTGCTACATAAACTCAAAGAATTGAGAGTTCACCCCAAGCAAAGGGGGTTTGGAAAGGCTGCCCAGGGAGGTGGGATTTGATTTGCCTTAAAGGATGGTTGAGTCTCCGGTGGTAGCCGAGAGGTGGGGAATGGACATCCTCAGTGAGAGGACAGGAAGGCACAAAGTGGGAGCCAAGAAAGAACAGTGAGCGTTGTAGAAATGTGGGCAGAATTAGAGACCCTCTTAGAAGTAATAAAAATAGCTAATAATTTTGAGTGCTCTAGATACTTGTATTATCTCATTTAATCTTCACAACAGCTACATGAGGTGGCTGCAGATGAGGAAACTGAGATACAGAGAGGCAACTGTGACTTGTTTAAGGAAAGGCGTCGACTAAGTGGGGAGCCAGGACGCAAACCCAGTGCTTCTAGCCACTGTGCGCTGTCGCTGCTGCACTCGGCGAGGTGCCTGAGAAGACACAGTCCAACTTCCTTCCCGAGCAGAAATCTCAGACTGTCTCATTTCTGGGAGAATAAAACATCTAGACCCTAGCAGGTGTACAATTAAGAGTTTTGTAAGAAAGAAGGATTAAAAAATGAGATAGGGACCATATGGGCTTTGAGTATGGAGTTGGAATTTAGCCTGTATTCAATGGAATTGAAAGGTTTTGTGCAGGGAAGTGATGTAATGAAAGAGGAGGATGTGTAAGATTAATCTTGTGGTGAATGTGCACTGACACGGGGGCGATCAATTAGACAGAAAAAAAGAACTCTAAAGCAGACAAATATTACTGGAACAGGCAGCTGAATCCGTCTGGGAAATGAGCAGAATGGCTTTGAGAGGGTTCCAGGGCTTCTAGTAAGTTCTATTTCGGGTTTATTCTCCCTGTATTTTTTGCAGCATTCTAAAATGGACTGAAAAAAAATTGATGACTTAGTAAGCATTTATTGTGTGCCTGCTGTATGCCAGGCATTGTGCTAAGTACTTAAAACAGCTGGAAAGACCAGGCATGGTGGCTCATGCCTGTAATCCTAGCATCTGGGAGGCCAAGGCGGGAGGATCGCTTGAGGTCAGGAGTTCAAGACCAGCCTGAGCAAGAGCGAGACCCCATCTACTAAAAATAGAAAAAGTAGCTGGGCATGGTGGCACATGCCTATAGTCCCAACTACTCGGGAGGCTGAGGTAGGAGGATCGCTTAAGCCCAGGAGTTTGAGGTTGCAGTGAGCTATGATGATGCCACTGCACTCTAGCCTGGGTGTCAGAGAGAGACTCTATCTCAAAAAAAAAGAAACAAACAAAAAATTGTAAAGACATACTCGAATGCTCTAGGGATGGAGAAGCCAGAGGCACTGTCATCTGTCCTCACCAGGAAGATCTGGTAGGAAATAAGGAACGTGACAGTTACTGAGCACAGGTCTTGTGCTGACACCTCTGACATGGGTCACCTCATTCAGTTCTCTTCAGAGCTCTGTAATAATCCCATCACCACGTCTTCCCTGCAAGGAACCTCAGTGAAGGGGAGTGACTTGCCCAGGGTCACATGACTCACAGGTGGAAGCAGTCTTCTGAATCAACGTTTATTGTCCCCTGAAACCACTATTTCCATTTTTCTCTTACTATGTGTGCTTATGCATTGTTCAGTAAAACTCAGCTGGCTTTCTTCTCTTGGCTTCTGTAATTGCTGCTGGCTGTTTTGAACTTCCTTTCCTCTCGCTTCTGTGCCACCCTGCTTTGTGGAACAGCCTTCCCATGCCGGCCATTCTAGCTGTGTTCTCCTGTGAGAACAGATTCAAAGTCCTCTTTCCTGGTTCCTGCTCCAGCCCTGGAGAGGAAGGTCCCTGCTTCAGGAAGCGAGGGGTCTTAGGGGGTTCTGTGCTTGGGCTGTTCGTAGTATTTAGCCATGTCATCAGTGACACAGCCCCTGAAATTCTCCTTTCCGACTTGGGTTGTGGATATGTGGACCCCTGGAACCAGAACCTGGTTAGAATTCTGAGGTGATGGTCACAGACAGGAAGAAAGAGCTGGGGAGGCAGAGCTGGGACTGGAGGGAGGAGAGTTTGGCAGGCGTCATGGCACCTCTTTCTCACGTTCTCAAGGAGTTCACAGTCTCCTTGATCACATAGGAGCTGTAAGGTCTGAGAACATCACACGTCAAACCTAGGCAGACGGCAGGCGGGCCGTGAGGCACGCAGGGAAGTGTCCAAGGACATCGTGCAGAGCCTAAGTGGTGTACAAAAGCCGCTTATTTCCATAACTTAGGAGAAAAGTATATCCTCAGCTGACATGAGCAGAGAAGAAGGCATAACATATTAATATGTTTTTGGGTGGCAGTGATCCCTCTCTAAGACCGGTTTGAACTTGGTAGCAAGGCCAGGTTTCTTCCTCAACCCTCAGAACTATGGTTCTGCTCCGGATGGTTCTCACTACAGGCAGGCAGAAGCGGGCCGGTGTGTGGGGCACAGCACGTAGCCAGCCGTGGGACTTCTCCAGAGCTCTTGGTCACAACTCCTGGCTGGCTCTGCTGGCCTTGCCTCCCTGTGGCCTGGTGCACCTCAGTCTGCGAGGCTTTGTCCCATATGTCTTTCCAGTGGGACAGCTGGGCAGAGAGCATGTGGATAAGATGAGAGTGTCTGTTGGCCTCTTCCTCCCAGGTGCTGGCCGGGATGAACGTCTACCCCTCTGAATTTGAAAACATCAAGGAGGAGTACAACGTGCACGGCTACCCCACCATCTGCTACTTTGAGTAAGCCCCCGCCTCCCTTCTAAAGCTGTTTCCCTCCCTGGTGGCATTTGTATCCCCGGCTGAGCCCACGTTGCTTCTCCACGTTTCACAGGAAAGGCCGGTTCCTGTTCCAGTATGACAACTACGGGTCCACAGCTGAGGACATTGCGGAGTGGCTGAAGAAGTAAGTCGGGTACTCGCGTCAGGGGGTGTGTGCTCAGAGGGATGGGCATCTGCTGGGCCGAGGGTGGCCCCTCGGTGCGGGGCTCTGGCTGGGGGCTGGGGAGGAGAAGGAAGAAGAGAGAGAGACTTGGTGCGCTGCCTGCACTGCTGTTTCTGGGTAGAGTCGGGGTGGGGATCTGAGTTTTAGGTTGCAGCAGTCGTGAGGATTGGCTGTGACTTTGGCCTGATGATGGGACCCCGACTGGTGGGCTGGGTGGGGAATCTGTCTCTCCTACCTCCCGTCTCTACAGCCTGGAGCTGCAGAGGGGCCAGGCCTGGCAGCTCTCCTGGAATAGTCAGGGGCTTTCTGAACACTTTTCACATCGAGTCCCCCGCCCCCAGTATTTACCTGATGGATGGAGGTTTTTCTCACCCAGCATATTAGGTTTGAGAGAGGTTCCACTGCAGGTCTCTTTGAAAATGGGATTGTCGGTTGAACACTTATTTCACGCACGACGGTGCATTAGGTGCTATGAAGCTACTAAGAAATATTATGATGCCTTAGATTTGCAGAGTACTACACCGTTCACCCCCTTCCCCGCTACCCACCTCAGATGCTGCTTCATAGCAACCTGTGATCCCCGTTTTATAATGTGATTCGATCCCATGACACCAAACCTCACCTGGGGCCCCCACCTAGTGCCTGCTTTGTCCTGCATGTCCACCCCATCACTGTTTCCACCTGTCTAAGCCGTACCGGTGCTCTCATGACAGGCCTGTGGTGTCCTCTTCTGGAAGCCTCCCCAGGCCTCCCGGCACCCTGCTCGCTCTGCCCTCTGTGTGTTGTGAGTTTGATACTTACCAGCCGCTACTGGTTTGTGGATATTTGCGCGTAGGTCTTGGGATAACAACAGCTAACACTTCTGGGGCTCTACTTTGTGGCTGACACTATTCTAAGCACTGTACATGGATTCTCATTTGATCCTCCCAGCAGCGCTGTAAGGAAGATATTACTGTTCTCCTTACTTGATGGACAAGGTCACTAAGGTGCAGTGAGGAGGGTTGTGCAGCTGAGGCCCAGTAGCAGGGCTGGGACAGTCCCCACTGACCCCACCCCCAGCAGCCCCCACAGCCCAGCTCGGCCTCCCCCCCCTGCCCCCCGCTGCCAGTCCAGTGAACGTCCACAAACCAGTCCCTCAGGGACACAGTGTGCAAGCCCCAGGGTTAAAGAATTAGTTATCCAAAGATATGGAGATTGAAAGTGTGTCTGTTCAGAATGGGAAAAAGGGTGAATTTTGTACCCAAAACCCCCCACAAGAAGCAAACTTGTTAGATTTCCAAAGGTGGTAAATGTCAGTCTTCTGTTCTGCTGGCCCCCAGGGGCCCAGGAGATAAGCACAAGTGCTGGCACCATGTTTGCATCATGTCGTCTGTTTTTTGGAAGCATTTTCACATCTCTGTCCCCATGGACTACCTTGTTTCCAGCCCCAGGCTGCTCCCCATTATCCTGTGTTCCTTGCCTTAGCCCAGCCTGCGCTCTCTTCTCCTTTTTCATTTAATAATAAAAATGTCCTTTCCTCCAGCCAGACACATATCAGTCTGCTTTGGGAGAAGGTCTCAACAAATAGCAATCTCATTTGTCACCAGAGCATAAAATCTGTCTGCTTCCCTCCCCTTCTCTAACCTTTTCTGGTTTCAAAACACCCTCATATCTTTTTGGAAGGAAAAGGTTTGTTTTTTTAAAAAAATATATTGAGACTTGCCTGCTAACCCCTAGACAAAGAACACATCGATGGCGTTTCTGAGATGGGCTATAGTGTCCCCACTGGAGCCTGCCACCCTTCTTCTCTGAGCAGAGCCCACCCCGGCTCCCCCACAGATGCTGCAATGACCAGCCTGCACCCCACGGCTGCTTCTACGTTCCTGTCCTGCCCTGGTGCCCCTGGTCCCCACCTCCAGCCCCTCTCTCCACCCCTTACCTAGGGAAAGGAACCCTTGTTAACAGCGTGTGGTTCCTCTGTAGTCTCCAGGGTAATGGGTACGTGGCGGGAAGGAAGGGGAGAGATCTGGGTCTCCCTGCAGCCTCTCCCAGCCCCCTGAGAGCACTCTGTGTCAGGGCTGCATGGGGCAGGTGGGGAGGCTGCTCCTCCCAAGGCGTGACTGCAGGACAGGGGCAGGGAAGGACCACTAGCAACGTCGCTCTGCTACCAACTGGCTTAATTTTTAAAGATCTTTTCTGATTGTAGAGATATTCAAGTAAGACATGTTTATTATAGAAAAACTTAAACATGTGGTTAAAAAGAAAAGCTCTCGGCCTGGCGCCGTGGCTCACGCTTGTAATCCTAGCACTCTGGGAGGCCGAGGTGGGAGGATTGCCTGAAGTCAGGAGTTCGAGACCAGCCTGAGCAAGAGTGAGACCCCATCTCTACTAAAAATAGAAAGAAATTATATGGACAGCTAAAAAATATATATATAGAAAAAATTAGCCAGGCATGGTGGTGCATGCCTGCAGTCCCAGCTACTCGGGAGGCTGAGGCAGGAGGATTGCTTGAGCCCAGGAATTTGAGGTTGCTGTGAGCTAGGCTGACGCCATGGCATTCTAGCCTGGGCAACAGAGTGAGACTCTGTCTCAAAAAAAAAAAAAAAGGAAAGAGAAAAGAAAAGCTCTCTCCCCTCCCCATTACACATATTGTGATATTTTGGTGAATTTCCTTCCAGATTTTCCCCCTACACATATCCAGATCTATGTGTGGTTTTTCCCTGTCCCATATATTTTAAGCCTTTACCAGTTTTCCCCAGAATCCTGGTGGGCGGTGGTGACCTCGCCTTTCCTGCTTCCCTGGGCCCCTCCGTTGGCCCTGAGCTGCTCAGGGCTCTGTGCAGCCACGTGTAGAAGGGTGAGGGTGAGTCCAGCCTGGCTGATGCTCAGACGCCCAGGAGAGAAGAACCTACATCCCACCCTCCAGCCAGCAACTCTGGTGGGTGGGCCGGGGAGGGGGGCAGGAAGCCACTCCCGCTGTCCGAGTGTGGGAGGGCTCTGGAATGAATGTGTTGCTCGTGGTGGCGCCGCTAATGGCCATGTTTCTCATCCACCCCCTGCAGCTCTCACGCTGCTGAGTTGGGCTCTGCAGGCAGGTGGAGGAGCGTATAAGCAGCAGTGCGTTTGGCCCACCCATTTCCGCCTGTGTAGTATGATACCAACCAGAAGCATGCTGAATCAACACACACCAAGTTTCCTTGACTCGTGGTGCTTAGAGTTGCATCTTCCCATCCATGGCACGTGCTCCTCTCTCAGACTAGGATCGGACTGCGTGACCCTCCCAGTCCTAGGGAGCCTGGGATGGCTGCTGCCTCCAGACCACAGGGCACGTGAAGTCAGGCTCAGGATTGGCAGGGAACTAAAGTCATCAAACTGTCCCAGCAGCTCTTTAAACATTGGCATTTCCTCAGTCCCATTTGACTCATTTTGAGGTTGCCTGTTCATGTTCGAATGATTCTTATGATACATGTTATGAATGACATGTAGGACCATTTGGGTAGCACTTTAAAAATTTACAAAGTATCTAACATCCATTTTCTGCCTAGATGAACCTGAGAGGTAGATAAAGAAAGGGCTGCAAACACACTGTCTCATAGATGCTTGAAGTCAAGTCTGCTCGCCTGGGCTCCAGAGTGGAGAAGCGGAGGAAGCAGGACTCAGACTTTGACTCCCAGTTTGGCTCTTCCCCTCTCACCTGCTGTAGACAGAACATTCTTACTTACACTGAGATGAAGTTTCTTTCTCTGGAGCTTCCACTTGTTCATGTTGGTTCTTCTCTTCAGGGCCATAGAAAATAAATCTTCATTTCTCTTCTTGACACAGTCTGAAACATTTGCAGATAGCCACTGTGTTCTTCTATGTCTTCTCTGAGTTAAACACCTCCAGTTCTTCTAACCATTTTTCTCTCATTGCCATTTATTCAGCAAGCATTTATTGGGTGCCTGCTGTGTGTTAGGTGCAAGAGGTAAAGAGATGAGAGAGAGTTTCAAGGAGCTCACCATCTGGGGAGCAGACAGTAAAAAGTGTCGCGCAGTGTCTGGGGCTCAGACTCCCACTCAGTCCTTCTCTTTCTGGTACATCCGTCCTCGGCACCCAGCCCTGCAGTGCCGGGGTGGCAGAAGGAAACTTCCAGTTGCATGCAGGGTGGGAGGGGGTGCCTCCCAGGATCTGAGGGTCCGACTGCTCCAGTTTTCAACGAAAGCACCTGTTTGGAGCCACAGGCTGTGACCCTGCTCCAGGAGCGGTGGCGGGTCTTTCAGAGCCTCAGTCTTTGCGTGTGAGTGCGGTTCCTGGGCCCCTGCCCTGCTCTCCCCGCCCTGCACCTTGGGTGTCTGCCCCCTGTTTCGCCAAGTCAGTTTTCTAGCTTCTAAAATTGCGCTGACCTCTTTTTCTCTCTTCTGCTTTGTCTTTATTGTTCTTTTTGCTCCTGTGGGTTCATACTTTCAAAAAAAAAAACTTCTGAATTGTTATTTTAGCAATTTTAGAACATATTCTCCTCTGTGTTTAACTGGAAGTTTTTCAGACTTTATCATTTGCTTGTACTCCTGCTAATCCCCAGCTTCTCCATCCCGTGTTTATGTTCTTGCTGTGTTTGTTTTCATTTTTATTTTAATTTTTGAATCAATTGCATTCACATAATTCAAAAAAAATTTTAGGTGCTTAAAAAGTAGACATTGAAAAGTCTTGCTTCTACCCAATTCCTCCTTCCCCTTCTGCCTCCCATGCCAGAGCAGTTCCAGCCTTGACTAGTTTCTTGTGTGTTCTTAAAGTGTTTCTTTATTCAGATACAAGCACATGGGAATAAGTATATTTTATCTCCCCCTTTTTCATGTAAAAGCTAGCAAGCCCTAGACTGTCCTTTCCACCTCCCGCTGCATCTGTGTCATTGTCCTTCACGGCGCTCCGCCCTCCCTAGCGTGGGGGGAGGAACTGTAACTTCCCCCCGACTGATAAACACTGGGTTGTTTCCAGTCTTCGATACGACAAATAGTCTATAGTAAATACCTTCGAATGCACATAATTTGGACACGTGCAGGTGTATCGTAAAGACAAATTTCCCTGGAGTGGAATGGTGCTGTTTTGAGGAGTCAGTGGTTTGAGCCCAAGTGCAGGAACCTAGATTTCATGATGCTTGTCTGGGACCATTGTCTGGGTAGTGACTCATTCCAGAGCTGGGTTTTGCCACCAGTCCTGTCTGCCACTGGTTATGCTTGGGCTGGGAGTGACTTGGCTCTCCCTGCCACTTGCCATTTCTCGGGACCGGGAGGCTGTGGCTGCCAGTGGGGCCCAGTCAGAAGCGCCAGAGTGGGTTTCTGAAGATGACGTCAAAACCCAGGCTTCTGTGGGGGGTGGAAAGGTGGGGGCGGGTGGCTGATTCCATTGTGTCGGCTACATTGCTCTTTCTGATGAATTTCCAGCCCTGGCTGCTGCAACTTTGAATTTTTTTCTCCTGTAGGCTCTCAAAGGCAGGAAACAATGGTTGTCTTTTCACATTTTTCTTCCTCAAGGGTTTTTTCAAAGCTGCAATTAAGGTGCCCTGGCAAAGGTGCTTGTGGCAGTAAAGCAGCAGGGAGTTTGTGTCACTGCAGTATTGTCCTGAACTTGGGAGCAAGGGAAGGCACCTGTGAGCCTCCCCTCTTCATAACAGCTGGTGACATGGATATCAGCTCCCATCACACTGGAAAACAGGCTCCAGAGAGGTCAGGCAGCTGAGGGCTGGTAGAGCTGGTTTGACCTCTAGGAGACCCGGATGAGTTGTTCTTGGCCTCTGGGGAGGATCCGTGACATAGGGCATGCTGTCACAGTTAGGATACCCCCGGCCTCGCTTCTCTCACCGTGACGGACGTGGCTGGTCAGTGAACGCCCTGCACCCACGTGTGGCAGCTTCCCCTTGCCCGGCCCGGATTTGGTCTTTCTCGGACACCTGGACACCTGGCCTCTCCCGGCCTCCTCGCCCCTCCCTTCTATTATCCCATCCTCCCTCCCCTGGCCTCTGGGCAGTTGTAAACACAACTGTGAGCTTTTCCAAAGGTCACTTTTTCCTGTTGCTATTTATTCTTGCCAGTCTGCTAAAAGTTTGCAGTAGCTTGAGAAAGCTAACAAGCCCCCAGATTCCTGGGGAGAAGTGAGATTTCTTGAGCTACCTAGAGAGCTATAACTGAAAGCCACTATTTGTAACAGAACATCTGCTAGGAGCTTCTCTGGGGCTTTGTGGGGAAGGTGGAGGTGGGCAGGGCCACACCACTCACCCCAGACTCCTCCGCAGGGGTGGTTTCTGGCCCCTGGAGTGGGCCGTGCCAAGCCAGTGGGGGCTTTGTGTCCGGGGGCTGGATCTTGGAAGGGCTGCTCGGGCCCCGGGGCCTGCTCTGAGCTCTGCCTGTTTTTGGTCTTCCAGTCCACAGCCGCCACAGCCCCAGGTCCCCGAGACTCCCTGGGCAGATGAGGGCGGCTCCGTTTATCACCTGACCGATGAAGACTTTGACCAGTTTGTGAAGGAACACTCCTCTGTCCTCGTCATGTTCCACGCCCCATGTGAGTGGAACTTTGCTCTTCCGCCTCCACCTGCCCGCTCTCAGAGTAGGACGGACGTGCTGCTTTGGATGTGAGTCCAGCCAGCACTTACTTGTTGGTTGCCAGGAGCCATTGCTAAGCCAGGGGATACAGTGGTGACAGGCCAGGTCCCCGTCCTCCCCGTGCGCAGGGCTCACCCTGCGTCACCGTGGAAACAGCATGGCAGTCCTGATAAGGCTGCAAGTGTCCCTTAGCTAGAGCTCAGTGAGGGTCTACCACCCGTGGGTCTGAGCGGCTTCCTCCAAGTCAGCATGAGTTGGAGGAATTAGGGCTGGAGGTGCCCTTAGACACGATGAGCAGCTGTTGCCCCTCATCGTATGGGGGGTGCGGGTGGGGGGCCTGTACTTGCCCAGTAGCTGAGCCGGCATGGGGAGGCCAGGCTGGAGCCTCAGGTCTTCCCGCATCTAGGATGCCTTCTTTCTGCTACACCTGGTTTCAGTCTCAGCCTGAAAGGACCACAGTGAATCAAGGAAGTAAATGCCATAAAATGTGCTTGTAATAATGGCTGGAAGGCCTGTAGCTCAAGATTTTTCTGGGCCAGTATACTCCCCATGGAGAATGGAAAATTGACTATTTGGTTTCCAAGAGGGGGAAGGCTACTCCTGTGAAGAAGAAAGGGCCTCGTGAGAACCAGGAAACAGCAGCCCGGGGCACAGAGCTGGCTCCAGCCATCTGATGGGCGGTCCCCAGCACGGCCTGGGGCAGGTATACGTGTGTGGGGTGCTCTTCTCTTGTAGCCTCCTGCCGGTTCTTTGGCCCAGTGATGGTGGGTAAGAGATTATGGAGGAGGAAAAAAAGCAAGAAGTAAGTGCTTCGCAGATCAATGCCATAATTGCTATGTCACAGTGCATAAGAACAGTCTAGTCCATAGAGGCATGTTCTGGGATGAGAATACATTATTGATCCTCTTAGTCATAAGGGTCCTTGTGCCAACAGTTTTGTCACCCTATGGTAATGACAAAGTGCCATCCCAAAGGGTTGTCTCCTTTCAGTTTACCCACAGTGCCACAAAGTATGAATAGCCCCATTTTACAGATAAGAAGACTGTTGCACAGAGAGCTGACACAGACTATCCACTGCTCTGTGAGTCCTGTCCTGCTTTTGACTTCAAGAGCTTCATGATCCAGGAGGAACGGGTCCCTGCCCCTCTCGCCTTCCCCCACAGCACCTGTGGGTTTGGTTAGTCTGGGAACTGTTCATAAGTATACTATCTCTGGATTTCCCTAACTCTTTCTTTCTCACAAGTGCTAACTCTTAAGCAGATCCAAAAGAAAAGTATTTCCTATGGCTCTTCTCCTTCTGAGTTTCTAGAAAACAGACAAAAAGCCCTAAAAAGTAAGTTTCAAAGACCCTCCAGTCTTGCGTGACTCTCTGATTCAGGGCTTTAGGAGGGTGTCACTCCCAAGTCTGCTAGGGCCTTGGTGAGGGTGTCCCCACGGTTAGAGATACCTGAAAAACTGCCCACCATTAGGCCAGCCTGGCAGCACTGCAGTGTTCTCCCATTAAAATATGCTCTCGTGGCCTGCTGCTGATGGAAACAAGTCTTGCAGGAAGTTATTATGTTGAAATCACCCTGCTTGCCTCCCTGAAGGAAGGCTGTTTTCACTTCCCCCTTGGGGAGCTCCAGCTTCCTCGCCCCCATGTGTCTGTGCTTCCAGTCAGAGTCAAGAGAGCCCACCAGTCCCTGGCCATTCAAGGCTCTGCGTGTGGGGGTTGATTTCTGCTGGGCTGGCGGAGTGACAGGGTCAGGGCACAAGCACGCAGTTAATTTCCTGATGAACTGCCCATTAACATTGCTGGCAGATGGCAATGGCTTTGCATTAAATAATCTCCTCTCTACACACTCCTTCTTCGTCTAGGAGCACAGTCTTTAGCCTGGGAAGGGATGGAATACACAAGGTTTAAAGGGAATTCAGAGCTCAGGGCAGATGAACTGACAGCAGAGAGCTCTTAGCTGCCTGCCGCCAGAGTGCCCTGGAGAGCCCCCAGTATCCAGAACCCGCTTTTGTATTTGAGGGACCCAGAGAAAAGGACAAATGTCAGGAGGCCAGAGGCCAGCAGTACTGTTCCAGGTTTCCCAAGTGCAGAACAGGGGAACTCTGGAAATCATAATATTACAGGTGTCAGTCCCAGGCCAAAGAGGGAGTAATTTGGAAACAGACCATTTTGGAGACTTAGAAGAAAAACAAGTTGGGATGTGTCAGTGTAATGCACCATAGATTCTATTCAGGATTGCCGGATGTGTTTCGTTTGTTTCTTAGCGTAGGATTACTAGCTTGATGAATTAGCATGTCTTTTTTTTTTTTTTTATCAAGACATTTGACAAAGTGAGTTGCTGTTTTCCATCCCCTTGGTGCATTGTGACTGTGAATCTGGCCCTGCTTCTGTCTAGAGGGTGTGCACTTTTTTTAATCTGCAACTTTGTTGAAGCTGTAAAAAACAAGGCATACTTAGGCTCCTGCAAGGGTTAGAGTTGGAAAAAGGATAACCAACCAAAATATCAAACAATTGCATTAGGATTTTAAAGCATCCCAGTAGAACCAAAATAGTGGGGTTCAAATTAAAAGGCTGAATTTATTTTTATGAGTCTACTAATTACAAACATAATGGATGTTCATTTTATAAAGGGATGATGTAGGAAACCATCGAGAAGAAAATTAAAATGATTCCTGATACTGACGCCCAGGGAGAACCGTGGTCTGTCTTTGCAGTGTTATTTCTATGCATATTGCAAGTGCTCAGTCCATGGTGGTTTCCTTCCTGGTCCTGCTTTGAAAGGCCAGGAAGGCAAAGGGTCTTCAGCTTTCCACCTGACCTGTACCTGCCCCAGGTGGGTCCTCCCTGGCACCTGTAGGTTCCAGAGGTAAGTCACTTGCTTCTCTGCCTGAAACGTTCGTGGAACGCCTGAGCAGCGGCACTCCTGGGCTCTTGGCAGGAAGGCCCACAGGCCCCGCAGGTTGCTGTGTGTCATCCGTTCCCTGGAGTTGGACTGCCCCCGAGACCTCCAGGGCCGCTGCTCTTGCGCTTTCTTCCCAGCACTCTTGCCACTCACTCCCCACCTCAGCCTCTCATGGCCGCCTGTCTTCCTCCCCTCCCTCTCCCAGCAGCGGGCGTCGTTAGAAGCCTTGCCACAGATTCTTTGGTGGCTTCCACATCTGATGCCTGAGTCACCACTGAGTAAATAAGCACAGGCCAGTCACAGCGCCAGGCCCTCTGCCTAGGTGGGCTCCGGTCCTGCCCCAGGTCTGCCCCATAGCCCTGCCTTCCAGGAGCTGGGCCAGGTGTCCTGGGGAGGGCAGGCCGAGAGTGAGCAAAGGGCTCTGAGAGGGGCGTGCAGTGCCGTGTGTGGCAGAGCCTGGCCCTGCGGCCCATGGCAGCCCTTCTGTCACTCGGCACTTCCCGTTGTCAGCAGGTTTCATGCCTGTCCCCCACCCTCTGCCCCTTGGCATGGGGCCTCGCATGCAGCATCGGGCCCGGTACTCATCCTGCAGGGGACAGCGATGGTGTCCACAAAGGGCATGTCAGCGGGACGCTGGCTGCTGCTGCCCCATGGTACCTTTCATTTCTTTCTGCAGTGTTCTGTTGAGAAAATCAGATTGTCTGTTGTCAGTCGTCCTCTCTTGTCGCTGTTTGGCTTTTGTCCCTCTCCATGAAAGCAGGCCTGTGTTAGGCAGGGAAGGGACACGGTGCCATCAGTGGGGGATCCCGGGGAGGGATGTCCCTGTGGAGCAGCGTGTCTCTCTGCCGGGCCTAAGAAAGAAGCTGCCAGAGATGCAGAGCACCCCTGCCCTTCCTCTCTCCAGTCCTGCAGGGATCTCAGGAGCCACGCGGCTCTGTCCTCGAGTGCCTCCCGCCCCACTGGCCCCTGTTCTTTGGCAAGAGGCGCAAGACGAGACACGAGACATGTTTCATTGCCACAGCTCCCACCGGCAGGTGTGTGCCGGCAGCTGCAGCACCGCCTGCCTTCCAGGAGCTGGGCTGTCTCTGGCAGCAGGTCCCTGTCAGACTCCAGATTTTCTGCCATCACCTTTTTTTTTTTTTTTTTAATAAGCTTTTAACTTTATTTTTGTCTTACTCTCAAAGTGATGTATGATCTTTATGGAAAATCTAGAAGGCACAGAGAAATACAAATCATCAAGGAAAAGAACTACCCATAATCCCATTATCCAGAGGCAACCACAGTAAAGTTGACCCTTTTTTCTTCCCATGTATAGATTTGTGTAACTATCATGCTAAAAAGCACATTGATGCCATCACTTTTATTTTTTAATTGCACAAATAATTTAAGAATAACATTAACAGTGTTCTTGTCATTAGCCCTGCAAGGCTCAAGGGTTAGGTAAGAATATCATGCAAAGAGCGAAATCGCCTGCTCCCCCTGCTCCCCCTTCCCACGCTGACCACTGTAGCAGTTGGTAGTATACCCTTCCTTCTGCCGTGCTTCTACCTATATAGCAGGGCTTTTGCTTTTCTAAAAAAACATAAATAAGATCATTCCCTATCCATTTTTCTGGGATTTGCTTTTTTTTTTTTTTACTTACCAATCGGTCTTGAAAATGTTTTCATGTAAATGTAGAAGATGGCAAATAAATCTACCTCAATGTTTTTATTAACCACTGAGTAGTTTTTTTATAATTTGGATATGCCATACATTTTAAACCATTCCCATATTGTTAGACATTTGTCTCCAGTTTTTCACTGTTTAAACAACATAAGGAACATTTATAAACACATATAATTGGGAACATGTCTAAATATTTTTGATTAATTCCTAAAAGTGAAGTTGCTTGGCCATGGGATAGGTATGCTTGCTTGAGCTTTGATATAATAGATGCTGCCAAATTGCCCTCCAGAAAGGTTTTATCCTACCTAGCAGGGTGTGGCCGAGCCTGTGTCCTTGCAACCATGGATACCATGGCCTTTTGCATTTCTGCTAAGCAGGGCAAAGAGCGACCTGTCTGCAGCTCTCTGACCTCTAGGGAGGTCAAGTGTCCTTTCATGTGATAATCAGCTTTTCATGTTTCTCCCGTGGACCACCTGTTTTTCTGCTGAGTTGTTTGTCTTTTTCTTCTTGACCTGGAACTCTACAATTATGGCTATGTTCAATGTTCTCTCTCTTGGTCTGTTGCTTGCTTTAACTTTGTTTATGGTGCTTTGCATTGTACAAAGCTTTCTATTTTTTGTAGCCGAATAATAGCTCTACTAGTTACTATGAATCAGGCATTGTTCTAGGCACTTTCCATACAGTCTTCACCACAAATCCTATGAAGTTGGTATGATTATGCCCATTTTATGGGTAAGAAAAGGGAGGCACCAAGAGGTCAACAAACTTGCCACAGTTCACATAGCCAAAACAGTGATCCGGGATTCAAACTCAGGCAGTCCTAGAGGCTACAGCCTGACCAGTGAGCGTTCTGTAAGTCTGCCTCCTCCATCCTGACCTCTGGGATTCATGAGTTGCTTAGGAAATCCAACCCTAGGGCATAAAAATAGTACCCTGTATTTCGTTGTAATATTTGTATTTTTTCATTTCTTCTTTAATTTATCTGGATTTTTCATTTGTTTGTTGTGCCAGGTGGGAAGAAGGGATTTAATTTTATTTGTCTTTTTTTTCTCTGTATCTTTTTTCTTTATATTTTCCCCTTAACATTATTTTGTATTTTCATATGTTATTAAAAATGATTTTTGTACATGCTTTTTGTGGTCACATAATACTCCATTGTATAATGGCACCATAAATTACTTAACCAGCATCATAATACTGAATGTCTGAGTTGTTTACCATATTTCCCATTATAAATCATGCTGCAGAGAACATTTTCATACATAAATATTTGTCCCCATGTCAGATTATTTCCTTTGGATAGAGGCCTGGAAATAAAATTTTAAAAGCTTGTTTACCTACATTTTGCACTAACATAAAGGAAAAAAACATACTCTCTTTGCACAAGAAGAGGGGCTGTGTGATGAATAGAGAATCCATCAGTGTGTGAGTCTGCCCCAACATGCCTGTGACTGTCGGTGAGTCTGCTTTGGTGCGTATATAGTTGGAAGCCTTGAAAGAGCCCTGAGTCTCTTCGTGACAACATCAGTGTTTTTGCTAGCATTTGTAGGAAACCCATCCTTCCTGGCTTGCCCTAAGCCATGTTCCAGGCAGGGCAGGAACCAGGCTCACCTAGAGTCCCGGGTACTAACCTGGTACCCTGCCTACCAGGGAGCTTTACAGAGCAATCTGGTTCCCTGGAAAATTCTGGTTCCAGCATCCGGAAAGCCCCATAGCTGGTCTGTAATGAAATCATAAGTATAATTGAATTTAATGAAATCCAGAGGAATCTGAGGGCTTGGAGTCGACCGGAGGCCAACATTCCCACAGCCAGAGGAGAGGTGCTGGAGGAGCTGAGGTGCGGACCTCCGTGCCAGGTCTTGAAAGTGAGAGTGAGCGTGCTTACGCAGATGATAAAACCCAACAAGGAAGTCTGCAGTAAAACTTAATGACATATCAAATCACAATCAGGACACTAAAGCCAGTGGGCCAGAGCCATCCCCGGCTATCCTACTGCCCACGCAGCCAGGGACATCCTGAAGGCCAGGCCCAGGAGCCTGGGCCCAGTCATGGCCGGCTCTGTCCATCAGCCCCGGCTCCCAGGACAGGCGGGCGTCAGGGAGGGAGACGTTTGCTCAGCCAGACCTTCTTCCTCCTCTGGGCCTGGCCTGCCTCATCCTAAACTCTGTTTGCAGAAGTTTATTGCTTGGCCTCAGTGTCTTGTTGAGGGAGACACAGGGAATTGATGCCAGAAAAGGAAACTTTAAGGATATCAAGAGAAACTCTAGGGTATATATGGGAAACTTCAGAACAACATCTTTAGATGTTGAAGATTTCTGCAGACGTTTTCCAGACATAGTAAGGAGCAGGGGAAGTGCATAAATGGTAGGGGAGGGGAGGGGTGTGCACAGTACCTGGCTGGGCACCAATTAGAGGTGTTTAGTCAAGTTAGCAACTATTCAGGTACAAACCGTGACCCTTGCCCATAAAGAATTTAGTCCTGTAAACCTTTTGTGCACAAATATAAACCTACACAACCCAGTCCCGCGGTTAATTGATTCAGAACGTGTGTGGAGCACACCATCGGTGTCAGGGCTATGGTGGTGAGCTGGATGGAGCCTACATCCCAGTGGAGGGGATGGGCAGGGAACAAGTAAGCAAGTTTCTCCAGCTCTTTTAAGTACAATTAAAAATAAAATAGGATATTGGAAGAGAGCATGATGGGCTACAGATGGGCCAGCGGGGGCAAGGGGAGGAGAAGCTTTTGTTAAAGCCCGAGTGTCAGTGCCTGGCTGTGCCCGACCCCTCTACTTCCTCGGGTCGCTGAGGTGGTGGCGGCTGCCTGGAAGGAGAGGCTGCTTGGCGTCCCCAGCTGGATTGCGGGCTGCATTTCTGTGGGGGCAGCTCAGTGAGGCAGAAACAGCGCCACGTGCTGCATGTGCTTCAGGTACATTCCGTTAAATGGGCCTTTGCAGTTGCTCCTGGGGGTCGGCGTATGATCTGTGTGTAAAAGTGTTTCTGTGGGGAAAACTAACCACCAACTTACCAGAACAGCCCTTTTGCAACCTGATTGTGTAGAAAGTGACAAATGGGTTGTGATGGTGCTGAATATTCATTTCTAGAAAATAATGTTCTTATAATTAAAAATAATCATGACCTTGACACCTCACAGGGGTAGGGGTCCCGAGTGGGCTCTAGTTAGACCTAGAGCTCCCAGAGTCGTCTGTAACCCTGTGTGCGTTTTCCTGGAAAGAGGGTTTACACTGGGCTCGTGATCCCAAAGGTGCCTGGCCCAGGGGCTGCTGAAGACATTGGCAGTGGACGGCCGGGCTGCCCTCCCACCCAGGGGCTCCTCAGGGGCCAGGAGCTCAGTGGTCCCAGGGGAGCCTTGCCCAGCCCAGGCAGCAGACTTCCGCACGGCTGTGTGGGGTGCAGGGACGTCCCCACTCCTCTGAGGCTGCCCTCGTCCTCCTGACTGGGCCCTCTGTCCCTCGTCTCTTACTAACTTGCCCATGTGTCCCTTCATCTGCCTCCTCCAGGAGGTCTTCTCAAACCCCTGGTCTCCCTAGTTGTTGTCTACTAATTATTTAAGTGGGTCTTTTCATTGCTGACCAACAAATAATTATCGCGTATCTATTAAATGATAGTCCTTTTGCTTCATGTGGCGGTTCCAGGTAAAAAAATCCCCAGGCCCCGCCTTTAAGGATTCTCAGTCTGGAACTTGGCGCCCAGCACAATGAGTGTGTAATTCGTGTGTGGCATGTCCAAGGGTCCCAGGAAGGAGCCGCCAGCTCCCCGGGGGCAGGGGACAGAGGAGTGCCCCTTCTCTGCTTCACCTCTTGAAGGCATTCTGTGTGCACCACGTCCTACTGTCCTACTGTGGACCCAAGACCACGGTGCTGTCTGTCACCAGGCTGGAAGATCCCAAGGGCTGGAACCGTCTCTCCCCTTTCGTCTGCATTACAGCCCAGCAGGAGCAGGGAGCCCTCAGGTGGCGGCAGCAGGAGTGCCCACATGCTCAGCATTTGTCCCCGTCCTGCCCACTGGGCACTGTGGAGCCTCCGAGTTGAGGGTTTAGAGGTGTCCCTCTTCCTTGGACCCATTTGGGAAGAACCAGCATGTTGGTGCAGCTGAGAGTTGTAGCCACTCCCTAAGCTGTGGTCCATCAGGGTCAGTGTCTTTGACCGAGTCATGTCCCCAGTGCTCTGTCCAGAGGAGGGGCTTGGCAGCACTGCCTGGCAGCTCAGTGATCAGTTAGATTTTCTGTTATCATTAAGTGGGGGGTAGCCACTCTGGGGCCTCTTGACCCTGGGAGAGACCAGGTGAAGATGGGCTGAGGCAGCCAGCTGCAGGCAGGAATGGCACAGAGAGATTAAGAAAGAGATATGTTCGTGTCACCCGAAGCTGAGCTGTGCAGGAACAACCTGGAAGGAGACAGGAACTTTCGTCCTGGCCAAGGGCTCAGATGGAGGCAAGAAAGCTGATCTGTGGCTCAGAGGGCTTCTCAGAGGACATGGCAGGCCTCTTGGGAGTTCTCCTCCGATGGTGCTGGTGTGTGACTTTCTGTCTTCCTTTCTTCTTGTCTTTCCTTTTCCTGACGATCGATCGATAATAGAATGGCAGTGCTCTTGCTCCCACACAGTAGCACTCCCCCAGAAGGTTGAGTCACGTCCTGTCACCCGCTGAGCCTGCTGTATGCATGGTCCCGATACAGCCAGGCGCTCACCTTGCGAGCAGCCTCCAGCCTGAACCAGTAGGGACCTCTCACCTCCCAGGCCTCTAACATCACAAGCCAGAAAGTGCTTTCTAATAAATGAAAATAATTTACAAATTCTGATGTCCGTCATCTACACAGAGTGCTTGTTTTCTTTTTAATGTATCAAATTTTATTACTTGTGACATCTTATTGCGTTCACATGGTTGTAAAGGAAAGGGCAAAGCGGTCCTTATCCCAAGAAAATGCCATTCATTTGGAAACAAGTCAAACCCCATCATATCATGTGGGGACAATTGGAACTTAATTTTTTCCCATACTTTTGCTTCTGTGAATTTTTATTTCCAGCTCAAGACCCCAGACTCCCCTCTTCCCAGAGAATATGATGGTGATAGCAGCATGGTGCCAGGAAACACGTGCTACCTGTGGCCCGGCCCCCAGCCAGATTGCTTGGGTCTTCAGCCCAGCTCTGTGACCTGTGGCTGTGCATGTAGCCTTGGGCTGTCATCCACCCTCCTGGTGCCTCAGTTCGCTCATCTGTAGAATGGAGATAATGTCAGTTCCTACCTTGAGGTGCTGTTGTGCAGATATAAAGCACTGGTCAGGCCCTGGCACGCCAGGGCTGTGTACATGTCACCAGTGTTGTTTATGTGGTTATTTCGTTTTTGTCTCTTGAGTACCTTTCTCCAACCCCACCCTACTCCAGGTGGATTAGGGAAAAGATCTCCTCTTGAGGAGGCAAATATCCTTCTTTCCTCCCAGGTACCCCCGGTGTCTGGGAAGCCTTACAGAGGAGGTGCAGGACACCCCTGGGGCTGCATGCCGCGGGAATGATTTCTCTTGCTCTCTCCCCACAGGGTGTGGACACTGTAAGAAAATGAAGCCAGAGTTTGAGAAGGCAGCAGAAGTCCTCCATGGAGAAGCGGATGTAAGCTTCCTTTCCTGACCCCACACCATTCTCTTTTAAAGAATCACTGACATGGGGAATCATTACAACAACTGGCCCTGCGAGCCCTGCAGCAGCCCTCCCGGTCCCTGGAGGCCTGCGGTCCCTCTGTGTCCCCAAGTAGACATGTCTTGGTCAGACAGGTGGGATGCCTGCCAGGGATCAAGGGGACAGAAGCACTTTGGGGCCACGTTCCCGTGCCCATCCAGGTGACCTCCGTCTGCTCCCTCTCCTAATGGCTGTTAGGAGCAAGGCCCCAGTCTGCCCAACGTGGTTGAGGGGGCAGATTAAAAGGCCTCGTCTCAGCCCATAAATGAGAAATGATGAACATGCCAATGGTCAGTTATTCCCTGGGACTGGGAGCCCCCAGGGCCAGCCACTGCCAGTCAAGCTCCAGCAGGTCGAGGATGGGTTCGGGGGGGCAGCATCTGGGCCCCTCTGTTCCGCCAGCGCCGCGTCCGAGGCTGTAATGCATGGTTGGCCTTTCCCCCATCCCAGAGCTCTGGTGTCCTTGCAGCTGTCGATGCCACTGTCAACAAGGCCCTGGCAGAAAGATTCCACATCTCAGAGTTTCCTACATTGAAGTATTTTAAGAATGGAGAGAAATATGCAGTGCCTGTGCTCAGAACAAAGAAGAAGTTAATTGAGTGGATGCAAAAGTAAGTTTTACGATCTTGATAGCACATCTGAGCTGCCGGCTGTCGGCCGCTGGAGACTACCTGGAGGAGATGAAGCAAGCTTCATGGCCCACTGTCCTGGGCTCAGGGCCCACAGGAGCCGAGACAGATCTGGCTCCCTAAAGCCAGCCCTCATGTGCTGGAACCATGTCCTGATGTAGCAGGTCACTGGCAGCCCCTCTGGATTCAGCTCTGTTGGCTCCACTAAGCCGTGGCTTCCTTTTTCTCTCAGTCTCCTTGGCCCCAGCTCCACCATCTGCATTTTATTCCATCCCCTTGGACAAACGAAGGGAATACACGGCTCTTCATGTCCAGAGCTGGCCTCATTTTGTCCTGGGTTTGCTGGTGGTTGGCTGGGCCTCCTGTGAGGGCCACAGTGCAGACCATGTGGTTTGGGGCTGAGGATAAAGATTTTGAAGTGCCCCTCAGCCTGTGTATGAGGGTCACCATAACAGAGTAGCAGAGACCGAGTGGCTTTACAACAGAAGTTTATTTCCATATAATTGTGGAGGCTGCAAGTCCAAGATTAAGACTTAAGCAGGGCTAGTTTCTTCTGAGGGCTGTCTGCTTGGCCATGGTCTTCCCTCTGTGTGTGTCTGCCACCTAATCTCCTCTTCCTATAAAGACACCAGTCAGATTGGACCAGGGCCCACCCCAATGACCTCATCATAACTTAATTATCCCTTTAAAGGTTCTATCTTCAAATATAGTCATATTCTGAAGTTATACGTGTTAGGACTTCAACGTATGAATTTGAGGAGGACACAGTTGAACTCATACAGCCTGAATTACTTTGTCAGGACATTGGTCCTCAAGCTTGGATATACGTAAGCATCACCTGGTATGAGGTGTTTATTCAAAGCACAGATTCTGGGGCTTTTTTCCCTGAAGCTTTGATTCAGGAGGTGTGGATGGGCTCCTCAGCCATGATGTTCTGCAAAACACCAGCTTATGGAATGGGAGCAAAGTTACCACTAGGTTCAGGAGAGGCCTCTGGCAAGAGGTGAGTGGGCTGGCGAGATCCTGGCCTCGGCTCCTCCCACTTAGTCCTACTCGTTTACTAGGGGAGGATTCTAAGGGTAGCCAGGCCATTGTTTTAGGGACCAGGGGGAGAGGGGTGATCTTCCTCCGAAAGGGACAAAGTGCCTTCTGGTATCTGAAGCAGGTGGCTGATTGACACCTGCTTCTCCAGCCTTGCTCTGGTGTCAGGGCCGTTTTGCTGGGAGGTACTGAGTGGGGTGGAGTCAGGCCAGGTCCTCCTGATGCTTGGACATGTGGGTAGAGAGCTGAGGGGGTTGGGAGCATTGATCGTTGCTAAACAGTGCTCCGGAGTCCTGTGCAGAGGGCCTCTGTCCTCCTGTGTGTGGCCCCTGCTGCTGAGGGCCTGAGAAGCATTGAGTTAAAAGCATGGGGTCTGCAGTCTGAGAGACCTGTGCTCCGACTGTGACCCTGAGCCACCTCCTTGGCCCCTCTAAGCCCAGGTTCCCGTCTGTAAAATGGAAACGATACTTTCCCCATAGACCTGTCTAGAGGATTAAATTAGACTGTTGTAAAAAGTGCTTAGCACAATGTATGATATGGAAACACTCAAACAAAGGAAGCTGTTTTTATGACTGATTCTAGCCGTCACTGGGGCTTTAACTGACAATATCGATGCATAAGTGATGATACTGCCCAGGCTTTGCAGAATGCCTTCCTACCTCTTGCCCCATTTCATCCTCAAAGCCCTACTAAGGCCACAGTTCTTATGCCTATTTCACTGATGAAGAAACTTAGGTTCAGAGAGGTTAAGTGCCCTGCCCAGGGACAAATAGTAGTTCTTGCAGGCACTTGGAAGGGATCCTTCAGGTGGAGCGTGAATGGCAGATGGCTCTGGGATTGGAAACTGAGACTTGTCGCCCAGAGCAGGGTGAACAGATGGCATCGGGCAAAGCGGATGGCGTTTCCAGGCATGTGCATGGGTGGCCAAGCTGTGGGTCACTGAGACGTGCCTGCCAGCAGGCCAGCTTGGGGAGGCAGCATTCAGGGAAAGGGCAGGGCAGAAAGGTCAGGCGAGTGGTGTCAACCATGGAGCCAGGGGACCAGAAGGAAGACAAGAAGGCTGGGAGGGGCCAGTCTTGGTCAGCAGCACAGTGGTGCCATTAGCCTAAATGGAGAAGTCAGGAGGAAAACTGGTTTGGGAGGTGTGGAAGAAGAGCAAAGAGTAATGTGTTCTAAGTCACGGTGGGTTTGAGGTGACCGTGGGACCTCCAGCTGGAAATGCCTGAAAAACACCCAGAATTCGTGGGCTTGGGTGAGAGGTCAGGGCTCACGTTATCCTCAGCCACAGGCTTCTCTGGAGCTGTGCAGAGGGGTAAGATCTTATTAAGAATTTCAGGGGCTCCAAATAGAACTGGAAGAAGAGAGAGGGCCATGCTCAGTGGGGCGCTAGGCCTGGCGGTCAGGAGCCAGGTGGTGCAGGGGCCGTGGCGAGAGTATGGAGGACAGGGCAGCTCGGTGCACCCCTCCCAGATGCTGCTCAGAGAGGAGAAAGAGGGAAGTTGGGCTGTAGAGAGGAGAGCAGGGGAGCAAAGGCTATTGAAAGACCCTGGAGATCCATACTTGTAGGAGGCAGAGTGGAGACTAAAAAATTATAAGCATTTATTCAACACCTGGCATTTGTTAGAGCATCAGTGATTATTAGTTCCTGGACGGACGGACTAGGTGCTTGACACGCACCGTCTCTGCTCTTCATAAAGATCCCAGAAGTGGGTGCCATTGTCCCCATTTCACAGGAAATGGAGGCTCACAGGGTTTGGCAACTTACCTAAGGCCACGTAGCTGGTAAGAATCCGGATTGGAACCTAGACCCACCTCCTTGGCCTGTGCTCCCTCCACCAGAACAAAGGCTGAGGTTTAGAAAGGAGATAATGGACGGTCACTTAGGGTCCCAAAGGAGGCAGGGAGGAAGGCGGGGAGCCAGGTGGAGGGAGTTCTCCACCCCCGGTGAGGAGATGAGGACCCACACCCGGGGAGACTGCCCTGCCCTAAAACAGGACCAGGCTTCCACAGCTTCACAAAATGGGCCCTGAATAGGCTCTGCAAGGGAATCAGACTATCTTTGCCAATGGTACAGACTTGTTCATGTTTCAAGTGAGGTTTTAAAATGAAACGTTAGAGGGAATGCAGTGATTTCTTCATGCATGTTCCCCTGGGTGGCCGGGGGGTGGGTTTACTTGCCAAATCTCTCCTGTGACTGCTTCACCCTCCCCTGACTGCTCACAGCCCCCAGGCCCCCCCACCTCCAGAGCCCACTTGGGAAGAACAGCAGACGAGTGTGCTCCATCTAATGGGGGACAACTTCCGGGACACCCTGAAGAAGAAGAAGCACGCCTTGGTCATGTTCTACGTGCCTTGTAAGTAGCTCGGGCGCTCCCTGAGGGCCTGGCCCGACCCCACCACCCCAGGGACCAGGGCAGAGTCGATCCAGGATCATCTCCACTGTGAGCCAGGCGCCCTGATCTCATTCCAGGCTGAGGGGTGCTTAAAAGTCCAGGGTCTCCTTCTGTTAGCCCTGTAGGGTGTCCCTCATTTTGGGGAAGCCTTTCTCATGTCAGTCTGAAAGCCGCCTGCCTCTGTTCATGGTGGGGGCCAGCCCCCTCCTGTCCCTGGGCTCCATATGCTGCCTGCCCCTCACCTGGCCACTTTCTTCCCACCCCTCACCACCCAGCGGAACCCTCTCCCTGACCTTCCTGGAGCCACCTGGGGCAGAAGCTGCGGTGCAGGTGCAGGCACAGGCACATGCGCTCCTCAATTCTCGTTTTCATCAGAGCTTAAGTTGAGGAAGTAACACGTTAGCTGACATTGGTGTTTGTGACCTCAGGTTTTGTGTATTCCCATTTTGAAGTTGTTAACTGATACTTAAAAGGAAAGGTTCTTAGACTTCCCCACTCTTCTGTTGCCCTCCTCTCTCTCCCCCCCAGGTTATAGCTCAGCTTAATGGAGTGGGGATAATAAAAGCTGCGTCTTCAGAGAAGCCGGCAGCTCCATCTAGTCGTAAACTCGCTGGGCTGGAGCCACAGCAGCCCTCCTGTTGGCGCCCTGCCCCCACCTCTCAAGTGTCAGTAACCCCCAAGTCTCTGGGCTCTCTGGTGTCTGGGAGGGGCGGCCTCCCTGCCCCTCCCCTTCTGCCTTGCCACCTCAGAGCCAGACTTGTGTCCCCAGTCCCTCGTAGAGCTTCTCACTGTCCTCAGCTGTGTAGCATGTGCCTAGAAGCCTGAGTGGATTTTGAGAAGTTGACATCTTCCTTCTGGGCAAAGTGGAGTGTGGAGGGCTGAGCCTTGCCCAAGGCCGTGTGGCAAGTTAGTGACAGGCCCTTCCCACAGCCTGGGTGGCTCTCTCTCTCTCTGTCACACGCACAGTCCAGCAAGTGAGTGTTCTTAGCAGTGAACGAGAACCTGGCTACAGAAGTGGGAGTCCCTGACCGGCCACTGGGTGGACTTTACAAAGGCCAAACTAAGCACTTTCCCCAGAGATGCCCCCACCGTCCCCCAGACCTCTGGGCCAGAGACATGGCATTCCCTCCGCCTCTCCTCAGCCCCTTCCTGACCGCGGGGCCTTCGTGATTTGCACAGAGGCCCCACTGGCTGCTGGGCAGGCAGGTTCCCGGATCCCCAGGGACTCTGGGCTGGTGACTCCTGCCCTGCTGGGCTGCTAAAGATCAACGTCCCTCCTTCCCTTCTTCCTTCATCAAATATATAATGACAGCTCTGTGCTGGGCCGTGTCCCAGGCCCAGGATGTGGGGGAAGCAGACATGTCCCTGCTGGCCCTCAAGGGGCTCATATCTGCTCCAACAAAACTATAAACCTGTCCCATTCAAGGCAGCGTCACTGAGTGACTCAGCCTCTGGCAAAAGGCTTGGTCCTTAGACTTGCTTCATCTCTCTTACCACATTTTCTGTCCCTAAATCTTGTCCCAGTACGTGTAGGGAGATACATCTTTATCAGTGGGTTTAAGGAGGAAGACTATCCAAGGACAAAAAAAGAATCTTTTTTTTAATGAAAAAAAAATAAAACATTTTTAATATGTATATAGTATATAATATGTATTTACAGTTATTTATATATAAAGAATATAAACACTACAGAAAGGTCAAATAGTAAAGTCACATACCTGTTACAAAGTAAAAAACAAAAACCTATTCCTACATCCCTGCTGCCCTTATATTGGCCCCCCCACATCACTGCTCCCCCCAGGTCTGCCCCCACATTCTGCCTCCCCAGTCTCCACACAGATCCTCCTGCTGTCTCACTGTCCCCTTTACTCTGTGTGGCCTGGTCATGGTGGCTGCCCTCTGAGGCCAGTGTGGCTGGGTCTCTAGAATTGGAATTTTCCATCCTGTCCTCAGACTTCGCTTCTCTCCCCACCCTGAGAGCCTTCTTTGGTTTCCTACTACACAGATGTGATGCCTTTTTTTAAAAAGCCCAAATAAGAAAAATCATGCCACTGCTGGCACACCTGACACCTCTTGGAAACATCTTCCTGCACTTTCTGCAACAGCCTCCCTTCCAGTTTCTCATCTGCTGTGCTCTTGCTCTTGGGTAATGAGAACATCAGATGCAACAGAAGGCCATTAATCTGGGGCCCCGATATCTTCAATTGATAGTAATGGGGATTTGCACCAGGCTGACAGCTACCTTTATACTTTGAATAAGCAAAATGGTTAAAAAGGAAAAATGAGTAGTGAAACCAGATTTTGAGGCAGGGGGTGGGTTATTTTCAACCAGGGGCCTGGAGCTGCCTGCAGGATGTGTCTTTGATGCACCTTGTTAACCAGTGGATTGTGCTTTTCAAGTGTTTTGAAAATGATACAACATCATTCCTTTCTGGGATGACATTTTCATGAATTCGAGCTGTTTTTCCCTCTGTTAGGGGAAATTAGTGAAGTGTTACTTGTAATTGTCATGTCAAGCCATTAAAAAATCCATCCAGTCTCTGCCGTGAGTTAGGCTGTGCTAGGCGCTCTGTGTCATTTAGTTGTGCTGTGACCCATAACCAGCCCAGGTCTCTTCCACTCCTGCCGCGTCAGCTGTTGGGAAAATCCCTCCTGAGCCCGTCCCCATCACCCCCATGCTGTTCCGGGCTAACTGGCCACTGCCAGCCGGGCCATAGGGGTGGTCCTGCCCATCTCAGGAACCGGCTCAAGTACCAAATTCAGATTAACTTGTAGCTCAGCCTTAATTTGGTTTCACAAAACCTTTTGAAATGCCAGTCATTATTATCTTATTTTAAAAGGAGAAAACAGACAAACAGAGCCATTTCTATGCCCGCCACGTCATCTCTGCCTGCTTTCCCGAGGCTGCAGGTGGCCCGAGTGCCGGCCGATGTCAGAAGGTTGTGGGCTGGAGCCAGGTCTCCCTACGGGGCATGTGGCCTCTGCCTCCTGGTTCTGATCAGAATTAATTACCACGGTCAGGGAAATCCTCCCCTCAAAACCCTTCTGCCCTCTTGGCAGTTGTGTTCACTGGTGTCTGGGAATGGTTGAGAGAGGAGGCGGGATTGCGTTCTCATCTGTTCATGCTGGGGGAGGGGCCAGAGCAGCCTGCAGTGGCCTGTGCTCACTGGGACAAGAGGAGAAGTGGCCCACATGCGGGTCCCCACCCTGCTCCTGAGATGTTGTCGTCAGAGCTGCAGGGGCTCGGGGTGACCCACAGAACAAGAGACAAGATGACGGGGGGCACCAGTGTAGCTCACAGGCCCTCTCCACTGATAGGCCTTCTAGTGTCAGGGGACTTGGGGACTGTCTGGTGACTCCGTGTAGTTCGTCTTCCTCTTAGGCTGACCTTGGCCCATGTTCTGGCTTCGAGGTTCAGGCTGTTTGCAGAGCAGAGTGGAGGGGGAGAGCCTGAGGACACTCTGGGTTGGGGCTTGCTAGGAATGTGGAAGTTAGCAGAAGGCATGAGCAGTGGGGCTCAGGCAGAGTGGTCGCCCCCAGCCCCCACACCTCTCGTTTCCCGGCACCATTTCTTCTCAGTCGTGAAATGGAGAGATTTGCCATTGTCCCTGGAGCAAGAGAAGATAGTGACAGGCTCGGAGAGTCCCTCCCCTCCCTGGATCAGGCTGGGCTGCATCCTGGGGGCAGCCTCTGTGGAAGGAACTACAGAGCCAGACCTCAGGGGCCAGCCCCCTGGCCCAGGCAGGAGCATACCCTCCTTGCTGCTTTTGGCAGGGACTCCTATAAAGCCCCCTTGACGACAGATCAGACACGGGGAAGCAGGGTGGTTTGAGTGGCAAGGTTGGCACCTGGACCCTGACAGTGGGGCGGGGAGGGCTGGGCTCTTGGAAAGGCTTCTCCTGGGTTCCGGGAAGCACCCCTGGCTCTTCCTCCTCCCTGCATGTGCAACACTCTGTCCTGTGTGCTCTCTCCCCCTCACGCAGGGTGCCCACACTGTAAGAAGGTCATTCCGCACTTTACTGCCACTGCTGACACCTTCAAAGATGACCGAAAGGTAAGGATACCCCTCTTCATCTCTCGTCCTGCCTCCAGCGGATCCTGCACCTTCCTTCCTCCATTCAGGTCTCCTTCCCTGAATGGGCGCAGTTCTGCTAAGGCCTGTAGGCAGGGGGTTCCTTGGGAACAGGACATCTCTTCATAAGGCAAGGTAGAGCAGGCTGGGTTTATGCTGCATAATCACTTGCTTGGAGGAGAGGGATGGTAAAAGTTGTCATCTGTTTATTCTTTTAGTGTTTGAACCTTTTTGCAGCAGGATTGTAGTCATGCATTACTTATATAATTGAAAATACAAATTAAAAAATCCAACAAAACTCAACTGGAGGAGGCTACAGTGGAGGGGAGCGAGGCTGTGTCCGTGGAGCCGCGTCCTGCGTACGTGAAAAGCCCCTGCAGCTGCCGACTGATGGAGCATAAAATTAACAAGCCAGAGCTGCAGATTGGATTAGAGTGGGCCGCCAGGCGCGTCCCCCAGGCAGCTCCAGCAGCCGGGGTGGTGGCGGCTGCAGCTGGGAGAGGGCTTGTGGGACAGGGGCAGACCCCTGAACTCAGGGAAGTCAGGTCACCTCCCAGTCCCTGAGTCCCTTCTCATCTGCACCAGGCAGGGTGCTGGGGCAGAGGCCTGCGAAGGCTCTTCCCAGCTCTGAGATTAGGATGCAGGTACCTCTCGCCTAACAGGCCCCGGAAGCCCACGGTCCACTCCAGGAAGGTCCCCGCCAGGCTGGGCCCGGGAGAGCTGTACAGCGAGTCAGAGGAAGCCAGACTGGGGACAGGCACATGTATGGAGAAGGAGACAAACTGGGGACCAGATTCCCACTTAGACCCAGACCCCGTGACCCTCCCTGGACTCAGGGCCTCCGTCATTACCCACAAGCCCTGACTGTGTCTTTGAGGTACCCCTCACCCCCTCCAGGAGGGAGTACAAGGACCAGAAACATTTTTCTCTTCTGCCGCCATTTGCCCTGCACTGAGAGGAGTATGGCGGGAAGGGGCTTCCCATGTCCATCTTCCTCACCACCCCACCCACTGTGCCACCTGGGCCCTGTGCACACCACAGGTGGTTGCTCCTGCTCTGGGCGCCCCAGGGATAACAAGCACAGCCGGAGCTGCCTGTCCCCAGGACTGGAATAGCAGTCACCCCTCATCAACTTCCATCACCCTCACCCAGAACGCTGGGCGCTCTGGGCGGACAGGAGAGTGGCTGAGGTGGGTGTGGTAGCCCTGCCCCACTGGCTGCTCGGGTCTCCACAGGCTGCAGGAGATCTGGGAAGGGACCCTGTGGCATACACAGAGCCTGGGCGTGCTTCTCCCAGCGTGCTGAGGAGCATGGTGTCAGGGAGCACGGTCTGGCAGGCCACCATGGTGGCTGGGGAAACCCTGGAGGGACGGCCCACATTGACACCTCTCTGCCCACTCACCGCTGAGGCTGGTCGGGGGCTTGACCCACGTCAGCACAGGGGAGGCCAGGCTTGCCAGGCCCACAGCGAGAGCCGAGAGCCAGCCCCTCCTCTTCCCTATTCCCCCTCCTCCAATGCACATGCACCCCATTTCCTTGAGACACCCCTCTTCTTAGACACTGATACACCTGCCTTTGCTTGTTTCATTGTTCCTTTTTTTTTTTTAAGAGATAAGAGTCTCACTCTGCCACCCAGACTGGAGCTCACAGTGGCACAATCATAGCCTACTGCAATCTTGAACTTTGGGCTCAAGTGATCCTCCTGCCTCAGCCTCCCGAATAGCTGGGACTGCAGGCATGTGCCACCATGCCCGGCTAATTTTTAAATTTTTTGGTAAAGTTGAGGTCTTGTTTATGTTGCCCAGGCTGGTCTTGAACTCCTGGCTTCATGCAAAGTGCTGGGATTACAGGCATGAGCCACCGCACCTGGCCCATTGTCTTAACTTGGACCAGTAATGTTGCTGGCATTTTCCTGGGTTCATTGCCTCTGTCCTTCCTTCCAACTTCCTTTATTCCAAGCCAGGATCACCCTCACTCATTTTCAGGAACGTACTTCTTTTTGTTTGTTTGTTTTGAGACAGAGTCTCACTTTGTTGCCCGGTCTAGAGTGAGTGCCGTGGCGTCAGCTTAGCTCACAGCAACCTCAAACTCCTGGGCTTAAGCGATCCTACTGCCTCAGCCTCCCAAGTAGCTGGGACTACAGGCATGCGCCACCATGCCCGGCTAATTTTTTGTATATATATATATTTTAGTTGGCCAGATAATTTCTTTCTATTTTTAGTAGAGACAGGGTCTCACTCTTACTCAGGCGGGTCTCGAACTCCTGACCTCGAGCGATCCACCCACCTTGGCCTCCCAGAGTGCTAGGATTACAGGCGTGAGCCACCGTGCCTGGCCAGGAACGTACTTCTTAACCTCTCTGTCCAAGGCCGCTGGCCTGCCTGGGATTCCTGGGGGTGGCACTCATAACATCAGGGAAGCCAGCCATCTGGGGGTACTGGTCACAGGCTAGTGTGTGGGGACTTCTGGCCTGTCCACTCCCCCCACCTTTACTCATGAGGAATCAAGGCCCATGGAGCTGTGTCCCTGGCCCAGGGATGTCCAGCAGGTCACTGACAGCCAGAACTGGGTCTCCTAACTCCCAGTTCTTCCTGATACCCCATGCTGCTATCTCTTAGCTGGAATTGTGTCTTTTTTCCACCCAGAAGCCAGTCCCTGTTCCTTCCCCAATCAATATGCAGTTGGTCGTTCACTTCCATTTTCATAGCCAAAGTCAATATTAGCTCCTGCAGAGATTTATTTTACTGAATCAATAAAGCTGTGTGTGGCAGCTCATATTTTAGCTGGGGAGCCTCCGCCCCCTTCCAGGAGCTCACTTGGAGACTTTATCAGTTGACACACTGTGGGAAAGGACTGCAAACTGTTAGTGTTGGACCAGATGGTGTTATTGAAGGGCAAGGAGGACAAGGACCCATGGTGGGCTGGCAAGGTGGGGCTTGCCTCTCACTGCATGTCAAGGTGTCCCAGCCTAAGGTGTGGCCAGGAGTGCTACCCTTGGCTGCCTGAAGGTCATCCCTCTGTGATTGGCCCAGTCACTCCTGGAATCTGGCTGTGGTGTATGGGTCCTCCTGTGTCCAAGGCTGGCTACTGCCCATCAGGATGAAAGCTCCCCAAGGCAGGGAGCTCATTTGGGCTTGAATTCCCCACAGTCTTGACACCTTAGACCTCCATAAATGTTGACTGAATGAAGGAACAATAACCTATTTGGTATTTACGGAGAGCTCTTCTTCCACTAAAAGCATCATGTCATGTTGTCCTCACATTAGCTGTTCAACTAGGTGCCACTGCACTCCTCATTTTGCAGATGAGGAGACTGAGTCGTAGAGGGACTAAAGGACTGGCCCAAAGTTCCTCAGCCGGAAAGGGGGAGAGTCGGAATCAGACAAACAGCGTTGTCCGAGTTTGAGTTCTCCCAGAAGCCGACTGCACAGGGGCCTCTGCAGGGAATTTATTTGGGAGGTGGTCTCAGGAAGCACCGGAGGGGATGGCAAAAGCGATACAGGAAAGGGCAGAGACCACATCAGGTGTGGTGCAGGCTGATGAGGCTCCAGCCCACAGGCCTCACTGGGATATGTGCCACAGAGTTGTCCCACTCGATGGTCACGGAAGCCAGGGTGCTTGTCCTCGCCCCCCATCTGGTCGTTGGCCTTATGTCCAGCGCCTTGTGGCTGGGAGGAAACTCTCAGGCCAACAGTTGCAGGTGCTGTAGCAAGTGCTGGGACACTGCAGGGCACTGACAGCGTGTGGCCCCAGGAATTTGTGCCACCTACCATAGAACAAATCTAGAAGTCACAAGTGCTCATTCTGTGCTGCAGGCAATGGGTGCAATGTGGAGTTCCGTGTAGGGAGGCAGGCGTTTAGACGGGTGAAACTGGGGTAACTCAGAAGAGGTTTATCTGCTGCCTTCTTTCCAAAGAGTCTAAGCTGCTTCCTTTGGGAAGGGCTGCACTTGTCTCCTCTTCTGTGGAAACGGAGCATGGATTGGCCTTTGCAGCTAGAAGTTGCCTTCTGTGTGTGGCTGGCAGCTAGTTTAAGTGATTCAGAATAAGTACACATTTTTAATTTAGTAGATTTATAAAACCATCCACTACGTTTCCAACAGCTCCAGGGCATGTATACAAATTAAATTCATAATTTAAAGTGGATGCAGGGAGGGCAGCAGCCTGGAGCAATGCTCAGCTAACACTTTCACAGTGTAGTGGAGGAGCAGCCTTGGCCCGGGATGGACGCAGAGGGTCCTCAGCTGCTGGCCAGGTGAAGGAAGAGTGCGTGTCCCCTGGGCCAGGCCCCACGGCACCTGCCCTGAGAAGTGGAACCTTGCAAACAGCCAGAGGAGCATCTGCCTCATGTTTCTAAATAATTCAGAAAGTGCTAGAGGATGAGCTGGGGTTCCCAGAAGGCTGCAGGGGCCATCCTGGCAGCCTGGGTGAACTGGGCTCCATGGGGACACTGGCGAGGGGCACACTTAGCCAGCTCGAAGGAGACAGCTGCCTCCCTGCCCCAGCCGGTTGTCGCCCATGGGAAGGCAGGGTAAGTGCCATCAAGTCTTCTGACTTTTAAAGAGAAGCTGGAAAGCCAAATTTTTATATTAAATCTTCTGGCTCCTTTTCTATGTTGGCAGCTAATTCAGATTTATTTTCTTGTTAAATTCTATGTGGGCCAAATAGAACAGGACTGAGAGCCAGATACGGATTGTGTGCAGCAAGTTTGTAAACTCAGCTCTCCGAATCTTGCTATATAGAACGTTATGTAGCTGAAGATCAGAAGGGAAGCGGGAGGCAAGGGAGGGCGAGTGTGGCACACTGGTGGCCCCGCAAGGCCGTGCCTTACTCTTCACTCTGGCTGTCAGTCCTGCAGCTCACCTGGGCACCAGGTAAGTGATCAGCAAATGTGGCCATTGGTCACCTGCAGGGCCTTCCTACCTGGAAAGGGGGACTCGGTCCAAGTGTGAATAGCCAGCAGCCAAAGAACTGTGTGAATCATGGTTATTCAACAATTTTAAATTATCTTACTGAATCACCCTCTTTTAATTCTTTCAAGCATTTATTGGGCTCTATCTGAAATGATCTCATTTGTTCTGTGGCAGTTGCCTGATGACGGGACTTTGTCAAGGTCACCTTTGTTCCCTAGCATCAAAGCGGGCTCAGCACACAGCAGGCAGGGCTCCAGTGAGCGTTGCTGGTGAGACCTGCCCTTCCCCCTTCCATGACACTCTGTACTGTGTGCTGCCATCGATGGGCCCCTTCTCCTGCCCTGGCTTGTGACCCCCAACAGGAGAAAAGTTCTGCTTTATACTCTTATTTTGAAAGCACAACAAATGGTGAGGAAAAGCTACCCAGCACATGGGATTTGTTAGATTTGCAAGAAAAGGCCAATGGCCAATTTGAGAAACTCTTTCTGATCCAAAACTCTGATTGCTTTAGTCATGCTGAGCCCCTTCCCAGTTTCTGGAATGTGCTCCCCTAGCTTTCTCCTCCTCGCCCTTCAGGCCTCGGCTCAGGTGGCCAGTCGTGCAGGGTGCCTTTGCTCTACTCACCTGGGTGCCCGTGGCACCTGGACCACCTCCATCGTGTCCCACATCACACTGTGTTGGGATGGTCTCTTATCCAACTCCCCATCCAGACCCCATGTCCCTAGTGGGGACGGAGCTTGTGTGTGGGGTTGGAAGGTGGGATCCTGATAGCAGCTGACGTTTACTGCCCACTGATTCTGTGCCGGGCTTGTGCTGACCGGCTCACTTGAATTCTCTTACTCAGTCTTCGTGTTCCCCTGATATCCCAGATGTCGTTGCAATCCCCATTTTACAGCTGAGGGAATTGAGGCACCGAGAGGCCAGGTCATTTTCCTTAAGTCTTAATGTTCAGGCAAGCCAAGATTGCACTTGGGAAACTTGACTTCAAAGCTCTTGCTCTTGCCCTTGGTACTACACCACCCCCCGAAGCAGATGTTCAGGAAACACTAGTTGATAAACAAATGAATCCTACAGAGCCTCACAACATCACAGAACCTGTAGGGTTTACAAATGCTTTCAAGTCGTCATGTCCTTTGTAGTCATTGTGCTCTTGATTTTAAAGGGCAGTCTGGAGGCACCCCAAGCTGAGTCCCCTAACCCATCTGCCTTGGAAATTAAAAACAAGCACCATCAGTCTCAAGGGTATGGAGCTGGTGATGCTTTGGTCCAGCTCATCCCTGCTCCTGGGGAGAAAAATCAAAGTGAGCCCCTGACATGAGCCAGACGTGCAGTCTCTGTGTTGAGAGGTCCAGGCCACAGCCTGGGGACACCTGTGCTGACCCTCCCTCGCTTTGCCGCTAGATCGCCTGTGCTGCTGTTGACTGCGTCAAAGACAAGAACCAAGACCTGTGTCAGCAGGAGGCCGTGAAGGCCTACCCCACTCTGCACTACTACCACTACGGGAAGTTTGCAGAAAAGTATGACAGTGACCGCACGGTGAGTAGGGGAGAGGCATCTGCCGGAGCTCACTGCTGATGGGCAGGAAAACAGCCACTGGGGAGAGGCAGCCTGGGCGGCTTCCCAGAAACCACAGAATCCCAGGGAACGCTGCAGCTGGAGGCCCAGGGGGTTGTCACGGAAGTCCTGGCCCCAGAGCCGGGTGGTTTCCAGTATGCAGGGAGTTTCCCCGCATGCTTCTCAGGGCTGGCCTCGGGAGCCAGGCAGACCCTGGCACTGCGCAGTCTGCCTACCTCTCTCTGTCCCAGGATGAGCTTTTGGGGGGCCGGGGGAGGGAGAGTGGCTCAGGGGTTAATGCTCCTTGCCCTTTTTCTCTCTCTCCTTCCCTTACCTGCAGGAATTGGGATTTACCAATTTTATTCGAACCCTCCGGGAGGGAGACCACGAAAGACTCGGGAAAAAGAAGGAAGAGTTGTAATTTCTGCCTCAGAGAAAGCTTTTCCATTACACTGTGAATGATACCTGTTTTGTTCTTTCTGAATTTCCACGTGTTCCGAAGACAAAGTTTTTTACAGCCGCTTATGGCCATTTTGTACAATTTTGAAATAAAATTAAACCATTTATTTGGTGGTGTGGTTTATTTTCGCGGAGCCCGTGCTAACAAAGGTGGCCACTCGGGTTCTCCCTCATTCTGCCACCTCTTCCGGGAAGTGCAGGGCGCTCCAGGGCGGCGTCTGCACCTGCGGGCCGGCCCCTGTCCGTCATGGGAGAGCAGAGCAGGGAAATGGGGCCACGGAATATCCTGTTGGACAATGACGAGCTATTGGGAGGGAATACATTAAGATGACCGGGGAAACAAGGCTGCTAGAGCAAATGGAAACCAGGCACTAGCTTTTTCTGGATCACTGTGGTTTCAGTTTTGGTGTGTTCTGTACCAAACTCGTTTACGCATTTCTCTTTCTCCAACTATTTCTGTCTTTTCCTCTCTATTCCCTCCTTGCTCTCCCTTTAAAGAAAATTAAGTCGCCACTTCAGGGTGGGGGCAGGGGGCCCCTGCGCGGCTGCTTGCCATGCACGCTGGCTGGAAGGGATGGCGTATTCAGTGTGCCGTGTTGGATCTGTTAGCCAGCCCCCACCACCGCACAGACAGCCGCAGACCTTCCCGCCGGGCATCCACAGGTGGCACCTCCCGCCGCCCGCTTGTGTACCTCTCTTCCCTGATAACCTTCCTCGCTAGGCCTACTTTCTGCATCCTAGCGTGACTAGTGCGCCCTGTGCTCAGTAGCGCAGCCAGAGGCCCAGCACCCTGTGCCGTGTTTTGTCCGCTCAGTGGCATTTCTCCATGGGCCGCAGAGCAGCCTTGCTCTGGATATTTTGACTTTAGTTATAAGTAGCAGTCCTAGGCTTGGATTCCTCGAGTAGTTCAGAGTTGGAGTCGCCTATGCAGCAGTACTTGGGAGCACGTCTTGGTGGCCTTGCTGGGGAGCTGGCCTGCAAGAACAGCCCTCCTTTCCTGGCCAGCCCCCACCTCCTAGCTCAGTCTTTCCTGCCGGTGGATGTGCTGAGGGGAGGGCGGAGCCTCATGGCTGAGTGACTGTGGTGCCACTGCGCGCAGCTCCACTAAGTGAAGTCAAGGTTTCAGAGCCCTTGTTCTGTACAGTTCTCCAACTCCCCGATTTACACCCCGGCCAGCTCAACCTTTCTCTTTTCTCCTGAGAACACACTTCCTTGGCTGTGGCCCATCCTTCCCCCAGAGGATGGGGATGGAAGAAGGAAGCATACATTTAAACGTCATTTAAATACATTTACAGAGGTCCTTACAGTTGAGGACCATACACGGTCACACAAGGAATCATTGACACGGGTATTGTGCACCCATTCATGAGAGCACGTGTGTGTGGACGTGGGTTTCCTCGATGGTTGTATGGGGTATTTGTGTGAGGGAACACGTTTGTTTGTGTCTTCAAAAAAAAAGTTGTTTGTGGGGTTTTTTTTTTTTTTTTTTTTTTACTGCACCCTTAAAATAATACCTAACAAAGGCCACTTTCTGGCTAAGGACGCTGGTGTGCCCATATTCAAGGCTTTCTTTCATCCATTCCACAGCCTCAAAGTTCAGATTTTCCTGGCCTAACTTCTGTGTGAGAACTTGAAAACATCATGAAAGGTTGTCAAATATAAATGTAAAATTAATTTTAAAAGTCATGAAGTGGAATCCTCTTCACACCTCTCGTGACTGACTTCGGGCATGAACTGAGCAAGTTCATCCCAGCCCCGGGCAGCTGCCTTTGCAGACAGAACTCCCTTCCTCCGCTCCTCCCACCTAATACTCGACACACACAAACACGCATGCATCCCGATTCTGGAGCTCTGTGCAGATCACACCATGGCCATGGCATCTGGGTTAGTTCTGTTCCCAGTTGCCACCCTCGGTTCTTTGGGGGTTCATTGATGTTCCGTGCAGACCCCCTCCCCCAGTGGAGGTCCTGCCGTCACTCCCCTGTGTTCCCCTGGATCCTGCATCTGCAGGAAGTATGTGAGTTAGGGGAGTACTCATCTCCATCTTGATTCTGCTGGCTTCGGTCTAACCTTGGCCTCTATTTCTCTCTTTGGGCTACTGCTTCTGTTTCAGCTCCCCAATGTCCACCCAGCCTGACCCTACACCCCCCGCCTCTTGCCCACCAGCAATTCCCATCACCACGTAACTGGAGCCTTCAGAGCTGGCCCCCCAGCTCTTCTTGCCTTCTCCACGCTGCCCTAGACACAGTCATTCAGCAAGTCCCTAATCCAGCATCCAACTCATATTTTCCAACCTTTCCTGAAGGATACAATGAAAGAAAATGTCAAATATTTTGTTGAGGTGTGGATATACTATATTTACCATATTTCTCTGCTTAACCAATCTAATAATCCTATGAAAGAATAATTGTTCTTTTACCTCTGCACACCATTTTACAGTTTGGATGCAATTTTTTTTTTTTTTTTTTTGAGACAGAGTCTTGCTCTGATGCCCTAGCTAGAGTGCAGTGGCATCATCATAGTTCACTGCAACCTCAAACTCCTGGGCTTGAGGATTCTCCTGCCTCAGCCTCCCAAGTAGCTGGGACTACAGGTGTGCACCACCATGCCTGGCTAATTTTTTCTACTTTTTCTGTTTTTAGTAGAGACAGGGTCTCGCTCTTGCTCAGGCTGGTCTCGAACTCCTGAACTCAAGCAATCCTCCCTCCTTGGCCTCCCGGAGTGCTTAGGATTACAGGCGTGAGCCACCACACCTGGCCCTGGATGTATTTTTAATCCCACTTTATTTAATATTCTCACAACCCTATGCTGTGGAAACAAGGAGGCTGAGGCTCAGGGAGGTTAGGTAACTTGTCTAGCATCACAAAGGTAGTAAGTGGCACAACTTAGATGCAACACCAGTACACTGACCCGTTCAGGGTTCCATCTTCTTCCCCATAACCAACAAGATTTCGAATAGGTGACCCTTCCTTTTAGTGATGATTGCTTCCTTCCGTGCCCCCACTAGTCATTACTTTAATAACCAGAATAGGCCAGGTGCAGTGGCACATGCCTGTGGTCCCAGCTACTCGGGAGGCTGAGGCAGAAGGATCATTTGAGCCCAGAAATTTGAGGTTACGGTGAGCTATGATGCTGCCACGGCCCTCTAGCCTGGGCAACAGACTGAGACTATCTCTTTAAAAAAATAAATAAACAAAACCAGAATAATGCCTGCCTCATAAAGTCTTCCCTTTCCTTGACTGTGATTTAGCTATTTCTCACATTCTTTCAGGACCCTGGGTAAGACTTATTTGGGCCAAAAAAACTTTATTTAGAGCAAGCGAGTGCTTTCCTTCAAACTCTTAACCAATCTTGATTTTTTTTTAATTTATTTTTATTCTATATATCATCTCTGTAAAAAAAAATCAACTAATACCTAACAGATACCTACATGTATAATATATTAAATATGTTATACAGACGGTCCCCAACTTACAATTTTTTTTACCTTATGGTGGATTTATCAGGGTATTAAATGCATTTTTGACTGAAAAACTTACCATGGATTTATTGGGACCTAGCCCCATGTTTGGTCAAGAAACATACATAAAAATGTGTATTTTTATATATGTGTGTGTGTCTGTATACAATCATGCACCATATAATGATGTTTCAGTCAACAGTGGACAATATATGTAATAATGATCCCATAAGATTATAATACTGTATTTTTACTCTATCTTTTCTATATTTAGATATGTTTAGATACACAAATACTTACCATTGTGCTATGGTTGCCTATAGTCTACAGTAACATCCTGGCCATGTTTGGGCAATAGGCTATACCATATGGCCTGAGCGTGTAGTAGGCTGGACCACCTAGGTTTGTGTAAGTACACTCTACGATGTTCACATGACAAAATCGCCTAACTACACATTTCTCAGAACATATCCCTGTCTTTGAGTGACATGACTGTGTATACACAGAGAGAGAGAGAGAGAGAGAGAGAGAGAGAAACTGTGTCACTTTATTGTCCTCCAATTCCAAGCTCCAGAAATAACTACTGTCAATTTTGGTGGATATCCTTCCAAACCCTTTAACCTTTTTTCAAACCTTTTAACCTTTTTTTTGTTTGTTTGTTTATAAGCAAATATGGTTGTGGGAACATGTATATGTGTGTATATATAGATTCAGAAATTTTTTTCATTCCAAGATCACATAGAAACTTATTTGTGTTTTTCCCAGTATTTAAAAATGCCTCCAATTTATATTTTTTCTTTTTTTTCTTTTTTTTTTTTTTTTTGAGACAGAGTCTCGCTCTGTTGCCCAGGCTAGAGTGCCGTGGCATCAGCCTAGCTCAGAGCAACCTCAAACTCCTGGGCTCAAGCAATCCTGCCTCAGCCTCATGAGTAGCTGGGACTACAGGCATGTGACACCATGCCCGGCTAATTTTTTCTATATATATTTTTAGTTGTCCAGATAATTTCTTTCTATTTTTTTGGTAGAGATGGGGTCTCGCTCTTGCTCAGGCTGGTCTTGAACTCCTGAGCTCAAATGATCCTCCCACCTCAGCCTCCCAGAGTGCTAGGATTACAGGCGTGAGCCACCACGCCTGGCCCTCCGATTCATATTGATTTAATAAATTAGGTTGGAATTCATACTTTTGTTTTTCAGAATAGCTAGCCACTTGCTCCAATATTATTTTGAATAATTTGTCTTTTCCCCATTGAGATGCTACTTTTATCATAGAATTCAAAATGTGTTAGAAAGGTGTATTTTCTGCCCTGTTCCACTAATTTATTCTCATTTCAATTATTTTTAGAATTTTCCTGGCTGTTTTTGCATATATTTTCAGTTAAACTTTCTGTCTTGGATTTCAATTCTTTCTAACCAAAGATCCTTCTATTCTTTCAGCACAATGATCATTCTCTTTGACAGAGGAAACAGAAATAAAAGTTGTGGAGTTTCACTTTCTTTTCTCATCCATCATCATTATGTAGTTGGCTCCAATCAGGGAGTCCAGATCGCCCTCCTTCCCTGGACCTGTTACTCAGGACTTAAGTAGAGCAGCCCTTTTTACTATCTTTAGCTGTTTGCTGCGAGGTCTCTTACGTGTGCCCTCCTTGATCCTGGGCTTTACAGTCTGAATGTATCTGCCACTCTAACCCCCACTGGATTATTTTAGGTGTGTCTGCCTTTTTTTTTTTCACTGAGATCACTTCCAATGGCAAAATAAAAAAACACATTTTGAGAACTTCTTCAGCCTCTTGGACCACTTCTCGTATATACTCTGAGTATTTCAGCTTACAGGACATACTTTCTATGACAGTCACCTTCACAGCCTGAGAATTATGCCCCCCCAGATCCCACTTGCCCTTCTATCTCAAGCCCTAAGTCCCTTACAACGAGGAAGAGGAAGGAAGAGATGCTACTGGCATTTTATCATTAAAAATGGAAAACCCTAACTCCTGACTTTAATCCTGGATATTAAAAAAAAACAAAAATGGAAAACTCCAGATGCTGAATGCCCTGCAATCAGAGGTGCATTTTTTTGCCACTTCACTCTTTGGAAAAGGAACAGATGGACACCCTTGCTCAGGAAAAGTCCCAGGTGCACCAGTTCTTAATCCTGGCTGAATGTTTAACCACCTGAGGAACTTGAAAAATTACCAGGAGTGGTGCCCCATCCCAAAACAATTGAACCAGAATCTCCAGGACTGGGGCCCTGGCATTGATCTGTTTCAAAAGGTCTCCAGGTTATTTCTTGCATGCAGCCAGCACTGAGAACCGTGGGTAGAGTGCTGCAGGCTGCACTGGTGTACAACGCTGAGCTTACGTGCAGTATAGATATTTATATGTGTGCAGGCAAGGATGGAAAAACTTGAAAAAATCAAGGGAAAGCATTTTTCCAACAACATTATCCCCTAAAATCTTGGAAAATTTTTCTCGTGATTAAATCATTAAGTTACTTAGGGTCTATTGCTACCTATAACTATCCTGAAAATTGTTTTTAAAAAACATTCAATAGGAAGTTATTTATGTAAATCCATCCACATTACCAATGCAATACAGGATCCATGCAGCTACAAAGATCTCGGCTCTAAGATTCCAACGCACAAAACAAGCGACTTCATCGCCATAGTTGTCCAGGCCATAGAGTAAGCAGAACATGAAGACTATGACATCTCGAATGCTGCCGCATTGTTGGGTGTTCAGCCTGGCATCTAGGTTGGGAGTCTGCCAAGTAAATGTCTCCTCTAACAGGATGTTAAGGCCTCAGCAGGACCAAGGATTTAATTCCTGTCATCTCCTGCCTGCCTTCCCGTCTTCTACTTTCTGTAGAAACTGGTCTGGGTTTCAAATTTCTTTAATTCAAGAAATAAACTAACATGTGAAAGCGTACAGGAGCTTATCTGAATGCGAGCAGACATTTGGCCTTCAGAAGTCTTTGATTTGTTGGAAAATAAAAGAGATGTCTGAAAAAGGGCAAGGACTGATAGCGATAGCTATAGAATAACTTTGAGTAAACCAGCTTCACCAGGGGCCGTCCAGCTGCATGAGGTGGCGGGCAGAATCTGGGATATAACTTTTTGTTCTACACGTAGTCGACCCATCCCCCTGAAACCATCACTTTCAGATGCACCTGGGGCGTCCAAACCCTGAGCCTGCCCAGAGTTCTGCAGTGCGAATCTGCGTCTGTGCTTTCCCACTGCCAGGCTGGTTTTCTGGTCTGCTGAGCCAGTGACCCTTCATCCCGAGGGCTATTGGATCTACCTTGTTTGGTCACTGATTGTCTTTCTTCCCCACTAGAATGTAAGCTCTAGGCAAAAAATATTTTCTGTGTAGTTTGCCATGCTGCCCCAAAACCCAGAAAAGGATAAGTACTCAGTATGTGTTTGTTGAGTATATGTTGGAAATTTTCACACAGAATTCCATATTTTACAAAATGCATGTAGAGTGGGATCCAGTTTTTGTTAAAAATAGTAATATGCATGGGGGAAAAAGACCAGCAATAGGTATATTAAAAGTGATTAGTTTGGGATGATAACATTATGGGTGATTTTCATTTTCTTTATCCTGCTTTTTTAGATATTCCATTTTCTTTTCAATAATATATTTAAAATTTTACATAAATAAGAGGTGAAATGCTCATGATGAAATGTGAGGTGAAAAAGCTAAATACAAAATGTATCTACTGTGATCCTGATTTGTTTAAGATTTTTTTTTAATTAAAAAATGACTTTGGCCTTTTGTTATGACAAGAGGCCCGTTCACCATTCTGTGGCGAATGTATCTTGCCCTTATTCTGTAAACCTAAATCTTGCTCTTGCTCTGTAAACCTATCTTGTCTTTCCTCAATAAACTTTAAAAAAAAAAAAAAAAAAACTGGCTAAGCAAGGTGGCTCACACCTGTAATCCTAGTACTCTGGGAGGCCAAGGAGGGAGGATCGCTTGAGCTCAGGAGCTAGAGACCAGCCTGAGAAAGAGCAAGACCCTCTTTAGTAGAGACAGGGTCTCTACTAAAAATAGAAAAATTAGCTGGGGGGCATTGTGGTGGGCAGCTGTAGTCCCAGCTACTC
>CM052436.1:53468851-53492600 GCA_028533085.1 Varecia variegata
TAAATAGATTTCAATGAAATAATCCCCCAAACTGACCAGCACAATTAAAACATTGGTAAGCCATAAGGGCTAAGCTCATGATTTAGTCCTAGCTTCCCCCACCCAACTGGCACCACCACCACACAAGGCTGGTTGGTGAGAGTTTATGGGGGTTGAGTATGCCAGTCTGTTATCAGCTTTTGACAATAGTGCACTGTGTTTCTGTTTGAAGTGGAATTTATGAATAGTTGCACAGCTCAACAGTATTTTTTAATTCTGTCTGCTTAACTGTCCATCATGTTAAAGAAAACCAAGAGAACACTGAAGGAAGAAAACAGATTTTTTAATGAGGATTGGGAATTGTAATATTATCCTGTTTCTGCTAAAGATAAGATGATTTGTTTGCTTTGTGATACTGCAATATCAACATTAAAGAAATTTAATGCTCATCAGCATTATAACACTCATAAGGACAACAGATATTTTAGATTGGAGGAAGATGCATGAAAGGTTGTATTGCAGAGATTAAAAGATGAAAAGCAAAGACAATTCTTTCAAGCAGCAATGAGACCTGGAAATAATGCCACTGATGCAACTTATAAAATAGCTTATATACTGGGGGGAAAAGGGAAGCCATTCAGTGATGTAGAAATTGTGAAAGAATGCATTGTTGAAGTTGTAGGATGCTTAGATCCCGATAACATTTCAAAGTACAAACAACTGCCTCTTTCAAGAACCACAACTGGTCAGCAGCATGGATTAACCCTCAACTTAATAGAACAACTTCATGTAATACTTCAAAAGGAAATTATATATTATTCAATTGCTTTGAATGAATCAACTGATACTACTGACTCAGCACAGGTTTTATACTTCCTTCGAGTCATAACAGAAGATTTTCTTTGCTACCAAGAGTTACTCAGTTTGGGCACTCTTTCGAACAGAACACAGGGAATAGATATCTTCAACAACTTTCAAAATAAATGTTGTGAAGTTGGACTGAATTTGGTAAATTTAGTGAGTGTATGTACAAGATGGTGCACCTTCCATGACAGGAAAACATAAAGGGTTTATTGCACAGATAAAAAAAAGTATTAACAGATCTAGATGCTCTCTCATTTCTTTTCATTGTATCATGCATCAGCAAAAATCTCTGTGCTAAAGCTACTATTTTAAGTGACACTTTGCAACAAGTTATAAGCATTGTTAATTATATTCATGCAAATGCAACATGGCATTGTCAGTTTTGTAACATGCTAAAATTGAACGATGAGGTATTCAGTGTGGATTTACCCTATCATTCTAAAGTGTGTTGACTCTCATAGGGACAGGTATTAGCCAAAATTTTATCTCTGCAAGAACAGATAGTTAAATTTTATGAAGAACAGAATCAGCAATATGAACTATTGAAAGAAGATTTTTCTAGGAATGCAGCATTTCTGTGTGATATCATGTCAAATCAAAACGACTTGAGTATTTCTTTACAAGATAAAACTAAGTCTATGAGGTCTGTCATAAAGCATCCAGCCATTGTTAATATAATGAGAACAATTTGTGTGACATCGATGTAACCTGGCAGCCAAGAGTGGACTGGGATGCGCATGTGTGAACAATGATGACTTCACTGTGCTAGTCAGTGGGGCACTAGACACCACTGAGTGAGCATGTGTACTGTGTGGCCATCGCATTCAAAATGACTGAACGAGTAGAGCAACGAATCTGCATCAAATTTTGCTTTAAACTTGAACATTCCTCCACGGAAACTATTCAGATGATTCAGAAGGCTCTCAGGGACAAGGAAATGAGTGCAGCACAACTAAAAGTGTGGCACAAGTGTTTCAAAGATGGTCAAGAATGTGTTGAAAGTGATCCACATTCTGGAAGGCCTGCAACAAGCAGAACACCTGAGAATGTTGAACGTGTACGGGTTAAGAGACGCTGGGAGAACTGTGTGAGGTCCCAAGGTGCCTACTTTGAAGAGGACTGAGGGGTCATTAATGTTTCTTGTATCTTCTTCAATAAATGTCTCTATTTTTCATATTACATGGCTGGATATTTTCCAGATAGACCTTGGATCTATCATAGGCAGCACAAAATCCAAGCATTTTGAAAAAAACTATTTTTTTTTCAAAACACTTCTTAAAAAGGAAATTTGAGATGAACATTTCCCTAGTTAGCAAAGGTCATTGATGAGCAGGATGATATATGGGAATCATTTGAAGGATACACAGTTGTTACAGACCTATTAAATGGAGAATGCAATGAAAGTTTCGCTAATTTTGAGAATCATGACTTCACACTCAAATTAGCATTTCAGCCTCACCTAGTTGATATCACCAAAGACATCACCAAGAATTACAGATGGAATTGATTGAGCTTTCAGTAGATGACATTTTAAAGTCATTGTTTGATGCTAAGAAAGATCCAATTGAAATATGGAAAAGTGCAATAGAATACCCACACCTTCAGCAACATGCCTGAAAAATGCTTTCTTGCTTTTCAGCCACTTATTGCTGCAAACCTACATTCTACTATCTAACCCAAATCAAGATGCCCTTAAGGTCACTAATAACTAATACTGTGGACCTCCATGTGGCAACCAAATATTCAAATGCTTTCCAACAAAAAGCAGACACAACAAAGTCATTAAAAGGTTAGCTAACTTTAAAATTAACAAATAGTTTTATTTTTTGAAATTATTAAGTAAATAGTAGTTAGATTTTTACAAACTAATGTACATTTTTAAGTGTATCTAACTGAAGCTTCTTGAATGCAGCCTTATTTGATTAATTAGTTAATTAATGCTTCCAATGTGAAAAGATTCCCCACCCCCGGGCTAGATATTTGTGTTCAAAGAAAGGGCAAGGAAGACAAAAGTAGGGTGCCAAGAAAGAGCATGAGGTGGGAATGGGGGTCCTTGATGAGATGAAGACAAGCATAGTCACAGGGAAAGAAAGAAGGGGCCAACCACAGGGAGGGATGAATGTAACAGTGGGGGAGGAAGGGGGGGCTTTCCCTCACTGTGACTGAAATAAGTGACCATCCTTGGAGCTTCCTAAGTCAGTCCTAGAATAATAAATTAATGAAAATATGAGAGAGGGAGTCAAAGTTGACTAGTAAGTAAATGGATATTATTTTATAAGCTTCTGATGGGCTCTTTTAAAAAGCAGTGGAGAAAAAATATATTTTGAAATTGCTCCAAATGCCTTCTTAACTCCATTTTGTCAAGAGAGGCATCTGAATCAGGATGTTCATGACTCAACTTAATTGTGCATTAATTCTGGTGGTGATGATTGGCCGTAACTGCAAATAACAGGACACATTCTTACGGTCTCCCGAGGACTAGCTGAGTAATGGAATAATGATGACAATTAGGATGTGGTGAAGCCACCTTCTCACTATGTAATAGAATGCCAAATAGAGGTAGTTGGTATTCATTGAAAGCAGCATGTGAATAATCAGATAAAAGAAAAGTACTTAGTGAAGGCAAAAAAACACTTAGTGAAAAGTCTCTTAACATTTATTTTTGTAGCACAATAAAATAAAAATGTGGGATAGTTTTAAAATTCATAGCTTATCTAACTAAAGGAACTCCCTGGAATTTATTGCCTACATATAAAATTATTTTAAAGAGAAAAATAGAGACTGTATTATAAAATGGAAGAAATTCAAAGTTCCTTTTTACTGGAACGTACATTGATATGTGAAAGTGCTTTTAATTAGAGATAATTAAAATAATAGGCTTATTTAAAATAATTACATATTAAAAGATGTCTACAAAATGATGGGACCTGGCTATAAAATTTTAGCATGAGCAATATCAAGACATAATAATACCTTATTTACATGAATATGTTTTTTTCTAACCTATCTTTTCACCCCACTTGCCCTTCCTCTGCCTAGAAGACAAAGAAAACCTCACTAATTTACAGACCCTGATTCAGCTTATACAGAAGAAATTTACTGGAGTCATAGCTCTACAACGAAGTTATAAACATAAATTTCCCATTGAAATAAAACTTAAAAGTACTGAATCCCCTGAAATATGTATCTATATTTTTATATCTATAGAAATAGACAACTACATATTTAATATATGACAGGTCTGACTGTGTTTCTCACATTAATAGTTAACTTAAAAGGAAATAAAACTGCAAAGTCCTACCTAAGAAAAGATGTTTCAGTATGATAACTAGTAATGAAATGAAATGCAAATTAAAACAAAGAGCTGCCCCCACCCTGATCAAATTAACAAATATTTAAAAAATGATGGTACCCAAAGCATCAACATCAATCATCACTAATAGCATTTTAAAGTGGTTCAAATATTTTGGAAAGTAATCTGGCAATCTATGTTGAGAGGCACAAAAAAGGTTATAACTTTCAATTTAGCAATTCCAGCTGCAAGAATATATCCTAAGGAAATAATCCCAAACATGGAAACAGCTACAAGTAAGAAAATAATCATCTATGCATTATTCATAATAGGAAAAAAAAGAGGGAGGAGAGGACCCTGAAAAAAATCTAAATATCTAATAAAAGAATATGTAAATTTTAGTACATTCATTTGGTATATTCTGCAGGTGGTAAAAATGACAGTTATGAAAACTAGGGAGAAACATGGAAGAAATCTTATGGTGGGTTAAATTTTAACAGCAGAATGTAAATTTGGGTATACCATATGATTGCAATTCTTCAAAGATATGCTTTTAAAAAAACAGAAGAAAACACATGAAAAGATAATGATAGCGCTATTAGGGTGATGAGAATATAGGTACTTTTCTTTTTCTGAACTTTCTACATTTTTGTGATGTGACTATATGACTTTTAAAATGGAAATGCTATTAAGTTTTTTAGATTGGGGATTTTGCTGGTTTGGGTGTTTTTTTTCCTTGCCATGTTTTCCAGCTTCTTCTCTAATGCCATCAAATCTCTGAAGGCTTGCTAAAACTAGATAGCATAAACATAAAGCAAAATTTGGGGGAAAATTTTTAGGTCAATTGTAGGTGAAAATGCTCATGATGAAATATGATGTGAAAAAATTTAGATATAAAATGTCTTATCTCACATGACTCTAATTTTTATTTGTTTAAAAATATTTTTATTAAAAATAAGGCTTGATTTTCTTAGACATGACAAAACCCACAAGCAACAAAAGAAAAAAATAAATTGTACTTCATCAAAATTAAAACCTTTTGTGTTTCAAAAGACAAAGTGGATGCATTTTATACCCACTAGGATGGCTATAATAAAAAAGACAGACGACAGCTAGTGTTGACAACGATGTGGCAAAATCATAACCCTCATATCATTGCTGGTGGGAGTGTAAGATGACGCAGCTGCTTTGGGAGACAGTTTGGAAGTTCCTCAAAAATGTTAAACATAGAGTTACCATATGAGCCAACAACTGCATTCCTAGGAGAAATGAAAACATATGCCCACAGAAAAACTGACACATACATGAATATTTGGAGCAGCGTTATACATAATAGCCAAAAAGTGGAAGCAACCCAAATGTCCATCAACAGATGAATGGATAAACAAAATGCGGTGTATACATACAGTGGAATATTATCCAATAGAATAAGTTCTGATACATGCTATACCATGCATAAACTTTGAAAACATGCTGAATGAAAGAATCTGGTCACAGAAGACCACATATTGTATGATTCCATTTATATGAAATGTCTAGGATAGGCACATCTATAGGGACAGAAAATAGATTAGTGGTTGCCCAGAGCTGGGGGGGGGTGGGTAGAAGGGTGGGAAAATGGATATGGGGCTTCTTTTTGAAATGATGAAAATATTCTAAAATTAAACTACAGTGATGGTCGTTCAACTTTGTGAAGGTATTAAAAGTCATTGAATTCATTTGCTTTAAATAGGTGAATTATATGATATGTGACTTATATTTTAATAAAGCAGTTAAAAAAACCAAGAATGACACCTCTATTTTGACCCAATGTGTGGAAAAAAAGGATTGAAGGAAATACAGCAATAAATTAATAGTGGTTACCTCTCAATAGTAGAATGACAGGTGATTTTCTTCTATTTTTTGGTGTAAGCAGTGTTCATAACAGGCATTGTCTAATAAGGTATCAATATTTACTATTAGAGATTATCAAAGAGACACTGAGGCAGAGCTAGTAAGTGCCTAAGGAAGCTTTGGAGCCAACAGATGCGGGTCACAATCCTTGCTCCCGGCTGCTCCACAAAGCTTGCTCTAGTTCTGCGATCTTGGGCAAGTCGCTTGACCTCTCTGACCCTTAGTTTCTTTCTCTGCACAAAGACTAGCATGATGATTTCTCCCTACTAGGTCATTTTGAGCACAAACTTGGAGTTTGTTTAGGTGTGGAGCACAATGCATGGCATATGGCAAACTCTCAACAAATGCAGGCTAGTGACAGGAGTCAGAATAGGAGTGGTATTAGTACTAGCAGTAGTATTAATAGTAATAAGGGATCCACATCGCAAAACAGGTTGTGAACCACCACTGTCAGCCCACGTCGTGGCTGCAAGGCCCTCTCTCTGCAGGTTGATCAGTTGTTGTAAATGAAGAGGGTGGGGAGGACACCTCCCTAGCTCCTGGGGCTTTGCAGAAAATGATGAAAGAAGCATCTATCTGTTTGGTTTTCTGGGCATTTTGAATTCCTAATTCTGATTATTTTTTCCTCTAAGCTTAGGAAGGCCTTTCTCTGAGCTCTGTGGAAGCCCCTATAAAGAGTATTGCTTTCTGTTTTGCTGCAAAGTACAATTAATTTGTCCCTTTTACTTTTTTCTTTTTAAAATTCACACCAAAATAAATTACTGATTTTAAATACTTTTTCAACTTAATAAAATTACCTTGGGCTCAAAGGCTGTATTTGAGATATCTACAGTAATGGACCTTAATGGACCATGAGGTTTGTTTAATGACAGATCTGGCCCATGGAGAGCATCATACATTCTACAATTGTATACAGCTCTTACACAATCAGGGAAATGGTAGGCTGGGTTTTTGCTCTTTTTAAACTTAGATTTGCTGTCTATAAATACGTGGTCACATATTCTAGAGAACTTTCGTCACATGTACAAAAGATGTATGTGTTCAAGAAGGTTCATATCAGCATTATTGGTCATAGCTAAACTAAATTGTAGTCATTCAATAAAACAGATGGCAGTGGAGTTTGAATGAATTAGAAGCACACATATTAACAAGAAAAATAAAATCTCCCAAAACACTAAATAAAAAAATTGTAGAAAGATACTGAAAGTATGCTATCATTTATGTAAAGCTTAAAATGTGCAAAACAATACTATATTTTGAATGCCTTTATGAGTAGTAAAAGCATAAAGACATGGGAATGATAAATACAAAATTCAGGCTGATGGCGATTTGGGCAGGGGAATGGAGTCAACTGCATTTGTCATATTTTCAGTGGAGGGGCGAACAGGGTGATGTTCTTCATATTACTTTAATGCCTTTTCATACATTATTTCATATTTCATAAATTATTTTTTGAAGAAAAAATTTGGAAGCATGGAGTTTATTATATTATTTCCTCTACTTTTCGGGATTTTAAAGTTTTTTTCAAATTAATAAAATACTATATTTTCATGTAAACTTTACATGCAAACTTCCCCTCTTTTGTCACCTTTTACTACTCAGATGAATTGAAGGGAAGATGGAATGAGGTAGTGATATTCTTTCAAAAGTACTGAACCAAGGCCTCCTCTGCTGAGAACCAGAACTTGAAATAAATTAGGTTTGGTTCAGTCTAGAGTATTAATTGGATTTAATCATTTATGAGCTAAATGTCATAAGGGTCCATGATCCTTAAAAGAATTAATCACATTTCAAAGGGCACTGAGAACCATATAAATGCAATAAAGTTGCATAGTCTATTCATCAGCACATTACCTTAAAGTCGTGTGGAAGAAGTGGTCTATTTAACATTCTAGAAACTAATCCAGATTTTTGCATCAGACTTTGTACAGTGTCATTAATTACCCATGGAGGAGAAACAAAGATTGCACACATACCATAATGCAACACATATTTTATAAAGATACATGGATATTTAACAGCACATATATTAGATACATTGGTGGATGACTATCTGGAGGATGGGGGAGAATGGGTAAAAATAAAATAAAATCGTATAAAGCAAGAGAGGGGCTTTAATGGACTGATAATGATAATTTGCAACGAATTGAGGAATATGATTAACTCTTAGCACTTAAGGTTTATTTTTATTTTTATTTTTTTTGAGACAGAATCTCGCTCTGTTGCCTGGGCTAGAGTGCCGTGGCGTTAGCCTAGCTCACGGCAACCTCAAACTCCTGGGCTTAAGCAATCCTTCTGCCTCAGCCTCTCGAGTAGCTGGGACTACAGGCATGTGCCACCATGCCCAGCTAATTTTTTTCTATATATTTTTAGCTGTCCAGATCATTTCTTTTTATTTTTTTAGTAGAGACGGGGGTCTCGCTCTTGCTCAGGCTGGTCTCGAACTCCTGACCTTGAGCAATCCTCCCGCCTCGGCCTCCCAGAGTGCTAGGATTACAGGTGTGAGCGGTGTGTGCGCCTGGCAGCACTTAAGGTTTAAAAAATAAAAACCTAGTCTTTTCACCTGGTCAAGATTCCCTTCTTCCTAGAGCAAAAAAGAAAGTGATAAATGCCACATACTGCAGCCATCAAGCTGACTTTAAAGGCCAGAGTTGTCCCAGGAGTAATACATGATATCACCAAGAGCCAGGCACAATGGCACGTGTCTATAGTCCCTGTAACCCAGGAGGCAGAGATGGGAGGATAGCTTGAGCCCAGAAGTTCAAGGCCATCCTGGGCAACATAGTGAGACTCCATCTTTAAAAAAAAATAGTGTCACCAGTAATAAGATATCTCAACATCACATACCCCCACATAGGATGCACTGAGAACAACCAAACATGGTATTCTTTTTTTTTGTTTGTTTTGAGACAGAGTCTCACTCTGTTGCCCAGGCTAGAGTGAGTGCCGTGGCATCAGCCTAGCTCACAGCAACCTCAAACTCCTGGGCTTAAGCGATCCTCCTGCCTCAGCCTCCCAAGTAGCTGGGACTACAGGCATGCGCCACCATGCCCGGCTAATTTTTTTTTTTTTTGTATATATATATTTTAGTTGGCCAGATAATTTCTTTCTATTTTTAGTAGAGACAGGGTCTCACTCTTGCTCAGGCTGGTCTCGAACTCCTGACCTCGAGCGATCCACCCGCCTTGGCCTCCCAGAGTGCTAGGATTACAGGCGTGAGCCACCGCGCCTGGCCCAAACATGGTATTCTTGCCAAAAAATACATAACCTCAATCTAATCATAAGACAAACCCAAATAAGGGACATTTTATAAAACAAGTTACCAGTACTTTTCAAAAGTATCAAGGTCATGAAAAACAAGGAAAGACTGAGGAAAAGTCACAGATTGGAAGAGACTAAAGAGAAATGATAACTAAATGCAATCTAAGATCCTGGATTGAATCCCAAAATAGAAAGAGGACATCAGTGGGACAACTAGTAAAATTCTGTAAGTTTGTAGATTTTTTGTTAATGTACCAATGTTAATTTTCAGGTTTTGATGATTGTACTGTAGTTATGTAAATTGTTAACAGTAGGGGAAACTGGATGAAGATTATACAGGAACTCTCAGTGCTATTTTTGCAACTTTCTTTAAGTCTAAGCTTATTTCAAAATAAAAAGGTTTTTAAAAATATCCAGCCCTGATGCCTTTTCTGGGAGTCAATTTTTGATCACTGATTCAATTTCTATATTATTGGTCTATCTAGGTTTTGTATTCCTTCTCTAGACAATTTTGGTAATTTGTATTTCTTAAAAGTTTTCCATTTGAACTATGTGTTCAAAATTTGGCATGATATTCATTTGTATTACCCTCCAATAAATTTTGCAATCTTTGCTGGGTTTATAGTTACATCACCCTTTTTATTATTAGCATTATTCATTCGTGCTTCTCTTATGCTGTTTTCTCCTTTAATTAGGGCTGTGAGAGGTTGTCCTTTTTATTAACCTTTCAAATAATCTGTTTTGGTTTTATTAATCATTCTATTGTTTGTTTTCTATTTTCAGTAATTTCTGGTTTCATCTTCATTTTTTCTTCCTTCTGTTATTTTTAGTTGACTCTCTTACTTTTGTTCTAAGTTCTTGAATTGAATGCTTTGCTCATTAATTTGCCATTTTTCTTGTTTGCTAATGTAGGCAGTCATAAGGATATGTAGTCATTTCTTATAGTTCTATCTGATATTTGACTGTATCACTCAACTTTTCATATGCAGGGTTTTATTGTTGTACAATTTTTAGGGTGATCATGTCTTTAACCCATAGATCTTTTGCAAAGGATCATTTGCCTTTTTATTTCTAAATATATGGGACTTGCTATTATTTTATTATTATACTAATTTTATTTTATTAAAACATAGGCATTCTTGTAGTCTAAATAGTATCCTTGTCATTTGGCACAAGGTTCGCAATACAATTTTAATAAGTACTGTACCTTTGCTTTTCACTCTACCCTCCCAAAGAATTATTGGTTGCCTGAAATGAGGAAAGTGTTTCAAAACGGAATATGCATAATTGACTGAATGATCTGAGGTTTCATCCTTGACTCATCCTCCCCACATCTTTCCATCAACTTTGTATACTAATGAAGATTATTAAAGCACACCTTTAGCTTGATTTGTGATTCAATTCACCATCTTCAAACAAATTACAGCCAATAAAAGTTTTCAAATTAGCATCTCCTCTTTGGCACTTGCAGGTATCAATGACATTTGTGTGTGGATAGAGGTTATAGAGATTTGTGATTGTGCCGAAGAATGTAGGTCCAGAATCAGTACTTATTATTGCTGGTGTTAAAGTATGACAAGTCATATCCTGGTTAATTTATACATTCCCACTACCTGAAGCACTGAGCTAAGCTGGAATCTGAAGACAAGGTCAGGAAAGTCACTCTTTAAAATGGAATTTAATGAAATGTAATACACAAAGGAAGGGGATTTTTGTAACATATCTATTCGATTTTGTGGTTTTGATTGTTCTTTTCTAAGAGCCTGAGATGTCAGAAGTTAACAGCCCTAACTCACACAGACTAAAAAAAAAGTGGTAGTAGTAGTTATTCATCACAGCCTGAATTAGTCAGACAAACAGAACCAATAGCATGTGTATATCTATAGAAAGAGGTTTATTTTAAGGAATTGGTTCATGAGATCATAGAGGCTGGCAAGTCCAAAATCTGCAGCGTGGGCTGGGAAACCCAGGGAAGTGTGGATGTTGTAGTTCAAGTCTGAAGGCCATCTGCTGGCAGAATTCCTTGTTGCTTGGGGAAGGTTGGACTTTGCACTATGCAGGTCTTTGATGAATGGGATGAGGTCACATTATGGAGGGCAGTCTGCTTTATTCAAAGTCCACCAATTTAAATGTTAATCTCATTCAAAAAAACACCCTCATAGAAATAGCCAGCATACCGTTTGACTAAATATCTGGGTACATGGCCCGTTCAAGTTGACACATAAAATTAACCATCACACTGCCCAGCAGGCAAGGGCTGTAGTGGGGGCTGCTGGTGTTTTAGTACCTGGGAGACAGAGTGGCCGAGAGGAAAAGTGGCCTTTCATTCCCAGCTGTGCGGCTTCCTATTTCCGTGATCTTGGGCAGTTTAGTTAACCTCTTGTAGCCTTAGATTCTTTCTACAGCTAAGTGTCAATAATAGAATTGTGAAAATTATTCATATATAGCATCCAGGTCTCCTTGTAGATACTCAGTAATTGTTTAACTCTCTCTGCTTCCTCAGGAAAGTGTTCTGCAGCTGCTGCCTCAGTCTGAACAAAACAACTTTTTTTTTGAGACAGGTTCTTGCTCTGTCACCCAGGCTGGAGTGCAGTGGTGCAATCATATCTCAGTGTAGCCTCAAACTCCTGGGCTCAAGCGATCCTCCTGCCTCAGCCTCCTGAGTAGCTGGGACTACAGGCACGCACGAGCGTGCCCAGCTAATCTTTATATTATTTTGATTTTAATGGTAGAAACTGCCTTTATTGGCTGCAACGTGAAGTGTAAGAGTGGATAGGATGGCTCCTGCTCCTGGGGCAGCATCCGTAGACTTTGCTGCTGTCCTCCAATTTATTTTATTTTTTTTGTAGAGACAGGATCTCTCTATGTTGCCCAGGCTGATCTCGAACTCCTGGCCTCAAACAATCCTCCTGCCTCACCACCCAAAGTTCTGGGATTATAGGTGTGAGCCACTGTGCCCCGCTGAACCAAACTTCTTATGAGAAGATCCCACATCCTGGGCTCTGACACTGTGCTTACAAAGTGACATCTGGATTACTAATTCCATTTTCTGTGTATGGACATAAGAACTCTCATTGGAAAGGATCATCCCATTGTTCATGAATACAATGGCATTGTTATTCATAAATCAGTGCCTAGGTCAGAAATTGTTGGTAAGAAAGAAATCCACTCTAAGAAACTCAAAAAGAGGGTTTGTTATCAAGACTGGGAGGAATCTCACAGAGACCAAGTTGTAGGAAATAGCCTATTCTCATTGGAAACCATAAAATGAGTTACCTGTTTCTGTCTCTCTCTGGGGACCTGTAATTCTCTTGGGCTTTCTTTGCTATGTTCTAAGTGTTTGCTCCCTTGTAATTTGGGCCACAAGTGGTACTTCATGGACTCTCTGGCCTACCCTCTACATACATGACCTTGCAGCTCCATGCACATGCCATCTGACCAACTCATCCTCTATGTTTCTTACATTAAATTCTTGAGAGAATCTGATTGATGGCTAGCCAGCTCCTTTGCTCAGATTTTCCAATCAGCTGTGGCTAAGTAGAAATGGGTCATGTAACTGATAGACTAATCTTTCCAGGAATGTGAATCAAAAACTTACACTTAGGCCAGGCACAGTGGCTCACACCTATAATCTCAGCACTCTGGGAGGCCAAGGCAGGAGGATCGCTTGAGGCCAGGAGTTCAACACCAGCCTGCAAGCATAACAAAACCCTGTCTCTACAAAAAATACACTAAAATAAAAATTAGCCAGGTGTGGTGGCACACACCTGCAGCCCCAGCTACTCAGGAGCCTGAGGCAGGAGGATCACTTGAGCCCAGGAATTCAAGGTTACAGAGAGTTATGATCCCACCACTGCATTCCAGCCTGGGAGACAGAGTGAGACCCTGTCTCTAAGCAAAACAACAAACAAACAAACAAACAAACAAAAAACTAAAAGGGTAAGTTGGTTATGGCAGGCAAAGTAACCTACAGCTTACTTTCTAATACGGTTGCTTAGCTGGGTCAGCCAGTGCACCTCCAAGACCCGTGCCCTCTGCTCCTGCACCCCTGGCCCAGAGTTGGTGCTTCGCCCCCAGTAAGCCCTCAGACTCGCGCAGGTGGGCCTCTCCCGAGCGAGAAGGGCCAAGGGTCCCGTAGGCCTTTCTGCCTCAAGTTCAGAGGGACTTCTGGTTGCCATTTGACTGGCCACTGGAGCATCCTCAGTGCTCTTGACCACTCCATTATGTGACTTCCAATTGACTGCTACAGTGTCTGGAATGGACTGGACATTTCCTGTTGTCCTGATCTTTGTATTTCCCATCTCACTATCTCAGTGGCTTCCGTGCTGTTTGACTCCTCATCCCTCCACAGGTCCATGGATTCTGTCCATACTCATATTTCCCTCAGCCACCACCTGGGCCTCCCCGAGGATGCTCTCCTATTCCTGCAGCGACCAACTCACAATGTTGGCTTTCTGAATTTGCACAGTCAAGAGGCAGGCACGTGAGGTGCCCTGAGAGGACAAGCCTAAAACAGCTTGTCTGCCTTCACCACTGCAGAACCCTCAAATGGAAGTGACAGTGAAGCATCAGCCCCAGCGTGCGAGTCGCAGGCCTGCATCTTAATCCTGGCTCTTACATCAACTAGCCATGGGAAATTGGCCAAGTTTTCTGAGACTTAGTCCTGTAAAATAAAAATAATAATAATAATACTGAAGCCTTAGGGTTGCTAGAAAAACTAAGTGAATGCAAAGTAATTAGCACATAATAAACAAATAGTAGCAGTTATTTTTAATCATTTTTATCAGTGTTAATAACAATTCCCAGTCCCTAGAAAACAGTGAAAGAGGTGTTGCTGTATTATACAGCCAACTCCTCATTTTTGAGAAATAGGCTTTTCTCTCCACTCCGTCTCTTTTACAAGGTCACTGTCGTCTGGGGGCGGTGAAGAAGTGACAGATATATTTATAGCAGTTAGGGAAGCTGTATCTTGGATTTGGAGAACTTCCCCCACCTAAAACCCTCTCCTGTAATAAAAGTTTCAAGTCCTTTCCTTGCAGCTTACCTTAATTTTTTTTCTTAAACTATAGCAGCAATGTCACATTGAGGTTTCTCTCTCTGTGCAAACACCACTGTGCTAAAACATTACTTGTTACTAAATTTTGGTTGGAAGGAAAATTATTTCTAAGTCATTTTTCCTATGTCCAAGAAGTATGCAGTAATTAAAACATTATTTGAAAACAGGAACAAGAAATAACTTATAGTATATGTGCAATCATTTCACTCTTCCATGAACTTACATATTTATGTGTTTGAATAAAACCTATGAATACTAACCGGCTCTTTATTCCAGTAAATGAGACTGTGGTGAGGAGTGAATTAGAGGAGGAAAGTGTGGGGCACATAATTGAAAAATAAGATGGAGCGATGGATTTTAGAGGCATGTCTGCCAGTGAATCATTTTGTGACTCTAACTAAGTACAACACTTCGTGCTCTGATTCTCACCTGGAAAATTATGATAATATAACTATCTGGAAAGTATGGCATGAGATTCTATTTTTTAAAAAGAGGAGAACATCAACAAGATTTTTGGCCTTTTGGATCCAAACAGGCAAATGTTCAAGAGTCTAAGAAATTAGAATCCTCGTTTCAGGTTAAGCCCGAAACATTTTATCTTTAGTTAACAGAATTTGTAATATGTGAGGAAGCCACTTCAAATCTAGGGTTTCATCAAATTAACAGTAGTTATATATTGTTTGGGCAAAGGGATGGAGAAGTAGGTAATTTACAAAAAATTAAACATATTTGGCCAAGAAACACACAAAAATTACCAACCTCATTAATAATATAAAAATTGCAAGTGAAATAAGGCAACATTTTTTCACTTTTCAAATTAGAAAAAAAATTAAACAGTCTGATGATAAAGTCCAGCTTTGGGAAGGGTATGAGGAAATGAGCACACTATTGGTGAGAGTACTAGTTAGTACAGTATAGAATTTTTGAGAGGAATCTGATAGTAGTTCTAAAAATTGTAAACATGCATGTCTTTTGACCAAGAAATTCCACTTCAAGGAATCTGTCCTACCTAAATACATTATGCAAAGATGCACATACGACACTGTTTGTAATGGCATGGAAAGGACACCTCAACATCCACTAACAGAAAGTGATTCAATGACTTATGGTACATCCATATTACCATCTGCCACTGTCAAAAGGAATGAAGTAAACCCACATATACTGACAAATAGGGTAGGAAGGGAGGACTGTTCACAAAGTATTGTTAAGTCATAAAAACAAGTTAGAGAACAATATGTAGACTATGATCTTTTTTTTAAAAAAAAGCTGTGTATGGAAGAATACTCGCTGAACTAGTAAGAGGAAGATTGCAAAAATTTAAGGGGTAACTTTTCTGTTTTTAATTTATATACTTCTACATTATAATTTTTATAGCAAGTATAAATTACTTTTGTCATTAAGATAATTTAAAATAGCATATAATTTTATATAGACATGCTTTTACAACTATCTCTTCCTCAGCCCACCCCCACACTACATCAGGCCAACCTATTCTTTTGGGTTTCTCTTCTTGTTTTGGGAGGCATTTTTATATAAACAACCTTTCCTTCTAATTATAAAAGAATATCTATTCCTGGAAAAATTTTCAAAATACAGAAAAGCAATGAAAATAAAAACAACACTAATCTTACTCTTTAGAGATAAAGTGTACATATATTTTGCTATGTTGTCCTCCAGTCTTTTTTCTATAAAACATTAAAATTATGGATACAGTATTATATACTGATTTTTCACTTAACACTTTATTATGAGCATTTCCTTATGTAATTAACAACTTTTTGACATAAATTTTCATAGTTATAGAATATACCATATTATGATGTTTCATCAATTATTTAATATTGAATACTTTGGTAGTTTCTAATTTTTTACTATTATAAACTATATGTGTATATATGCATAGATAGATAGATACATAGTCCATTATATCTCTGATTATTTCCTCAGGATAAATTTCTAGAAAAGGAAGAAGTATAAGATTGCCAGGAATGTTTTAAAGACTCTCAATATGTATTGCCAAATTGTCTTCCAGAAAGGCTGAATTAATTTGCACTCTTACCAGAAAAGGATCAGACCGAATGAAGCTTTGGCCATCCTACTATGGCCAATGGTTTTATTTTTAATTTAAATAAATAGTAAAAACAAACTTTGGCCTGTTTCATAGGTAATTTTTTTTTTCATTTTTAAAGCTTGTATTTATTTGATTGTTAGTGTAGTTGAAAAGATTTAAATATATTATACTTCAGTTTGTAGTTTAAAAGAGAACATTTTCCTCCATAGTCAAAAAGCAGTATCATAGTTAACAAAATTGATACTAATTTCTCAATATTATCTAATATCTAAATTTCACAGTTAAATTGCATCAATTGTCTCAAAAATGTCTTTTCTGGTTTGTTGACAAAAAATCCAACCCAAGACCATGCATTGTACCTAGTCGTTATGCTATGTCTCTTGAGATTCTTTTCATCTATAGTTACTTCCCCTCTTTCTTTTTTTACGCACTGACTCATTGAGGTTGCTGGCAGAATGTTTCATTTTTCAGGATTTGTCTGGTTGCTTTATTGTAGTGCTGTTCACCTTCATCATCTATTCCCTGTATTTTTTGCAAATGGGGATCTAGCTGTAAAGACGTGATAGATCCAAGTTAAACATGTTTGGGAGAAAGACATCACAGCTGATGCGTAGACTTGTTATTGTGACTCATCAGGAGACTGACCCATCCCTAACATCTCGTCAGTCTGTCATTAAGGATATTGGGATTGACCCCTGGATCATGTTGGTGGCAACCTGCTTCCTCCACTGTGCAGGTGGGTTCTACCCTTTGGACTGGACTGAACCTGTGAGATATACTTTGGCACTATAAGAATGTCATTTGTTCATCCACCATTCACCTAATGACTTTGCCACCAAGTTAATTTCTATCTAAATTAATGTTTTTATTCAGGGTTGAAAATGATGATTTTCTAATTGTATCCTTCCTTCTGTTATATTTATTTCCTATTATTCTAGTAAGTAAGGCTTTCCCTTCTCAACTGAAACTACTTTGTTTACTCTGAAATACAGCTACTACTAGAAAGGCAGGAGATTTATTTTTTTCCCCTTTAATTATCATTTAAATGTTTGTTGGCCACTTAGAGTTCTTTTGTGAACTGTCTTTTCAGGTCCCTTGCCTATTTGCAATGGGACTGTTCCTCATTCTCTTATTAATATGTTGGCATTCTTTGTCACATGTAGCATATAGCTCCCTTGGTTTTTTGTTTGAATTTTAATTTTGTTCATTTTTTTCATGTACAGGTGTTTTATACTTTTATTTAGCCTGGCCTATTATCTTTTTCATTGTGGGCTCTTCATTTCTTTCATGCTTAGAAACCCTCTTTACCCCAAAGCCAGATCCACCTTTATTTTCTTATAACTGTCTTCTAATTGTTTTATAGTTGAATTTTTTTTACAATTACAGAATATGCTTATTTCAGAAACACCTGCCCAATCTTAGTATTTCTCTGCTGAAAATCACCTGGTGCCTTCCCATTGCCTGCAGGATAAAAGTCAAACTTGATAGCTTGGCGTACCAGCTCTTTTGAGTCTGGCCCTTCTTTTGACTTCATTTCCCGTCTACACTCGCAGCAACAGCAGACCCTTGCAGTTCCCTGAATAGTTAATGTTGTTCCACGTGCCTATGCCATTACAACCGTGAATTCTCTTCTCCATGAACCGCCACAGTCTGCCTGAAAAACTACAGTTCTTCCTGTAACTCTCAAATATCACCTCGTTTTGTAATAAATTTTCCTCGTTTCTCTCCAGCTCAGTCCCTTTGTAATCCTCCCAGAGACTTTTGGTCGGGTTTTTACTGGCATTTGTCTCATTTGGCTGTTGTCTTAGTCTGTTTATGCTGTTAGAACAAAATACCTGAGACTGGGTAATTTATAACAGAAATTTATTTCTCACGGTTCCACAGGCTGGGAAGTCCAAGGTCAGGGTGCCGCAGATTTGGAGTCTGATGAAAGCTTGTTTCTGTTTCCGAGATGGCACCTTGATGCTGTGTCCTCTGGAGGGGACAAACGCAGTGTCCTCACATGGTGGAAGAGCAGAAGAGAGCAAAACCACACCCTCAAGCCCTTTTATGAGGGCCCTCATGATTTAATCACCTCCTAAAGGCCCCACCTCTTAATACTATTACATTGGCAATTAAGTTTCAATGTATGAATTTTGAAGGACAAGTTCAGACCATAGCAGTTGTCATTGTCTTTATACATGTTTCTCTCCCATCCTGACTGTAGTGCCTTAAAGGAGGGGACCATATCATATTTACCATTGTCACTGCCAGAGAGGACATACAATGTTTGTTCAATGTGTGAAGAGTTGATTAAAATTCAGTTTTGGATAGTAAACCATTTACACAGTGGTGGAAATGTATTTCAGAATTTCCAAGATACAGACGAGAAACTTTTCTTTCTCTGTTTTTTTAGAAATATAACTGTCAAAGATGGGTGCTAACCTGAAAGAAAAATAACGTCACATAAATATGACACCTATGTGTTAAGAATGGCTTTAGATGGGTAGTACTGAAGATGAAGAAACGAAGCCACAGTGGCAAAGCTATTGATGCAAATGCGGTGCAGAGAAATTCACCCCCCACCCCGAGCCCCTCTTACTTGCAGCCCTTTACTCTGGTTCTGCAGGCACATTTCTCACCCAAATGCAAACCTGCTCCTCCCTCCCACAGCACGTCCACCTGCAGCCTGGAGGTGTAAGGGGCTCCCTCAGACTGGCTACACAGAGGTGACTGCACAGAGAGTTAACCCTGTTTTCCCCTCTCGCAGTTACAAGCCCAGGTTCTCCACAGAACTGGCTCACATACCAACGGTGCAATCCCAAAGTAGGACATATAAAAAATGGGTTGGTGAGAGTGCTAGAAATAATCTTGATCCCATCTTATGCAAAAGTAATGGTATAAAACAGTGCTGTCCATTGGAAATAGAAGGTAAGCCACATATGTAATTTTGGATTTTCTAATAGCCACCTTAAAAAGGTAAAAAGAAACAGGTAAAATTGATCATAACATATTAACCTACATATCAAGATATTATCATTTCAACACATATAATCAATATTTTAAAAGTTCCACATTGCTTCAATTTTAAAATTTAAGCTTAACCAGAATCAAATAAAATTAAAATGATCAAAATTAGGACATTTAGTATTGATACAATATCACTATCTAATCTAATCCACTGTCCATATTCAAACGTCATCAGTGTTCTTTGTGGCCATTTCTTCCCCCAGTCCAGGATGTGATATTCTGCGTCATGCACTGCATTTCGTTGTCATGTCTCTTCAGTTTCCTTTAATCTGGAAAATACCCTCAGCCTTTCTTTATCTTTCTCGACATTGACATTTTTGAATTGTCTGGGCCATTTCTTATGAAGAATGTCCTTCAGTTTATGTTAGTTTGATGTTTTCACATGATTATTTTCTGATTCTGCATTTTGGGCAAGAATCTCACAGAAATGATGTCTGTCTGTGGTAGTCATGCCGATTCCCCACCCAGATCCCCCTCCAAGGGAGGACTTGTCCCCCAGCTGCAGGGACAGTGGTCAGCAGGTAGCCTCCAGCTAACAGCCCTTTTAGTGTGTACTTCACCTTCAGAGAGCCACCTTGTTTGATGTCTGGGCTGTCCTGGGGAAGTCCACATCTGGTGACTTTGCGAGGCAAGGATATAAAGCCTGACCATTTTGACCTGACACAGGGCCAAATGTATCAGGCATTCAAGATGTGTGGAGAAAGGAGAGCTGGAGGATAACGTAATGGGTAGTTATTGCTGGCTGCCACTGATGCACAGAAATATAACCAGCAGCTCAGGGCAAGTAACAGGCAACTGAAGATCACGTATGAAAGCTAGAGGATTATTTTTGCATACAGACACACACACACACACACACACACACACACACACACGAAGTTCTCATCTCTAGGGGGCAAAAAAAGCCAGGGACAAAACCCAGGACTTGAGAAATTAAGTCAATCAAGGAAGAATTTTGATACCAAGATCACAGTACTGGGTAGGAAACATTGGTTGGAAAACAGGACATAAGGGAAGGGGTCAAATGGTCAGACAACTCTGAGTTTTTGACACCCTTACCCCACTGCAGTCTCCTCTGAACCTTCTGAACCTGCAGAAGTGGCTGTGGCTCAGCCCTCCAAATTAACGGCTGGTACCTGCCCGGCAAGGGGCAACATGTGCCCCTGGCCTCACCTCCCCTTTTGGCTCCAAGGTCTATAAAGAGGGCTAAGGCACAGTCTAACCCAGCTGAGGACATGATGGGCCTTACAAGGAAGGAAAGGCTCTACACACCAAAGAAGCTGCAAAATCCAGTCCACATGCACCAGAAGGAGTGGGGGAGTGCATGTGTGACTGGTTCTAAGGGTGCTTAAGTCAAAGGACCAGAGCATAAAATTGGACAGAGAAGAGTTTATCACCTTGGGAGCACTCCCCTAAGATGCAGGCCCCCAGGGGGGTGATGTGAATTCACTCCTAGTATGACTCCTCTTGAAGGAGGAAAAGTGATGGGCCACACAGTTTAGCTGAAATGCCAGTATCGCTGTGGTGGGCAGTGGAGGTGGACATGCTGGAATGGGACACTGTGTGTGGCTGGAAGGCTTGCCAGGGGATTATGCTCATGGGAGTGCCCAGCAGAATGAGCTGTGATGAGGAAGACATCACTAAGAGGTTCAGCGGGGGCTCTCTCTCCAAGCTGATGGTAGCAGAAGCTGTTACAGAATTTGACACCCTGATATCACAGGACCCTGAACAAACAGAGGCCAAGGGGCAATGCTTAACCACCCAAAGCCCTGGTGGGACCATGCTTACTGTAATGGCAAAGTCAGAGGGGCAACCAGCCGACCTGATTACGGAGAATTATGAAAATGGCTAAGAGAACCTGGCCTCCAAGGGGCAAAACAGATGGGCAGCTGGCAACAATACTACTCAGCTTGCACTAGTCGAAGATATCAAGGATGGAGGACTGGGAAGCTGGGAACCCTCACCCCACCAAAAAGTCATCATTCTTTGTATCCTCAACAGGAACAGTACATAGGGCTGGGGATCCAGGGCTGGAAGCAGAGTGGCATCTCTTACTAGAACTTCCAGTGACCTGTTGGGGTACTTCGTATTTCTTGTCTCTACAATATGGGCTCTGAGGGGTTTGAGCTCCTGGTCTCCAGAAATGGCACACTTTCACCAAGGGATTCAACAAGAGTCTCATTGGATTATGAGCTATGGCTCCTGCCTCAGCATTTTTGGATTGCTCTGTCCAGGGACTGGGCAAGAAGAAGGACCCTGTCTCAGCAGGGGTTATTGATCAGCAGGAGGAGGTAGGACTGCCTGCACACAATGGAGCAGAGCACTGTGTGTGGAGCGCAAGTGATCCACTGGGAGTCCCGTGGTACTCCCCTTGTCCAATGGGACTGTAAAAAACAGGAACAGAAAGGGTGGCCTGAGAAGGGCGTGATGATCAGGGGTTCAGCTTCCTTGGGAACGGGAGTCTGGATCATGCCACAGTGTGAGACACTGAGGCCAGCAGAGTCGGTAACTGAAGATGAGGGACATCTAGAATGGATAGGGAAGGAGGGTTTCTTTGTCAGCTTCGGATGCTATAACAAGATACCTCAGGCTGGATGGCTTAAACAACAGACGTTTATTTCTCAAAGGTCTGGAGGCTAGCAAGTCCAAATCAGGTGCCAGCAGGGTCAGGCTCTGGTGAGGGCCCCCTTCCTGGTTTCTTGCAGATGGCTGCTTTCTGGCTGTGTCCTCACATGATGGACAGAGAGAAAGAGGGAGAGAGGGAGAGAGAGAGAGAGAGAGATATCTCCTGTCCCTTCCTCTTTTTATAAGGGCATTAATCCCATAATGGGGCCTCCACCCTCATGATCTAATCTAACCCTAATTACCTCCCAAAGGTACCACCACTAAATACTATCACATTGGGGATTAAGACTTCAATGTGTGAATTTTGGGGGATGCAAACATTCATTCCATAGCAGTATCAGTTGTAGCCCTCAGATCAACTGCATCAGCTGTTGTTCATCTCACTACCTCCCCTCCTCTAAATTTCCCCTCAGGAAGAGAGGCCCACCAGATTTTTGGAGAAGTGGTTCAACCAACACAAGAAGTTGGCTGTGGTATTAATAGATATGGAGCCTATTGCATTCAGTAGGTTATAAAACATTATAATCATTATTTAGTTAGAGGCTAATATTGTCCAAGATCTGATCAGTGTAAGTTTCTTCTTGCACAGACAGGATCTTACTATATTGTCCAGGTTGGTCTTGAACTCCTGGTCTCAAGCAATCCTCCCATCTCGGCCTCCCTAAGTGCTAGGATTACAGGCATGAGCCACTGTGCCCAGCCCACATAATGCTTTTAAAAATTATTTTGTGGCCTAAAATATGTTCTGTGTTGGTGAATATTCTATGTGCACTTGAAAAGAATATGTGTTCTACTCTTGTTTGGTGAAGTGTTCTGTAAATGTCATTGTGTTCAGTTGGTTGATAGTATTGTTCATATTTCTATATTCTCATTGATTTTTTGGTATATTTGTTCTATGATACTAAGAAAAGAGTGTGGAAATCTCCAACTATAATTTAAAACTATTTCTCTTTTTATTCTGATCAGTTTTTGCTTCATGTACTTTGAAACTCTATTATTAGATGCATATTTAAGATTGTTATATCTTTTTTCTTTTTGTCTTTTTTTTTTTTTTTTTTGAGACAGGATCTCACTCTGTTGCCCATGCTAGAGTGCAGTGGCATCATCATAGATCACTGTAGCCTCCAACTCCTGGGCTCAAGCGATCCTCCTGCCTCAGCCTCCCGAGTAGCTGGGACTACAGGCGCTACCACCACTTCTGGCTAATTTTTAAATTTTTGTAGAGATGGGTCTCACTATTGCCCAGGCTGGTCTCAAACTCCCAGGCTCAAGTGATCCTCCTACCTTGGCCTCCCAAATTGCTAGAATTACAGTCATGAGCCACCATACCTGCCCTTATTACACCTTTTTGATGGAAAGAATTCTTTTATCATTATGAAACACCCCCTATTTAAGCTTGATGATATTTCTTGTTCTGATAACACAAAGTTCACTTTGTCTGATATTAATATAACTACTTCACCTTTTTTAAAAATTAGTGATTAGATTTTTCTTTTTCTGTCCTTTCACTTGAAACCCATCTATGTCTTTTTCTTTAAAATGGGCTTTTTTTTTTTTTTTTTTTTTTTAGAGTCTAGCGGCTTTTATTAGTTTGTCTCCTATGCCATGAACTCACAGGGCATAGGTTCCAGCAAGGCTCAAGGTCCTTTTCTTATGCTTCTTACAAAGTGGGATATGCACGGATCCAGTCCCAGCA
>CM052436.1:53492700-53585279 GCA_028533085.1 Varecia variegata
GGTACCTTTCTCTTTGGCTTCCTTCTTTTTCTGATCATTTTCCTTCACACGTTTCAGGAAGCTATCTCGGCTCTTAGAGTGCTTAATGTGCTCAATACGCACATTAATCCTCTTGGCAAGAATCTTGCCCTTCACTTGTTTGTTTACAACAATTCCAACAGCATGCTGGGTAACATTGTAGACTCTTCCAGTTTTACCATGGTAACATTTGTGGGGCATGCCTTTTTGAACAGTACCCATTCCCTTGATGTCTACAATATCACCTTTCTTGTAGATTCGCATGTATGTGGTCAAAGGAACAACTCCATGTTTTCTAAAAGGCCTAGAGAACATGTATCGGGTACCTCTCCTCTTTCCCTTTGTGTTCGTCATTTTGGCGAATTACTGGAAGATGGCGGCTGTAGACAGCATACAGTTGGGTCTTGATCTTTAAAAAAAAAAATTCAATATGACAGTCTTTGCCTTTAATTGCTGTGTTTAGAGCATTTATACTTAATATAATTATCACTATAGTTGAGTTTAAATCTGTCATATTGGTTATTTGTTTTTTTATTTGCCCGATTTGTTCTTTGCTCCATTTTCCCTTTTTCTTATCTTCTTTTGGATTAATTATTTTATAGTATTCTAATTTTAATTCCTCTATTGGCTCATTAGCTTTTAGGCACCTTTTTTTTTCCTTTTAGTCATTCCTCTTCTAATATGTATCTTTAACTTATCACAGTCTACCTTCAAATGCAATTATACCACTTCATGTACAGTGTAAAAACCACGTAACAGTATATATCTATTCCCTCTTCCTTTATGATATTATTAACATATGTTTTACTTCATTTGTTATAAAGTTCATAAAACATTGTTACTATTTTTGCTTTAAGTGGTTAATTATATTAGAGAAATTTCAAAAAGAAGAAAAAATTTTATGTTAATTCACATATTCACCATTTCTGGTACTTTTTGTTCCTTTTGTGTGAATTTGAATATCCTTCTGGAATCATTTTCATTTACTCTGAAGGACTTTCTTTAACATTTATTATAAGTCAGGTATGCTAGCAACAAATGCTCTCATCTTTTGTTTACCTGAAAATGTTATTATTTCACTTTCAATTTTTAAAAGAATCTTTGCTAGATACAGAATTTGAGGTTGATAGAGTTTTTACTTTCAGGACTTTAAAAATTTCATTCCATTATATTCTGGCTTGCATTCTTTCTGATATGAAATGTGAAGTCAGTAGTACTTCGTATCTTTGTTCCCTATAGAAAAGATGGCTTCACTGTTTCTCTGGTTGGTTCTAATATATATTTTTTTAATTATTGGTTTTTAGCAGTTTGAGTGTGGCTTTCTTTGTGTTTGTCCTGTTTGAGCTTGGTTTCCTTTCTTGAATCTCTGTGTTTATATTTTTCATCAAATTTAGAAAAACTTTGGCCATTATTACTTCAAATATTTTTTTATCCCCTCTCCTCTTTTCTGGGACTCATTGTACAAGTGTTAGATAACTTTGTATTGACCCATGGGTCACCAAGTCTCTGTTCATTTTCTTTTCAACTTTTTTCCTCTGTCCTTTAATATAAATAATTCTTTTGTACTGTTTCTTTGCTGATCTTTTCTTCAGCAGTGTCTAATCTACTATTAAACCTATATAGCAAAATTTCCATTTCAAATATTGTATTTTTCTGCTCTACAAGTTTGATTTGGTTCTTTTTATGGTGACCACTTCTCACATTGTATTATATTTATGCTACTTTAAGTTCTTGGCCATATTTATAATATTTGCTTTAAAGTCCTTGTCTACTTTAAAGTCTAATTTCATTATCATTTTCATTTCTGAATTTGTTTCTATTGACTGATTTTTCTACTGCTTATGGTTCACATTTCCTGCTTCTTCACGTGTATAATAATTTTTGATCAGATACTAGGCGTTGTGAATGTTACATGGTTGAGTGCCTGGATTTTGTTATCTTTCTTTGAAGATTGTTAAGTTTCATTCAAGCAAGCAGTTAGCAAATCAGCTTTTTTCAGCTTTTAGCAGTTAGCAAATCAGCTTTTTTCAGCTTTGTATGAGCAGGTCTAGATTAGTCTTTACTATTGGGCTAATTTAGCATCATTTGCAAACTATGGCCTTTCTGGGGTGTCTCTACCAAATGTTCCATGTTTTTAATAAGATTTCCCCATTCTAATCAGTCAGAACTTGAATGTTTCCAAGCTTTATTCAAGCTCTAATAGTTGTTTAGCTTAAATTTCCCCAGTAGTTATTATCTGCCAGCCTCATAAAGTCTATCCTTAAACCTATACCAAATTGTTGAGGGAATCCTTATGTATATCTCTGCAACTCTTGCTCTGGTACAGTACCCTGTAAATATTAGTTGTCTCAACCTCTCTTAATTCCAATTTCTGTGTCCTCAGTTAGCAAGATCATTGTACTCTGCTTGGCTTTCTTTTATCCTGTGCTTAGGTAAATATCTCTAGGAAGAAATCTGGGGAAGTTTTTGGGTTCATCTCATTTCCCTTTTTTCCTGGATCACAGTCTTACTGTGCCTATTGCCTAATGCCTGAAAACACTTATTTCATAGATTTGGTCTGGTTTTCTATTGTTTGTGGCATGAGGTTTAGTTTGGTACCAGTTCCTTATTTATGATTGGGTCACCCTTAACATACATAAACTTTCTATTAAATAATAAAATACATACTGAAAAATTGCATAAATCATAAGTGTACAGCTTGATGAATTTTTATTAATTGAATACACCATGTAACCAACAATCAGATCAAAAAGAACATTATTAGAACTCCAGAAGCCACCTACTTCCCTTTTCAAAATACAAAATATTAATACTACCTAAGGGTAACCAATATCCTGACTTCTATTACCATATATATATATATATATTTTTTTTTTTTTTTGAGACAGGGTCTTGCTCTGTCACCTGGGCTAGAGTGCAGTGGCATCATCAATAGTTCACTGCAGTCTCAAACTCCTGGGCTCAAGAGATTCTCCTGTCTTGCCTCCCAAATAGCTGGGACTACAGGCTCATGCCACCATGCCCAACTAATTTTTCTATTTTTTGTAGAGACAGAGTCTTGGTCTTGCTGAGGATGGTCTCGAACTTTTGGCCTCAAGCAATCCTCCTGCTTTGGCCTCCCAGAATGCTAGTATTACAGGTGTGAGCCACCATGTCCAGTCATATTATTTTTGTTTTTGAACAGTATGTAAGTGAAATCAAGTAGTATGCATTTTGTGTGTCTGACTAATTTCACTCAATTTTATAATCATGAGATTCAATCATGCTTTGCATGCAGCTGTAGATTATTCATTCTTTCTCTTTTATAGTGTTCTATTTGTGAATATTCTAAAATTTATTCACCCTATGAACATTCTTATACGTATGTCTCTTGGTGAACACATGAATAAATTTCTGTTGAATTGATGGGTTAACTCACTCCCAACAACTACCAAATTTATATAATTAGTCCAGATCTTTCTTCTGAACTCTAGACTTACATATTCAAATCTGCTTGACACCTTCATTTATAAGCATCTCAAATTTAACATATTCCAAACCATTTGCTCCTTTTATGTTCCCAAATGGCTTCTTAGTCCATCTAGTTCTTTATGGACTAATCATTAATAGTCTTATTTTATTGACCTTCTCTGGCAAACCAATCCATTAAGTCCCTTGTATTCCACCTCTGATTATACATATCTTGAAATTATCCACCTCTTTCTGTCTCTACTGCCATTACCCCAGTTCAAGCCACCATCATTTCTGGCCTTGAATAATGCAACTGCCTCCAAACTGGCCTCCCAGCAACCCTTCTTGCCCTTTTCCAATCTATTCCCCACAAACAGCTTGAGTGAGCTCTTAAGTATGTAAATCAGATCATATTTAACAGTCTTTACTAGCTGCCCATTGACCTTAGGATAGCTTCCAAAATACAATCTGAAATCTATAATGTGGCCAATCAGAGCCAGCATGGTCTGGCCTCTGCCACATCTCAGCTCAAGTTTCTCCTTGCTCCCTGCATTCCAGCCACACTGACTTCCTTTTAGTTCCTAGAACACACAAAGTTCTTTCATGCCCCAACAACCTCACACATAATTTTCCCTTGGCCTGAAACATTCCTTCAGGCTCTTTAATATGCCTGGAGCTTAAAAGGAAGTGCCTTTTAAGAGGGCTTTTCTCTGACAGTCCAAAATGAACCCATCATGGCACCCACTAATTTTCCTTCATAGTACTGATCACAATGTATAATTATGTAACGATTTATGCTTTAATGTCTCTTGCTCCTATTAGACCTTAAATTCCATCAAGTGTTATGTTCACTTCTGTGACCCAATGCCTAACACGGTGCTTGGCACATGGTAAACACTCAGTAAATGCCTTTTTAATAATGCCCGACCTATGGGAAGGCTGGAAGGGGCCCTAGGTCTAGTATCTGGCACTTCTCCTCCACGGTTAGTTTCCTTCTTGTGTGTGGTGGTAGATAGGGGCAGATCCTTTCCTTGATCACCCAGAGGGGGCTTGTCTCCCAGCCCTTTGGTAAGTGTTTGCTGTAGGGCCGCGTGTAAGAGACAAACTGCCTCCAGACACAGGGCGGCAGGCGGGGGAGATTAGCCACATTACCGAGGACAGCACAGTTCTGTCACCAGAGGCTTGAGCAATCTCCTGGCGCAGGTGCGGGAGGAACTGCCAAGCTCCTGGAGGGGGCGGGACCAAGGCGGGCCCCGGGAGGGGGGTGGGGCCAGTGTGTCCTTTCCGCAGTACCCGATTGGCCTGGGCGAGCCGAGGGGGCGGGGGCGGGGTTTGACTCCGGGGGCACGAGCCACGCTGGACGCGGGGCAGCCCTGCCGGAAGGCCACGCCCATGCCCCACAATGCACTGCGTGGCGCGTCACTTGGAGCGGTGGGTCCCGGCCCGACAGGTATTTCCCAGCTCCTCCCAGTCCTCTTTTCTGCGTAGGGGTGTTCGAACCCCTGCCGGCCGCTTCCCTCGGTCTCTGCGCCACAGCCACGCCCCTCGCCCTCGGGACGACAGACGTACCCCCGGGCAGGAACGAAGCCCGTGCCGTGGGGGTGGGATCTGGGTGTCGTTGGGGCCGTGGAGCTCTGGAGGGGCGGGCGTGCGGGGACCCGGTCCACTTCGACTTGAGGGGTCCGCGGGTCCTCGCGGGCGGCGGTTGCCCCTAGGCTGGCCTGCCCCGGGTATGGGGCAGCCCGAGCTGGAGTGCCTGAGGGGAAGGGCCAGTCTCCCTGACCTACCAGCGGGTGGTGGTGGGACTTCTGGCGCCCAGGTGTCAGAAACACGTTGATCCACCTACGCTGTTCAGGTGGCCCGAGAGAACGTGAGGTGCCATTTCCGATTTCTTTTAGGCAGGGTGGGACTTGAACCAGTGGCTTACTTTGCGTTTTGTGGAGGTGGAATAAGCGCCGACCCCAGAGATTTACCTGCGTTGGCTCAGAGAAACCTTTTGAGGCCCTGTTAATGGCACTTTGGGAACAGTGTAGCAGAAAGTAGACCTGAGCAACTGGCTTGACAAGCGGAGGAGGTCTCTGAAAGAGAAGGCCGAGCCCGAACTGGCTTGAGTCTCTCTGCCAGTGAAAACAGCTTTAGATTTTTCTCCTGCTTCTTCCCTGGATCATCCACATGGAGCAAGTGGAGAGCTTGAGAACCAGCCCCTCTTACGTTCAGCTAAGGCACAGCCCAGCACAGACCTAAAGTGTCAGCCTCTATACTGGAGATGCTGGGAACCCAGCTGACAGGTGGAACAGCCACTTTTTAAAACTTTGAATCACTTTCTGTGTTACTGGTATTTGCTCACAGGCTATGATTGTAAGGAATTAGACAATACCTTACAGTACCTACAATCTGGTATATTAAGGTTCAGTGTTTGAATCTGACACTTGTGACCATGGCCTAAGTTAATGGGACATTTGGGCATTTTCTGTGTTGAGAACCATTACATCTGTTTAGTCCCTTTTGTGTATGTGTGTGTGTCTGATTAAAATCTAAGTGTATGGTGTGAAAGAAGCGCAGGTCCTATGAAAGGGGTGCCTGTGACCTTCTTTTCCATGTGTTTGAGTAAGAAGTTTGAACATGTTGAGAGGCAGTGTCTCATAGAGTCATTAGAGTTACGCCTGAGTTTAAATTCTTACTTTGCCACTTACTAGTTTAGTGATTGAACAAATTACTTAAATTTTCTGGGCTTGAATTTCCTCAAAAGTAAAATGAAACTAATAATACCTACCTGAGGTAATGCCTCTAAAATGCCTGGTCTCTAGAGGGTAATCAGTAAGTAAGAAGGATAGCATATCAAATTCTTAATATAGCACTTATAGGATATTACAGGGTAATGTTGCAGGTGCTTTACATGATCCTATGAGATAGATACTATTGGCATCTTTAAAACAACCCTGTGAGATATATACTTTTAGTAGCCATAATTTGCAGATGTGGAAACTGGGGTATAGAAAGGCAAAGCTTGTCCATGATTACATGGCTAAGTACATGGTGGAGCCAGGATTAGAACCCAGGCAGCCTGGCTCCAGAGTCTGTCCTCTTAACTACTGTACTGTACTGCCTCTTAAAGAAAATTTAACCTGTTATCTCATTATTATTTCAAAATGGAATAATAGGAGTATCAAAGACTGCCAATAAAGTAGGGAGCACAAGCAAAGTGGCAGAATAAATTCTGGCTGCCCTTGGTACCTTTTTCCCTCCCCTTTTCATGCTCTGTCTCCCAAGTGCCTTCCTGCTAAGCTATGGCTGTGTAAAGTCCTTTCCCTTTTTCTTTTAATCTGCCCCCACCCTGTGCATCACAATCAGTATAGCTTTCTTCCCAAATTAAACCCCCTATTCCCACAGATCTCAGCACTTTTGATAAAATAATATGTAGCAAGTTAGTGTTTCCCAAATTTTGATACTGTCACATATGCAAAATAAATATGATAAGCAGTTGAACATTTAAAAAAATCTCCAAAAATTTTCACACACATATTTGAATAAAACAAAAAAAGATTCATTTAATTTAAATGAGGAGAAAAACCTAATACTTTGAAACTGATTTCACAGATATTGCTAAAAATATAAAGAGCAAAATGTAAGTCAGTTGAAAGCTGATATTAGATAAATAATAGTACAGGTGGGATGAAGATAAGGTAAAAATTCTCAAGTGGTACTTGGATAACTGAAGTTTGGGAAATAATGAACTAAAAGAAAATGTGAGTGCTTGACCCCAGTGTAAATGTTTTTAATCTTAAAGGAGGCATTTATGAAAGCATTTGGCTAGAAAGTAGATACAAAATATACTTATATTTTAGATTTTCTTTATTGCCTTTCTGATATCTTGGCCCACAGTCATTACCCCACGTGGTTCTGAAGAAGAGAGGTCAGCATCTGGTTATCTTGGGTCTAAGAGGTTGTTAACCATTGCAGTAGTAGTATGATGTTGTTGGAGTTTATTTTCCTCAGCCTACATAAAAGTTAACCCATATTTACCTAGGTTCTTACTTAGGCTTTTTCCTCCAATATTCCTGTTGGGGAGAGGAAAAACAGGCCACTCACTACTCAGATTCCCTATGCGGTATCTACTGCTGTCTAAAGGCAGGTGTAATATTTTCTCTGTGTTAAAGGTGAGGAAAAATGGACTGGTGGCCTAAAAAAATATATATGGCCCTGATAGGATAAAAACTACTGCACCTTAATCTTCCCATGCAATTGTTGTAGCCTCTTGCATTCCACAGTTCCACTGGTTCTTCCTTGGGGGTTTGCCCAACCACACCCTGCTTAGACCCCAACGGTGCTCAACTCTGCTTGGCCTTGATATGGACAGATTTCTCTTTTACTAGCACAGTTTAGGCAAGATTAGTTTTTTTAAAAAAATGAACTACATTATGAATTCAAGGTAAAAATTTTTCAAAGAGGGAGAGGGTATGTTTATTGAGTTGACAGAGAGACTGCTTGTCCTGAGGTGATTGGAATCCATCTACAAATTAGTTAAGGCTGGCATTGATCATCAGACTTTCATTCTAGTTTTTTTTGCTTTCTTAAGTTCAATTGGTTTGGATGCTGAATCAAATTACTCTGGGAGGAAGAGATTTCACTTTCTATCCTCAGAAAATCTTGTCTGTTGATAGATAGAAACAATCCTCTGACAATCTTTTAAGAGTTTTGGCAGAGAATATAATTGCTGTGTTCTGCTTTTGGTTGAAGCCTAAAGTGTGTATTAGGAATATCTGAAATGCAAGTTTGTCTAATTTTAGTTTTTCAGTTAGTAAAATGGTGGGCAATGTAGCCTGTGTTGTGTTTGCTTTTTTCATTTAAATTTCTCTAATTTTGGGGGTGATGTTTCTTGATGGTAAGAACTCTGTATTCCTAGTGTTTGACATAATACATGGCATACAGTAGATAGTAAATATTTGTTAAACAAATGGAACTTACAAGTGGTATTCTCAGTATGTATTTTAAGAAATATGAATCATATCTTTCTGTCTTCCAAGTCATTAAAAAGAAAAGAGTAACTTTGAAGACTATGTGAAAGTTGGCAACATAATTATAAAGACTATTCCTAGTATTGCTATTAGGTTCCTAGAAAGGTCAGGCATAAAGAATGAAGTCTACTTTTAAATACTAAAATATGACCTTTTGGAACTATCAGTCACAATCTACCCTCCCAGAATGGTTATTTCTTTGCAGTTCCATGTCTGGAAAGATAACAGTTTATATTATATTTAAATAATAAATGCTTAACAACATGAAGTAAGACATTTTCTTACTTTCTTTTTTTTGAGACAGAGTCTTGCTCTATTGCCCAGGATAGAGTGCTGTGGTGTCAGCCTAGCTCACAGCAACCTCAAATGCCTGGGCTCAAGTGATCCTCCTGCCTCAGCTTCCTGAGTAGCTGGGACTACAGGTGTGTGCCACCATACCCCGCTGATTTTTTCTATTTTTAGTATAGACAGGATCTCACTCTTGCTTAGGCTGGTCTCAAACTCCTGAGCTCAAGCAATCCTCCCATCTCTGCCTCTCAGAGTGCTAGGATTACAGATGTGAGCCACCGAGCCCGGCCATTTTCCTAATTTCTTCCACTTAGGCTAAATGTTACAATTTTGGTTTGATAATTAAGTAAAACATGGTACAATTTTTACAGAGGGGTTTATAGTATACATATACTCTCTTCAGGGATCTCAGCTTTCTCTTGCTACTGCTTTTAGGAGAGAAAAGAAATTGGATGAATGGAAAAAAAATACTGATGTGTATATGTCACACTGGGACTTTAGTTTGAAGATTCCACTGTGGTAAAAAGGCTAATTTAACTTGTTTTTTTTCCTCTTTATAAAGGATAATGACATATTATTAATATTACCTAGATATTCCTCCACTTTGCTCATGAAAAGTGGAAAAGGGGATAGTAAACCTAATGCATTAGCTTTATTTGTTGGATTAATTTTTCTTGTCAGATTGGTTACCACCCTAAATGGACAGTAGGATTTTTACTTCACACAGCAAGAAAACTATTAATTCCTGATTTCTAAACTCTGTACCAGTTGGTTTTCTGTGGCATTTTTTGGGGTACATTACTAACTCAATTTTTGCTTTTGAAATGAGGTAATATTGACCTAGCTGAAGTGGGCAGGTAAAGATTAATTGACTTTCTGAGATACAATATCTCTGAAAAAAGCCTATGAAATTTGTATCAAATGTTTGAATTTTCACCAGTTGCCCCTACTGCTAGTGAAGAAGCATTTAGTGGCTCTGTGCTCTGATGGCCGAACAGAGAAGAGTTATCACTTAATCTCAGATGGTGAACATGTTTTAATTCAGTGTTTTTCAAAGTATGTTCCTTAGATAATAAGCAAAATAATCACCTTGGGAATTTGTTAAAATTTAAGATTCCCAAGCCCCCACAGTCAGTGGGTCAAAATTTTGGGAGGGATAGGCCCAGAAATCTGCATTTCTAACCAAACTTTCATCTTCTTGTATAAGCTTAAGTTTGAGAACCACTGTGTATGTGGTTTCATAAACCACTTTTATGAAAGTTTGACTGTTTACCTGGTTTCTTTCAGACTTAGGCCTGTGAAATCCTTTTATCTGTCTTTGTAAAATGTGACCAGAATCCAGTAAAAGAAGCCATTATGATTTACTTTCTGGTTAAAAAGATTGAGAACAACATTAAAGTATTCCTTTAGCTTTAGGATTTATTTTAAATACTTTTTTTTCTGATTATAAAAGTAGCATATACTTATTACTTAGGAAATTATAAAATGATAATCACCTGTAATACTATTTCCTGGAGAGGAGCATTGTTTTGATTTTGGCATCTTTCCTGTATCCATTTCTCCCTCCCTTTTTCCTTCTCTTTATCTTTGTGGAAAACAACATTTGCAATTTTTATCCTGCTTTCTTCTTCTTAACATATAAGTATTTTACCATACTATTAAACTTTTTTTCCTCACAAACATAACTTTTAGTTGCTGCATTATATTCTGCCATATAATTTACTTAACCATCACCCTGTTGTAGGATTTTTTAAGTTGTTTTCAGTTATTTGAGTGGAAGAATGTCTTTCTGTTTAAAATTTTGTCTGGATCTTTGATTATTTTCCTCAGGATAGGGATATATATTTATTGAGGTCAAAGAGCATAAATACTTTTAAACTCTTATTGAAATTGCCAAATTGTTTTGAGAATGGTGTGTGTACCAATTTTTACTTTCACCTATATTTATGAGAATATCAGAGCAAGTGTTATTTTTTTAAAAGGTAATTTGTTAAGTGAAACATGGTTACCATTGTTTTAATTAGTATTCTTTGATTATGAGTAAGTTGGACATTTTTACATATGCTAATCAAGTTTGGCTTTAATTTTTATCTAACCCAAATTGTTTATTTTGTTTTAGGTCTTCTCTATCGGTTGAAATGTCTATGATTTTATCTGCCTCAGTCATTCGTGTCAGAGATGGACTGCCACTTTCTGCTTCTACTGATTATGAACAAAACACAGGAATGCAGGAGTGCAGAAAGTATTTTAAAATGCTCTCAAGGAAACTTGCTCAACTTCCTGATAGATGTACACTGAAAACTGGACGTTATAACATTAAGTAAGACTTCAGTTTGCTTCATTAGAATCATTTGCTTAGTGGTGCTTGTTTTAATGATGTTTAAGTGGTTGCGATGGAAATTAGTGCTTGACTAGTTTAGGAAAACTTGTTCAAGTCTAGAATCATGTTGTTGTGAACTTATACTAAATAGTAATCATTGTGTCACAAACTTTTTTGCAGTTTTCTCTGCATTTATATCTGGCTTTTGAAAATTTTATAGTTTTGCAGATCACATATATTCCTTCTTATAAGTTGATCACCAGGTATTTATTGGTGTTCTTACCCCAGAATTGTAGCAGGCAAACTGGAATGGGAAATTAAAAAAAAAAATTTACCTGATACCTACCCTCAAAGAACTGAAGAAGCTTACATCCAGTGGGAGGAGATAGCACTTATCACTGTATTATACATAAAGAAAGTTAAACTGGGGATGGGAAATTTTTGGTCATCAAGGGCCTGTCTGATAGGGTGGCATTTGAGCAAAGGTGAGAGAGGAGGCAGTTAGGCAGTTATGTGAAGGATGCTGTGGATGAGGACCAGCAAGGCAGAGGTTAGCAGCCAGTGGAGAAGCCCTTTCCATATCAAGAAATGGAAAGAAGACCAGTGATGCTGAAGCATTATGGACAATTAATAGAGTGGCAGTAGGTAAGGTCAGAAAGGTAGGAATGGAACAGGTTATTTAGGGCCTTCTAGGCCATGATGGGTTTGGAGTCTATTAGTCTATTGAGTCTAATGCAGTAGGAAGCAACTGGGGAGTTTTAAACTGGAGAGTTATATGATCTGATTTTGACTTTGAATAGATCATCCTGGCTGCTCTGTGAAGAATGGGCCGTAAGGGAGAAAGAGTGGAAGCAGAGAGATCAGATAGGAGATTCTTAGAGTAGTTCAGGTAGAGGAGGTGATTGTAATCTGAACTAAGGTGATAGTGAAGAGGTTGGATTTGGGCTATATTTTGGGATTAATGTGAACAAATCTTCCTAATGGTTTAAAGTGGGACGTGAAGAAAAATCAAGAATCACTTGTAGGCCAGGTGCGGTGGCTCACACCTGTAATCCTAGCACTCTGTGAAGCTGAGGTGGGAGGATCGCTTGAGGTCAGGAGTTCGAGACCAGCCTGAGCAATAGCGAGACCCCGTCTCTACTAAAAATAGAAAGAAATTATCTGGACAACTAAAAATATATATAGAAAAAATTAGCCAGGCATGGTGGCGCATGCCTGTAGTCTCAGCTACTCGGGAGGCTGAGGCAGAAGGATTGCTTGAGCCCAGGAGCTTGAGGTTGCTGTGAGCTAGGCTGATGCCACGGCACTGTAGCCTGGGTAACAGAGTGAGACTCTGTCTCAAAAAAAAAAAAAAAGAATCACTTATAGTTTTTTGGCCCGAGGAACTGGATGGATGATGGGGCTGAAATGAGCAAGACTAGAGAGGATAAGTGTATTTCATTGGTTAAAATTAAGAGTTCTGTTTGGACATGTTAAGTCTGAGATGCCCGTTAGACACCCAAGGGGCACTGCCAGGTAGGCAGCTGGATGTATGAGTCTGAAGTTTAGTGATGAGGACAAGTATGGAGATTTATATTTGGGAGTCAGCTTACCATTTGTAATTAAAACCATGGGAATGGATGAGATCACCTTGGAAAGCATATACATGAAACAATTAGAGAACAAGTAACTTCTGAGCAGTTTAACACTGATTATGCATACAGAAGGAAATCAGATAAGAACAAGGTCTATATAGGATATAATAAACTTCATTATTGAGATGATACGTGAGCCCTGTCCTGAAGGTTTAATAAGATTGGCTGAAGCAGGGAGGAGGGCATTCCAGGTGTAAGGAGGAGAGGCAGAATAAGCAAAGAATGTGACTTAGCGTGGTGAGTGCATTAACCTGCTTAGCCTGGTATGGTGGACGGTGATTTAGAGATAGTTATGAGATGTGTGTGATAATCAGTGTGGGGTCAAATCCTGGATTGCCCTAAAGTTCAGATTGAGGGATATCACTTTGATGTAATAGGTTATAGGAAGCTCTGTTGCAGGTTTGAGAGAAGTGACTTGATAAAAAACAGTTCTGAGACAGTGAAACATAGGGTGAAATGGAAAGTCTGAGAGGAGAGAGACAGGGCAGAGAGGTCAATTTATTATTAGGCCCTGAAGTAGGAAAGTAAAAGTGCAAATGAAAAAGAAAATACCACCAGACATGGTGGCTCACGCCAGTAAACCAAGCACTTTGGGAGGCTGAAGCAGGAGGATAGCTTGAGGCCTGGAGTTTGCGACCAGCCTGGGAAAAAAATATTAAAAAATTAGCTGGGCATGGTGGTGCATACCTGTAGTCCTAGGGGAGGCTGAGGCAGGTGGATCCCTTGAGCCCAGGAGTTCAAGGTTATAATGAGCTGTAATCGAGCCACTGTACTTCACCTAGGTGACAGAGTGAGACCCTGTCTCTAAAAAAAATTAATAATAATAATAATAAAAAGGAAATGCCAAACAGATACTTCAAGAGAAGTAATCAAGCCTGATAAGATGGAATACTAGAGATGAAGAGAGGGAAGGGGCAAAGATGACTGAAGCCTTGGAATTGGACAAAATGATGGTGTCATTGTCAGAAATGAAGTGTTTCAAAGGGATTGTTTATGAGGGGTGAGAAAGAAAGAAAAGATGATGAAGCTCCATTTTGATTACTTTAATTGAGGTTTGACAGGGCAGGCCAGTGGAGATGGGATATTTTGGAATCATTCACATACGTGACTGAAATTGTGAGGGTAGAAATAAATGCCCATGGAGTTTAGATAGAGGCCTAGAATAGAAGCTCAGAGAATGTCCATAACTTCTTGGATCACCTGGATAATGGTAAGATAATGAGATGTTATATTTAATTGGTTTTTCTGAGGGCTTAACTAGAAAATGTTGTGGTGATGGTGGTGGTTCAAGTATATGTAAAATGATGTCTTAGCCTGCTTCTATTTTTAGGAGAAAAAACTTGAAACATTTAAATATTTTCCTTAACAGGCTCTTTTAGTGCTCAGGGTCATTATTCTGAGTTTCAGTTGTTATTATATAGTGGTGTAGACATATTTCAAAGTGATAGGAAATAGGCTTGAATGTATATTCTGGTAGATATCCTGGACTAAAAAAAAAACCAAAAACCCAACTTTTTTCAAATGTTTTTTGTTCCTTTGACTTATTTTCTTTGAAGTAGAGTAAAATGTAGTAAAATTTTAACCTATCTACTTCTGTTTAATTGTGAATTCTAGGTTTTATATTTATTTATATCCCATCTTATTCCACATAAAGGATTTGAGCAATTTCCAAAAATAATTCAAGAGGACAAGTGAGGGAATCAGATGAAGGAAAATAGAGATAGGAGAAATAATAAACTGAAGTAAGATTTCCTTCTGGACATGCAAACTACATAGTTCATTCATTTTTTAGAAAAAGGCTAGAAATATTACTCTGAGTTTCCTTGTGGCCAAAGCAAAGAGTGGATAATTGATAGGATTTAGTGCCATTGGATAAAAACATTGTTTTTCCTGCTACTGAGACCATAAAGAGGGACAGCATTTGGATAGCGTTCTTCCAGCAGCCATGATAATGAGAGTTTTGTGATTGTTCTTATATTCCTTAGATTAAGCAAATGGCATGATGCAAAAAGCAATTTTATGAGAGAGTTTAGGAGTGGGATAAATCAGCAGAGGTCTAATCTGGCCTGATCCAAGAATACAATCCAGATATGTCTAAAGGAATAAATAGATTACATAGCTTTTAAACCTATGCACAGAAAAATCCCTATGCATGTTATTTTTATAGCCAAGCTTTCAAAAAGGACTGCAAAACAGAATTTTTAGTTCTAGTTCCTGACAAGAACCTGGATTTCACATATTTTCTATCATTGATAAGAGGTCTTGTTAGTTGGTTGTAGTTTATTGAGGTTTTTACAGTATATGGCAATGAGCTTAGACTGAAATATATAAAACTGGGAATTTATGTGTGTTACCAGACTTAAAATTCTCACATCACAACTCTTTCTAACCACCATAAGTTTGCCAGATCTGCAGTAGCAACATCATAGTGCAGCCTGGAATTGCCACCATGCTGCCTTTCTCCTAGCCATGTTAAATGCTTCTCTTTCCTTCAAAGCCCAGTTGGTAGTCTACTTTTGAATCACCTTCTTCCTTGTCACTATTTCATTTCTCTAATGATCTCACTCCCTTCACAGATTGCCTGTAGAACTTTCTTGACTGCCTTTTTCATCATTTATTAAAATTTTTTATTTTTAATTTTATTTTTATTTCTCTATCCTCTCTCTATAACTGGGCTGTAACTTACTGAGGAAATTGATCTGCCCTGGCTTATACTATTTTTGATTCCTCGTTTCTTAGCACTGTGGTTTTCAAATTTGTAAAGAAATTGAAGTGCCCTTTCTTTGCAGAATACTACCAAAGTAACTACATGTATAATTATGTGCCAAATCAGGTGGTGCCTCACATTAGATTCTAGTTGAATAGGCTGAGGAAGCCCAGAGTTTGAGGGGGAAAAAAAAATTAGAGGAGTCACATTTAAAATTGAGAAAATCCATTTAATTTTCTCCTGCTGTGCATTGGGAAAATGATGAATTTCATCTGATTTTAGTGGCTGGATGCTCAGTTTAGCTGATGGAGCATATTCTGTGGAGCATGGCTTGTGCTAGCACAATGCCTTGCACATGTCGTAGCTGCTAGATGAAGGTTGGTTGTTTGGAGGTATGGCAGTGTTTAGAGTGCCATGGAGTTGTCTTCATTTTCTCCAAAAGGTTTCAACTGGTGGACTGGGCAGGGTGGGATGGAGTGTGGGGGTATTTGGTTTTGTGACTTCCATAGTGAGATATAGATATAATTGATATAGATACAATTCTATCTATATAAAATTTTAAGGAATTCATCTGTTTTATAAGTTGAAGGATACTTTCCCTAAACTATAATAAATGTTTAATGAATAAACTCATGTCACTACTTAAAAAAATGACTAAAGTAATAACGATTAGTCATGAAAAGTAAATTGGGTCATCTGAGATCTTAAAACTTGGCAGTTGGCTTTGGGGGGTTAAAAATCATAATTATACATTTTGGGATCTCTTTAAACATTGAGACACTGTTCTCATGAAAAGTCAACTACCCTTTGGGAGGTCAGTCATACCCTACTGTGAATTTTAGTGCAAGAAATAAAATTCCTTAGTTCTTTCACTGCAAATTCATTTGAAGTCTGATACTGACTGTGTACCTCCTCGCTTCTCTTATTGCTTGAGTGTTTACTTTCTCCCCAAACTGCTACTTCCAGCCAAGAGTGCTATTTCAGGCCTACCTGCCTTTTTTGGTTTACTAAAACCAAGGATACTTTCCATCTGTATCAGTGCTTTCCTTTCACTTTTGGGTGATATTTTTGGATTACTGGAGTAACAACTTCAACAATAACCCAGTTATTGACTACTTGCAGTTGCCAGGTACTTTATTTACATTATTATTAAACTGTACAACAGCTCTCTGGCTATTAAATAGAGCTCTTTCTCATTGCTGGGGGGCAGACACACAACTCACACTAACTTAAGCAAAAAAGGATATTGTGAAGGATAGGGTGGGGCTGGCTTTGCAGATGTTGTTATTGGGACTCTTGCTCTCATTTCTGTAGTCTCTTGCCTTTTGCAGATAGGTGTTCTCCACAGACTAGAAAACACTACACAGGCAGCTCCAGGCTTACTTTAGTCCAGCTGAGCAACTCCTCTCCTCCATGTTTCAAGAACAGGATTTTAATTGGTTTTGCTTGTGTCATGGCCCATTTTTGAACTAATCATGTGGTCAGAGGGGATGAGGTTTTCTTAGTTGGCTAAGCCTGGATCACATGCCTCCCCACCTCTTTGTCAGGCAGCTTTACCAAAGCCATATAGAATAGATAGCAGAGCTGGAGGTAATCCTCTAAACGGAAAGAGGGAAGGGATGCTGGGCAGATAGCCATTATAGTACTATCACCCCTGTTTTACAGATAAGGTACTTAAGGATGTAAAGAAACTCCTTCAGAGTCACAAAGGTAATAAATGGTATCTCTGAACCATAGTCTTTTGACTTTAAGATTGAAATTATCGTCTGCTAAAAGGCAGAGTTGCTACCCTTAACCTTAACCCTTTTCTTGACAGCATGTGTTCCTAATTCTCCTATTTCTTTTTGCTTTTTGTGGCAGAGAAGTTATCCAGGGAAGAGAATTAAGTCTTTTTTTGGTTGACAATAATGAGAGGAACAGAGTATGTGTGAAGACTAAAATTGATGACATTGTCTCCCTGGAGACTAGGTGTTTGGTGGGGAGGGGTTGTGTCAGGGAATGCAACCCACCAATAGCCACCAAACCACTTGGGGGAAGGGATAACCTATGTATCCTGCTTTCTTGTTTTGTCTTATTGCTAGCATCACATTACTTTTCTATTGTTGATTATGGCAAAATGTACTACTTTTCAGCACCACCTATGTTAATATGCTCTTGTGCACTGGCCTAGGAACCTAATTACTGTTACAGTACACTTTCTTTTTCTTTCAGTTTTTTATTTCAAAATATTAAGGGGATACAAATGTTTTCGGTTACATGGATCACTTTTGTAATTCTTCAGTCACAGCTATAAGTATGCCCATCACCCAAATAGTGTTCATTGTACCCATTAGGTAAGTTTTTGCCCATCCCCCCATCCCCTTCTCCCTGCTTGATTTCTACTGAGTTTTACTTCTCTCTATACACATGTGTGCTCATTGGTTAGTTCCAATTTAATAGCGAGTACATGTGGTGTTTGTTTTTCCATTCTTTAGATACTTAGGATAATGGTCTCCAGTTCTATCCAAATTGTTGCAAAAGGAATTAATTAGTCCTTTTTGTAGCTGAGTAGTACTCCATGGTATACATATACCACATTTGATTAATCCACTCATTGAATTGAGGGCATTTGGGTTGAGTCCACATCTTTGCAGTTGCAAATTGTGCTGCAGTAAACATTCGAGTGCAGGTGTCTTTTGATAAAATGACTTATTTTCCTTTGGGTGGATACCCAGTAGTGGGATTGCTGGATCAAATGGTGGGTCTATACTTTTAGTTCTTTGAGGAATCGCCATACTGTTTTCCATAGAGGTTATATTAATTTGCAGTCCCACCAACAGTGTGTAAGTGTTCCTTTCTCTCTGCATCTGCGCCAGCATCTATTGTTTGGGGACTTTTTAATAAAAGCCATTCTAACAGGTGTAAGGTGATATCTCATTGTAGTTTTAATTTGCATTTCCCTGATGATTAGTGACACTGAGCGTTTTTCCATATGTTTATAGGCCATTTGTCTATCTTCTTTTGAAAAGCTTCTGTTCATGTTTCTTACCTGCTTTTTAATGGGGTTGGTTTTTTTGTGCTGATTTGTTTGACTTTTTTGTAGATTCTGGATATTAGCCCTTTATTGGATTTATAGTTTGTGAATATTTTCTCCAATTCTGTAGGTTGTCCATTTGCTCTGTTGATTATTTCCTTAGCTGTGCAGAAGCTTTTTAATTTAATCAAGTCCCATTTATTTATTTTTGCTGTTGCTGTAATTGCCATTGGGGTCTTAGTCATAAATTCTTTTCCTAGGCCAGTATCTATAATAGAAGAGTTTTACTACATTTTCTTCTAGAATTCTTATGGTTTCATGCCTTATATTTAAGTCTTACCCATCTTGAATTAATTTTTGTGAGTGGTGAGATATATGGATCCTGTTTCATTCTTCTGCATGTGGCTATCCAGTTTTCTCAGCACCATTTATTGAAGAGGGCTTCTTTTCCACAGTGTATACTGTTGTCTGCTTGTCAAAGATCAGTTGGCTGTATGTGGATGGTTTTATATCTGAGTTCTCTGTTCTGTTCCATTGCTCTATGTCTCTATTTTTGTGCCAGTACCATGCTGTTTTGGTTACTATTGCCTTGTAGTATAGTTTGAAGTCTGGTTTTGTGATGCCTCCAGATTTATTCTTTTTGCTTAAGATTGCTTTGGCTATTCGGGCTTTTTTCTGGTTCCAAACAAAGCATAGAATTATTTTGTCTGTATCTGTGAGATATGACCTTGGTATTTTGATGGGGGATTGCATTAAATCTGTAAATCACTTTGGGTAGTATAGACATTTTAACAATATTGATTCTACTGATCCAGGAGCATGATATTTGTTTATGTTGTCTGTGATTTCTTTCCTCAGTGTTTTGTGTTTCCTTAGTGTTCTCTTTGTAGAGATCTTTTACCTCCTTAGTTAAGTATATTCATAGGTATTTTATTTTCTTTGTAGCTATTGTGAATGGTATTGAGTCTTTGATTTTACTCTCAGCTTGACTCTTATTGGTGTATAGAAGTGCTATTGATTTGTGAACATTTATTTTGTAACCTGAGACTTTGCTGAATTTATTTATCAATTCCAGGAGTCTCTTAGTGTGAAGTTTTTGGGGTTTTCTGGATACAAGATCATAGTGTCAGCAAAAAACAATAATTGGACCCTCCTCTTTCCCAATTTGGATACCCTTTATTTCTTTCCCTTGCCTGATTGATTGCTCTGGCTAGGACTTCCAGCACTATATTGAATAGAAGTGGTGAGAGTGGACACCTTTGTTTTGTTCCACTTCTTACGGGGAAATCTTTCAGCCTTTCCCCATGCAGTATGATGTTGGCTGTGACTTTGTCATATATGGCTTTTATATTTTTGAGATATGTTCCTTCTATGCTTCGTTTGTTGAGGGTTTTTGTCATGAAAGGGTGCTGAATTTTGTCAGATGCTTTTTCTGCATCTATTGAGATCATATGGTTTTTGGTTTTGCTTCTGTTTATGTGGCGAATCACATTTATTGATTTACATATATTGAACCATCCTTGCATCCCTGGGATGAAGTCCACTTGATCATGGTGGGTTATTTTTTTGATGTGCTGTTGAATTTGGTTTGCTAGTATTTTATTGAGGATTTTTGCATCTATATTCATAAGGAATATTGATCTGTAGTTTTCTTTTTTTGTTGTGTCCTTTCCATGGTTTGGTATTCAGGCGATACTAGCTTTATAGAATGATTTGGGGAGGATCCCCTCCTTCTGGATGTTATGGAATAATTTCTGCACTATGGATACCAGCTCTTTTTTTGTAGGTCTGGTAAAATTTGGCTGTGAATTCATCTGGTCCAGGGTACGGTACAGTTTCTATGGGAAAATAAGATCTAGGTGCAATAAACTTTGGAAATATAACCATTAGGTAAATTAGGGATTATCTGTGATCAGTTATCTAAAAAAGTCAGGATCTTTATTTTCTGGAGTGTGGATGTCTTCGGATAGTGGGAACGGGTGAATTAGGAAATAGATTAACTCTGCAGAAAAGGAGATGAAGATGTCAAAGGCAAACATTGCTCTGTAGTTTATTCAAGGCTCTGATGGCGTAATCATCTCAGATTTTCCTTAGCTTACTGTTATAAGTTGCTATCACCAGGCATACAGCATATTAATATTTTCTTATTTAATGAGGTTAAAATTAGTAGCTAAAATTGGTCTTTTATTCATGGGATAATTTACTCATGATTTGGCTCTTCACCATTGGAAGATAATTGAAAATTGGCCATTATAAGAATGGAATAAGTGAGAAAATATGAAGTTCCTAATACAATGCACATATGGTGGACACTCAGTGCTACTGAGCTCTCTTTCTGCTTCTCATCTCTTTACTGTACCACTGATGGCAAAGTCTTTTTTCGCCTTATTTTGTATTAGGCATATTTGGTGATAATAAAATACATAAGGTATGTTCACTTTATACATAATATTTTAAAGTTTAAACATTTTATTTTAGAGAGTGGAATTCAGTGTGGAAGGCTCTATTTCAAAAATAATATTTTTCCTAGCAAATAAAACAGAGTAGAGATGGTATGCCCTGTTGGAGAACTTGTCTGCACCCAGGAAAGCTATTCACTGGACAGATGCGACTACAAAGGATAAGCAGATTTTCTATGTGTAGTGGTACAATTGTAGAGTGAAAATTATATGCAATATCAATATTAATCGTATCAATTTATAAATAGTTTGCTATATACCTTGTCATTTAGCATGCTATAAAATACAGTTTTATATATTTGTCTTGTTTTGTATGTTACTGTTTTAAGTACATCCCCAGTGATTGTATTGCAAACTCCTGGCAGTCAGGGACTTTGTTTTTGATATCAGATCCTATAGAGTATAATGCTAGACCTGTGCTAGATGTTCTACTGTCTGGTGAGGGGAAGATCATTGCTTTTACTAATTATTTAGTTTGGTGCAACAGGCTAGCATTGTCCATAATAATGTTAGTGTTTAATTGGTGATGTGTAAAATCTCTTTGACAGTTTATAAATAAAATTAGATATGAGAAAAAGTTTAGTGTCTGAAACCATGTATTCATTTTGTTGGACTTTAGGAATCACTTGTGGATGGCTTGGACATATGATAGAATTAGCTTTTTAACAAAGTGATTAGAAGGAGTTAAGCCCCCCTTATCTTGTTTTTGGACTTCTGCCAGGCCTTACATGTTCAGGATACACTTGAACCTAAAGAAGTTCCTGGTGCATGTTCCAGGGAGGGTAACCAAAGATGTGATGAAATTGGATGAATTCCTTGAGCAGAAGAAAAGCAGTAGCTGTAAAGTAGCTTTGGTGCTCCATTGGCAATAAAGCCCAGAAATGGAAGGGAAATAAAAAGAAATTAGAGCAAAGTAGGAAAAAAAATGGCAATTTAAAAATTGTGCTCAAGGTGGAGAAAAGAGGAGAGAGAGAGAGCATGTGTGTATGTATGTATGTATCAGTAGTGACAGTGAGTGATAAAGGGAGAACAGACTTGTCTGTTAGACCTGAATAACCGTCTGGGGGTACTCACTGCAGAGGTGAGTAATTCTAGATGGCCCCTGAGAATATCCTTCTCTTTAAAGTAGAGACATGTTGAAAACTCACTGACCTGAACCCTAAAGCCTGGCTTGGGAAAAGTGAAAAACTGTTGGTGAATTAGGACATAGTTGGTTAATCCATATACTATATGGAAGTTGGTGTTGTGTTTGGAAAGAATGTGGGCTTTGGAATCAGGACTAAATTTATTCCAGCTCTGCTTCTTAATGGTGTGTGACCTTGGGTAAGTTACTGAACCTCTCTGAGCTTCTGTTCATTCATTTGTAAAGTGGAGATAGTAGTGCCCCTTTATTGTGAGAATGAAACTAAATATGTAACGTACTTAGCAGAGGGCCTTGTTCATACTAAGTGGTCAATAAACTGCACGTGCTGCCATTACTATTACTACTATTTTTCTTCTTTCTTCTCAAGGCAGAGGGTTAACTACCAGATTGTCTATAAAATATGAGCTAAGTGAACCTAATGAACATGACTAAAACATGTATAAACTGATATGCCTGTCATTAGACTATTTCATAAGTAGTTCTCAGTGAAATGGTGGGAATCTTTCAATCTGTCCTAGTTATAGTTGAAAAAGCAGAAATTTTTTTTATTACAAACACAAATCAGCTGAGCTGTGTTTACTTTTGGGAAACTGGCTTTGCATTTCAAATAAAGCATGATAAGCCTAAATTCACTATGAAAAGCCATAATATTGTACAACAATTTATAGCCTTTTCAGAGAGTATCATGTAATTATTGCAAAATAAAGATTCCCTGAAAATGCTAACATATAATCTTAAAAACATAGGGTTTCCTTTATTTCACATACAATTCTCTAATTAAATTTAGCACAAGCAAGATAAACCATTTGGGATAAACTGTCATGTAGGTGTCTGTGGTTCACTCTGTTAATATGAAAATACAGTAAAACCCTGACGTAACACAAAAAATGGGGTCCAAAAACTTCAGTCATATTTTTGGAGGATAGTGAAATATTAATAACGCCTATTAGCCAGTTGGGAAATCCCAGGGCGTAGAAGCCAATCACCAATTGTGTTCAAGTTATTCAAGTTATTGTGTGGCATATTTGAATGCTAATGACATGTCAAAGAATTTTTATAATGACAGTGAAGATTTTTTTGGAAAGAAAATCATTTGGGAAAACATGTTTTGGACTTTGATTTAGATATTGTAGAAAAATGCAAAGTGCTATGGCTAAATTTGACTATGATCCTTAAGAAGAAATACATTTTACTTTGTGAACAGTACATATATACATACAGGAAACTAAAAAGTTTTATGAAACAATATGTGGGCTAATATTTTCTGTTATATTCTATTTAAATTTTTAGAAAGTGCTGTAATTCACTAATTTTATGACCTACTAATAGATAACAGCTTGTACTTTGAAAAAATTGACATTGCACCAAATGACTGTGTATTAAGTGGAACTTCAGAAAGGAATTCCAGGTTACTCTAGAAGCATAAGACCAGCACAATTTCAGCACTAATAATATTCCACACCACTAATAATAGAGTATTAATAAGTGCCAACTGCACACCACTTGGCTGCCTAGGGTGGTATTTCAAAAAAGATTCATGTACACACATACATATATATGCACACATACACATATTTACTTGCATATGCACAAACTTTCTCTGAAAGGATACATAGAATTTTTTTTTTTTTTGAAACAGAGTCTTGCTCAGTCACCCTGGGTAGAGTGCCGTGGCATCAGCATAGCTCACTGCAGCCTCAAACTCCTGAGCTCAAGCAATCCTCCTGCCTCAGCCTCCCAAGTAGCTGAGACTACAGGAAGTCGCCACCACACCCAGTTAATTTTTTGTTTCTATTTTTAGTTGCCTGGCTAATTTTTTGTGTTTTTAGTAGAGACGGGTCTCGCTCTTGCCAGGCTGGTCTCAGTCTCCTGAGCTCAAATGATCCTCCTGCCTCGGCCTCCCAGAGAGCTAGGATTACAAGCGTGAGCCACCTCACCCGGCCCATAGAAATTAATAATAGCATGGATTGCCTGAGAGAAGGAGAACAATCGAGCAGGGGTGGGAGATAAGATACTTTAAGTCCAGTATACCCTTTCGTTCTTTTAAAATTTGAATCATGTGAACATATTTATTCTAAACACTAAATTAAAAATAATAAATAAATTCTGCCTGTACATTATTAAAGAAAAAAAAGAGGAGGTGACTCCAGTATGGATCAAGGATTGGCAGTAAAGGTTGTGTGATAGATCAGCACTGTCTGGCATAGGAGTGGGAAGTTATATCCTGTATACTCTGTTTACTGTCCCTGGTCTGACCAGCTGTGTTGACAGTACTATACAAGGGTGTTTAGGTGACTCACTAAAAATGGGTAATTTGTGTCCTGTGCTCTGCTTATTTACTATAGGGTGGTATATGCAATGTTCAAAAAAGTTTTTTTTTCCATAGAACATGGTTAATTTAAATGTTTTAGTGCTAAGGTAGAAGTTTTTGTTTTTAATTTTTAACTTGTTATTTAGAAATAATTTCAAACTTACAGAAAAGTTGTATGAAATTTATCAATGAGACAAGGTCAAATAATACCTGTTCCCAGATTCATGTTTTGTTAACATTTTACCCCATTTGTTTTAATATTTTATCTATCTAGTACATGATGTATTTTTTGTCTGAACCATTTGAGAGAAACACAAATACCATGCCTTTTTCTTCCTAACTACTTCAGAGTGTATTTTCTAATATTAAAGATATTCTCTTATTTAACTACAGTACATCTATCAGTTTTAGTAAATTTAATATTGATACCATACTTTTTGGTCAATGATCCACGAATATCCTTTATAGCATTTTTCCCCCCTCTCTGGCACAGGAACTGGATGGACTAGGGTTAAGTACTGCATGTAGTTGTCTATCTCTTTAGCCTCCTTTGGTTGGAAACATTTTGATTTCTTTTTTTTCCAACATTCTCCTTTTTAAAAATAGAATGTTGATTATTCTGATGTTTCCTTATGATTAGATTGAGGTTATTCATTCTTAGCCAGAATACTATGTAGCCGATGTTTCTTTATCAGAATATCACATCTGGAGGCACACTATGTCCATCTGCCCCTCGTGAGTGATGTTAGAATACTTGGTCAAGGTGTTGTCTAGTTTCGACTGTGTAGTATTTTCCCTTTGCAATAAGCAATCCATGGGAAGCCAATTTAAAACCATGCAAATATACTGCTCCATCAAAATTTCCCCCTAGATTTAGCACCCATGATTGTCCTTGCCTGATCCAATTTTTTCTGTGTTGGTTGCAAAATGCTAATTTTTCCAGTGCTGGCACTACCTCCACATTTACCAGTCAGCTCTCAGTATTCTGCTGTAAGCAAGAGTCCTCATTTCTATTCCTTTTATGTTATTTTATTGTTATCAAACTCATAAATTCCTCTTTTTTTCCCACCAATCATTCATAATTCATTGCTGTGTGAAGTAGAGGATTTGATTCTGGAGTCAGTGATGACTTCAAGAGGTCAGTGACCACCCTGAAATTGTGTGCAAAGTTCTATGTTGTTTGGACATCTTTCTGGGGAGAGTGTACATAACTTTCATTGGAATCTTAAATCTGAAGGGCTCTTAAATCAAAAGTGGATAAGTTCCACTATGTTGAAGGGTTAGACTTGAAGCTATCTATAATACTTCTATATTTGTATATTCTTTGCCCTGCTTTCTACTCCAAGTGATAAGTAACTGAAGTGTTAGAACCATAGTGGATGTCCCTCTGTAGTACATTCCATTTTTTTGTCTGCTGGTTTTAAACCACAACTTACAATAGTACTATATTTTGGTTCCTTTAAATTTTTTGCTGGAATGTATAATAAATGTTAATATCGTCATTGCCACTGAAGCAGCAGTTTATGGTGTACAGAACCAGTCTTGTGAAACAGTGAATTACCTTGATTTAATTTGAAATTTTAAAACCAATGTTTTTTACACTATAGTTTTATTAGCTCTCTGGGAGTGAGCTACATGATGTTGTGCACTGAAAATTACCCAAATGTTCTCGCCTTCTCTTTCCTGGATGAGCTTCAGAAGGAGTTCATTACTACTTATAACATGATGACGACAAATACTGCTGTCAGACCATACTGTTTCATTGAATTTGGTAAGGGCCTGATTTTTTTTTCCTTTTTATTATCCTTTCTCCACAGTCATAAGCAATTTTTTATCTAATACTGGGGGGCTAGGGAGAAACTTCTGCTGCCTAGCTTTTGATAGAATAATTTGGTAAATGATCTATAAATTATGGTAACTTCTTCCTTAATTTAGATGTCTCTTAGAAAAAATTGTGTTTGAGCTGTGAAGGAGATTGTAATTATTGGCCCAAAGAATTAATGCCAGAGGACAATTTCTCAATGAGAAATTTATAAGTCAGAGACTCAGACTTTTGTGTTTATGTGATAATCTTTTATAGTCCGCTTAATGTAGAACAAGGATTGGCAACATTTTCTGGAAAGGACCAGATAGTAGGTATTTTAGGCTTTAAGAGCCATATATAACCTCTGTCACAGCTACTCAGCCCTGCCATTGTAGCTCAAAAGCAGACATAGGTAGTACATAAATGAATAAGCATGGTTATGTTCTAATAAAACTGTACAAAAACAGCAGGCTAGATTTGGCCTACAGGCAGTACTTTGTTCAATTCTGATGTAGAAGGGGGAAAAAAAACATGTTGTAAACAATAATAAAATTCTATGTGGAAGATATTTAGGAAATATCTTTTATTGGTTTCATTTAATTTATTCTCTAAAATGTACATTCTAATGGTGTAAGCAATAAAAAGAAAACAGATTTATAAAAACATATAACTTACAGTGTATGTTCTTATGTAATTGCAACTAGTAAATCTGACAGATTTAATATTTCATAAGAATTCCTATAAAAATTACGATTTTGGTTTAAATTAAAGCTGTTTTTTGTTTTAATTCCTTGAAGTAGATATAATACTCACACTCAAGTAGTGTTAAACCCTTAGTTTATTTACAATTACTAATTTCTAGAGTATAATTTCTAGAGTGTAAAACTGATAACCCTATGATATATCAACCACTAAACACAAGTATAATAATATTGGAACATTTTGTGACAAATTGAACAGTTTTGAGTAACAAACTGTTTATATAATTTACTGTCCATAAACATCATACTCTCAATGATTTAATTAACAAATGACTGCAAGGAAATTTATTTTTATTTTACATAGATAACTTCATTCAGAGGACCAAGCAGCGATACAATAATCCCAGGTCTCTTTCAACAAAGATAAATCTGTCTGACATGCAGATGGAAATCAAGCTGAGGCCCCCTTATCAAATTTCCATGTGCGAACTGGGGTCAGCCAATGGAGTCACATCTGCATTTTCTGGTGACTGTAAAGGTGCTGGTAAGATTTCTTCTGGTGAGTTTTGGATCTCAATTATTTTATTAAAAAAAATCTTTTGTAAGAACTGAGGAACTCTTGAAAATGAATTATTCTAATACTTTAAATCAAGTACATGAGAGAATGCAGAAGTTCAAAGCAATGCTTTCTCCCAGTGGTTTATAAAGTAAGCTACCCAGATATGTGACTAATCAGGAAAATACTTTCAAGTGGCAATCACAGAGGATCTCTTTGCTAGGAAAACATTTAAGGAGGTTTCTTTGTAAACATTTTTGTAGAAATGAAAAGTAGTTTCATTGTACTGTGTGAAGTGCTGTGCATTATGTCAAAATGGCAACATTTAAGGCCAGGGTTGTTGATTGTAAAATTGTGCAATCACTTTGGAAAATGGTTTGGAAATTCCTCAAAAAGTTAAGCAGAGTTACCATATGACCCAGCAGTTCTACTCCTAGGTATATACCCCAGACAAATGAAAACATGTGTCCACACAAAAATAAGTACATGAATGTAGCATTATTCAAAGTAGTTCATGAATAGCAGCATTATTCAGAACAGCCAAAAGGGGGAAACAACTCAAATGTCTATCAGTTGATGAATGGATGAACAAAATGTGGTATATCCATGTAATAGAATATTAATAAAAAAGGAACGAAGTACTGACCCATGGTATGACGTGGATGAATCTTAAAAATAGGCTAAGTGAAAGAAGCCAGATACAAAAGGCTACATATTTATAAGTTCATTTATATGACGTGCTCAGAATAGGCAGACTCAGAGAGACAGAAAGTAGATTATTGGTTGACAGGAGCTGGAGGATTAGAGGGATATAGGCAGTGACTGCTACTAATGGGTATGGGGTTTCCTTTGAGGGTGATGAAAATGTGGTGGGATTAGATATTTATGGCTATTGCACAACTCTGTGAGCACACTAAAAGCTTCTGAATTGTGTACTTTAAAAGGGTGAATTTTATTGAATGTGGATATTTCAAATTTTAAAATCACTAATAAATGAGGGGGTTATTACTTTGAAGACTTTCAGTTCCAGTGGTGATGGAATAGGCAATTCAGACCAGACCTACTGAAAATATGTAGAAAAGATGAATGGAATGTATATATTCTATAGAATATGTAAGTCTAATCTAATATAGAGTTTAATCCAACATAATATCCTGCATTCTTTGGAGATCCAATAAATGTTATTAAGAATTACTGGGATGCAGAGGAGGATGGAGGCCCAGGGAAATGAGCCTAGTGTTTACTTTTCCCTTTGACACTTTTACCAATTCTGGAGGGAGAAGTGGACAGTCTTTCAAGACTAAGGAGACAGGATTAGAAACAGGGCCTACCAAAGTGGTGAACCTTATAAGCAACCCCCCCAGCTTTGGGTTAGGACATTAGATTTCTATACCCAAGGAGTTAGCTCAGTTTTGAGTCATATTTTTCTCTAAAATTGGAATGAGGTGATTCCACTGTGCTCATAGGGCAAAGATCCTGACTGAAGCAAACAAATATCTTTCTTGGGAGAAGATAGTTTCATAAGCTTCAGATTATGTTTATAACAAGATTTTGAAAATAGAATGTTTGGCAAATAGTCATAAATAACTAAGCACCTTAAGAGACTATACTATATGAACACAGACCCTCAGAAACACACACAAACACACACACACTAGATCTGATAGAAACAATGGGAACCAGAAGATGCATACACACACACACACACACACACACACAACATGAACACAGACCCTCAGAAACACACATACACACACACACACACACACACACACATACATACACACATACACTAGATCTGATAGAAACAATGGGAACCAGAAGACACACACACACAATCCGATAGAAACAATGGAAGCCAGAAGACAACGTAATGATATCTTCTAAAGGATGAAAGAAAATAACTACAGATACAGAATTCTATGTTTACAAAAATATCCTGAAAGAATGAAGTTGTAAGTGTCGATATCCTTGTGTTGTTCCTCGTCATGATCTTAGAAAGCAGTTTAGTCGTTAGGTTTCTGCTGATATAACACTTGAAAATAGCTGTAGATGTTAGATAAAAGAATGAGTGAAGCTGTGTTGCAGCAAAACTTTATTTACAAAAACAAACAGGTGGTGATTTGAATTTGGCCTTTGGGTCATTGTTTGTCAACCTCTGCTGTAGACTAATCTCTGGCACAGAGTTAATATAACATAGTGGCAATATGGTAAACATAATGATGTCTGTATCAGGTAAAAGTAAAATGCTTCTGATTTTTTCTACTTATTAGCATAGAGAAAAAGAAAGTTACCAGATTAGTACCATTACATGTCAGGGAATGAATTTATTTGTTCCATAAGGAAATTGCATCTGGAAAAGCACATGCAGTTGGAACCTACAATAATCTGTCATCCTCTAAGACAACCACACCCATTTTGGAGACCTAAACGAGAGTTAAATGGGAATATAATAGGAATCACTACCCATGCATCTTTTAAGCCTTGGATGGTGGCACTGATCTCTGCAGCTACCTTGATTAGTATTTTGATGATGTTTGGGTTGGGGGAGCTCCAGAATTTCCACTGGCTCTTCCTTATCTAATAGTTCTAATTCCATGGGTCTGGCAGTCGATATTATGAAGTACATCTGTCCATTAATATATACACTCAGGATTCAGGAGTATAATTTTAATTAGGGGTGAGAGGTCCAACTTGACTTACCAGGAGGTGGACTTTGTTAGCAACTCTACATATTACCTGACTTCTGTAAGTCCCCACTCTAACCTGTAAACTACAGTCATATCCTGGATCACCAAACACCAGACACTTGAAAAATGGGGAGAATCTGACATCTGTTAGTATTTTAAGAAAGAGAAGTTTTTAAAGTAATTCCCAACTGGAACTTATTTTAATATTAACTTTAAACTTGCTTTTAATTCAGACCAAGCCTATGCAATATTTTCTGTAGTCCTCAAGTTAAAATATGTTTTTCTGTTTTGGAATTTCTAAATAAAATTATTTACTTGCTTTTTTTCTCTATCACAATATCTTATTTTTGATTTATTTTTTAATTTTTTGATGTTTTCCTTTCCCCACAATTGGGCATGAATGTTTTTTATCTTGCCATACTTATTTTCTGAAGTCTACAGATGTCCATCTGGGGTCAATATATTAACATTATGTTCTGCTTTTATTTTTTGTTTTATTTTTTAACATTTCTATTATTGAAAATTTCAAATATATACAAAGTAAGCAGAATAGTATAATTAACCCTCATGTACCGGTCACCCAGCTGTAACAACTGTCATTTTGCCATTCTTGTTTCATCTGTACCTCTATCTACTCCCCACTCATCCACTCAATAATTTCTTTCTTTTTTTTTTTTATTATTTCAGCATATTATGGGGGTACATAAGTTTAGGTTACGTATATTGCCCTTGTCCCCCCACCCCCTGAGTCAGAGTCAATAATTTATTTCTACACTTTTTTCTTTTTTAAGGGAAATTTACATATATTGAAGTGCACAAATCTTTGCTATACATGCCCTGTTTTAAAATACATGTTTCATTATTGTTCAGGTATGATGAGAAGGAGATGACTGCCATTGAAAAGATAGTTTGTTATACTCACTGATCCCTAAAGAAGGGAGCACAGGAGGAAGTACCAATGTGGGTAAGGAGACAGAGGGAGCAGGAGGAAGATGTGGGTGAGAACTTTTATTGTGATTTCAGTGGTAAGGAATGGGCGCGACAGGATTAGGAAGTTTTAGGATTGGCTAGTATGAATAATTTCAGTGGGCTCTGGGGCCTAGAGACTGTCACTAGTTGTCTGATGCCTGGCCCTGGGGTGATCAGGGCAGGAAAATAATGGCACTGAGTGTGAGAGCCCAATAGAGGAGGTGGTTAGGAGTGCAAGGTCTGGATTGGTTGGAATATATGCAAAAGGTGTGTTCACACAAGTTGTTTGCTATCTCTAGGAATTAGTTAACCCTGAGAGAGGCAGTTCCTCCAGGGTCAGCAAGGCCTCAAGATGTCAAAACATCGAAAATACTGAATAAAAAGACATGATTAATACACAGCCCTAACACAGTATAGAACATTTCCATCTCCTCCCAAAATGTTCCTTTGTGTCCCTTTCAAATCAATCTCTACCTCCCTCAAGACAAACATGGTTTTGATTTTTTCACTTTAGTTTTTTTTGTTCTAAAACTTTAAAGAAGACTATATTATGTGATTCTTGTGTTCAGCTTCTTTTGCTTAGCATGTCGTACATGCATGTTGCATGTCTTGGCGGTTTGTTCCTTTTTATTGCTGAGCAATATTCCATGGTATAAACGTACCACAATTGGTTTATTCATTCCCTTGCTGATGGACATAAGCTTGTTTTCAAGTTTTGTTATTGTACATAAAACTACTGTGAACATTTATCTTTGTCAACATATGCTTTCATTTCCCTTGAGTAAATATTAGGAGGTGAATTGCTAGGTCAAAAGGCTGCATGTTTTAACTCTTTAAAAACTGCCAGTTTTCTTAAGTAGTTGTACTGTTTTACCTTCCCACAAGCAATACATGAACATTTTGATTACTATACATCCTCATCAACATTTAGTGCTGTTAGTCTTTAATTTTCTGTCTTGCTTTTATTTTGTTTAAAAAAACTTCACAAAACCCTAAATTTAATATACTTCTCTCAGTTTCTCTGACACTTGTATTTTTTTTTCACCTATTTTGTCATTTTCTAGACAATTTATCAGTTACCTAAAAACACTACTTTGTTTTGACTGGTGTCTGTAAGCCAAATAGATTCACCAATCTCTCTCTTTCTCACACACACAAGTGTGCGCATGCATACCTCACAGTCCAACAGTTATTGCTTTTTTTCTCCAGGTATTATGCACATATTGTGGGGCATTTTATAAAGATAGTAATACATTAACTTATCTCAAGATGGGAAAAGGAAATAAAATCCAATAAGTAAAATACAAGGTAGAATGTGATACGTGCTCCAAAAGAGGTACGAAGGAAGTACGACTTTGTGGTCTTGGGGCCTTGAAGGACATGCGTGCTTTCTACAGGTGGTGATGATAAAGTCCTCACTGGTGAAAAGAATAGTATGTTTTTGTGCCAAAGTGTTAGACTCATTCAGTTATACTTTAGTAATAAATTATGCTCGTTTAGATGGAACTGACCTGATATTTCTCTATGTCCCGCAGCCTGTTCCTCCAGACATTTTGGGTATCTTCGAATGACTATACCTTCTGAACTTTGCCTTTGGCTGGGGGATAGGCACTGTGGTATTATGAAGCTTGAGGTTTAGAATAGTACCATCTTTTAGAATCCTCATAATGACTGTTCTGGGACTCTCCTTCATCAATTATTTTTCCTTTTTCTTGACTCTGCTATTTTATCCTCAGTGAATTATTTCATTCCACTAGTATAAATGTATTCAAGTCTTCCTCCCTCTCACATTGTAGGGGAAAAAGAATTATTTTCTCAATCCATTATCTCTGCTGTTAACCTTTCATCCTGTTTTTCTGTCCTTTAACTGTAGTAGTATCCATTTATGCTTCTACTTCTTACCATTACCAGTTATTCAACCTCTTGTAGTTTGAAATTTGCCCTAAGCCTGAAAATATCTTATAAAAAGAATTATCAGTTATCTCCTGGTCAATAAATCTAATACTCTTTTTTTTTTTCTTTTTAAGTTTAGATTTTCTTTGGCCTGTGTGTAGGTACTGTTATCCATGTCTTTCTTCTTGATGGTCTTCCCTTCCTAGGTTTCTGTGGCTCTTTACTGTTTGTTCTCCTGTGTCTGTCTCCTCTGACTCCTCTTCCTTCCCTTAATGGCAGTATTTATTAAGGATTTGCCCTTGGCCTGCTTCTTTCCTCAGTAATCTCATTTAAACCCTTCTCTTCAGATGCAGACCTGTTTCTCCAGCTCTACTGCTGTTCTTTTCTTCAGTTGCTTGTTAAAACATGTGTGACCGTCACCTCAAATTTGATATGTTTACAATATCCCCATTCTTGATCAGACCTGAGTTTCTTCCTGTAGATCTGTTGCTAGCCTCATCTTTCTAATCACCCAGATGTAAAACCCCAACATTTTCTTTGATTTTTTTCTCTTTTGTTTCCCACATTTAATTAGTTGCCAAGTCTAATAGTTTTAACCTCCATAGTATCTCTCACCTCTTTCTTTTTCCCTATTTCTTCTGTGACTGTCCTAATTGAGGCCCTGATTTCAGTCCATTTTTGCAATAACTCTCTCATGAACTCCCTGTTGTAGAATTATAAGAAGAGCATGGGCTTTGCAGTTAGACAGACCCAAGTGCTAATTGTGAAGATGGCCCTTATTAGCTGTTTGACTTAGCAAATTATTTAACCTCAATTTACAGATGAGAAAGTTCATGCACAGAAAGGTTAGTCAATACTACCTCATGAAGTACCTAATTTGGAAGGATAAATGGGACACTGTGTGCCTAGTGAGAAGGCACTCAGAAAATATTTCTCTCTTCCTACTTTTGATCTCTTTATAACCCATTAATAGATTAATATTCTTTAAGCATAGACATAATCCTGTCAGTCTCCTGCTCTGCAGTGGTTCCCCATTGTCTCATTTCCCATAATTCCTAGCCTAGAATTTCAGACTATTAATTTGCTTCAGCCTCCCTTTCTGACCTTATTTCCCCCTACACTTCACAAACATCTCTTTGAGCCAAACAAAGCTGCTAATAATGCCCCCATTCTCATTTTGTTATTGTTCCAAATGTACTGCACACCTAGTACCTAGCATGTTGCCAAATTGAAGCGTGCAGTAAGCATTTTGGGATAACAGTGGGTCTAAAATCTGTTTTACTGAAGTAAAAAATAGAATATAGATAGCATAATACATTAAAATGTGGTTAAATATCTATTTCAGTTTGTTAAAGTGAAATTATCCTTAAGGAGCATCACCCTTTTGTGTTGTGTGCAGATGGAGTTTTCTCTTGATAACCATTCTCAAAGTGCAAGCCACAGGTCCTGGGAAGGAGGTGGAAATGGAGCATCTTACTTCAGAATTTCTTTCCCACAGTGATTTGGCACAGGGCCAGCCTGTCCTTCAGCACAATGCATACCTTGTTCTTGTTAAAGGAGGCTTATCATTTGCTTTTATGGCTTTAATTATATTTTGATAATTTTGAAATAATTAATTTATACATGGTATACTATCATTATAAAGAGAGTGCTCTAAGGCCAAGAGGCAAATGTTAGAAACTTAATAGATATTTAATTTATATACGTTTACTATTCATTTCTTAAATAGGTATTCATCAACACATTAAAATGCTAATATTTTTCCATTGAAGAATGGCTACACCTTACTTGGCTATAAAAAGCTAAGGTTTTTTAGTTATAAAGCAGAATATTATTTGGGGTTTTTTTGTAAGGTAAACTTGTTTTGTATACTTTAGAAATGTGATTTATATAATCTGATCAGTTGCCAGGTGGTTTTATTCTTGAGGCCCATATTAAGGATTTATTTTTTTAGAGGCCAGTTCTCCCTTCCTACTGAGAAGAGGGGAGGGAGGCAACAAAACATGACTAATCAATAGACCAATTGGATAGATTTTAAAATTGTGAAATTTTTTTCTCTACTGATATAAAACTTGGTAGCAATACTTAATAAAGACATTTAATTTTCTATTTTCATATTAAAATCTTAAGGAAATTGGTTAGGAGATCAGGCAGACTGAGGCACCAAAGAAATTTAAGAAAATATTATCCCATATTAGCATTTTTTGCTGAACTTGGGAAACAAATACTTTTTGTGATATTTGGGTTTTGCTTTTTAATAAACTGTTCAGAGAAGGTTTTCTGCTATAATGGCTGAATATAAGTTGCAACGATTTAAGCCCTTTCTTATATTAATGTTCCACCTCATTAACTTCATTGTTGGGGCTTTTACAGTTCAGTGCTTTAAATAAAATAATCTAAATGTGACTCTGTTGTCCTCTTTCCCTCTTGTCTCCCTTTTCAGGTCTAGATGATTATGTATTTAGTTTTGTGTTTTCATTTAGACTCCATTGTTAATTCTATTAAGCGCAAGATGATGAAGCTTTTGTATAACTGAATGTCTTATGCTGCTGAAGCCCTGAAAGATCTGGGAATGTATTTGTAAAGATAAAATAGTCACGTCTTCAGCTGGTGCTTTGTAACTTTTACCATCAAGTGTTATTCAGAGGACCAGGAACTGCATAGCTATAAGACTGCATTCTGTTGTGGAGTTCAGATTGTTGATTATATATGAGCTTTCACATATATCCAGTAGTATTTATAGCCCTGGAACCCAAATAAGGGAGAGTTTTGCTTAAAAGCAAGCTGCATTTGTCCTTAAAAATGTTTTCTAAGCATTTTCAGAAAAAGTAGGAATTATGCAATGAATTTCCAAGCAAAGTCACCTTTGCAAATATTTGCACCTACTTGCAAATAGGAGACATATTTAGGCAGTAAGGTTTTTTCTAAATGATTTACTGCCAGTTGTGAGGACTCTTTAACACTGTCTATCCCAAATGCAAATTATATGTATTTGTTAAAAATGTAGAGAAAGAGAAGTTAATTTAGTTTGAGTTCAGGAGAATGAAGCTTTTATGTTATCAAATATTTTACATTTTAAAATATATTTAATTATGAAGATACATTGTTTAATTTTATGAAGATTAATCTATGTTTAATCTCTTTAAATTGAGAAGTGAATTTTTGTTTTATATAAGTTCAGCTATGTGAGATGTTGGTGCCCATTTCTAACTACTTCTTTTATTTTCCAGCTCACCAGCGACTGGAACCAGCAACTCTGTCAGGGATTGTGGCATTTATCCTTAGTCTTTTATGTGGAGCTCTGAATTTAATTCGAGGGTTTCATGCCATAGAAAGTCTCCTGCAGGTACTGTGCTATTTTTGTAACTTCAGGTGACTGTGCCTGTTCATTCTACTTGTTACATAATTGATTTGGATTGGATTGGGTTTTAGTACTACTTATAATGCATGCTCAAAATCAGTGTTTTTTACACCTACCCTAGTCTCCATTCTTCTGAAACCACTGATTTCTGGTTAACTTCTTTGAATCCATAAGCCCATGTTTGTTTATCATCCACTCTTCAGGAAGCAGTGTTTATAGGCATTCTGGGGACCCCAAGATATGGGCCCTGCAGTCTCACAATTTAACGTTGAAATGGGGAGGCAAAGAAGTCCATGAATAATTGCCAATTACACAGAATTGGGAAGAGGAGACGTCAGTGTGAGTCAGGATTAGAGAAGAAGGTTTTGTGGAGGAGGGTTGAGCTGGCCTAGAAAGGATCTGAGCAGATGGAAACAATGGAAGGGGGAAGGGGGTGCACATGGGCAGTGTTTTGTCCCACTTCTGCCTATTCCTACTCAGTTATCTGCTCCTTTTCTTTTTTTCTTTCTTTTTTTTTTTTTTTGGTGGCCTTTTAAAACTTGAGCTACCTGGGAAACTGCTAATTTCTCCAGATATTGCCAACTATTTCATTTTCCAGTGTAATTTCTTCTAGAAACTATAGCTATCATAATATGCCAATTTTGGCTTGGCATGGTGGCTCACACCTGTAATCCCAGAACTTTGGGAGTCTGAGGTAGGAGAATAGCTTGAGGCTAGGAGTGCAAGGCTGCAGTGAGATGCAACCTTGCCACTGCACTCCAACCTGGGCGACAGAGTGAGACCCTGTCTTAAAAAAATACAGATGTAGATATATTAATACAAACAGACACTAATTTTTTCTTTTATGCCTTTTGTAAACTTTTCAAAATGTCCTTTCTTAAAGTTTTGCACATTTGAGACTGCACAGTGTTCCTTTCCCTTGTTTCTACTTACTTTCTCTGGAGAATTCTTGACACTTTTACATTGTGAATTAGTCCTAGTTCTTTTGTCAGCATTAAGGTCAGAATATCATTTGTAAAAACCCAGTCAATGCCCTTTGTATTCTGTTTTAAAATTGCTGTTAGTTTGGTGAATACTCAGAGGGTATCTTTCTGCATACCCTCTGCATGTATTGAGCCACATAATGCCAACAGCATGCAACATCAGAAGTTCCAGCAGCAGAGCTGTCCCTAGAGGAGAGGGATGGGGCTTCTCATGACTTCCCAATTCCTCTTCCAAACACCGTCTGCCCACAGGTAAAGCCCCTCTCCCCTTTCAGACACAGGACAGTGGCTATCATCCCTCTGCCTTCCTATCCCCCATCTCTCAGCAAGGTCAGATTTATTCCAGCAGAGAGAGTTCAATTTTAAGCAATTTAGACAACCTGACAGAGAAGAAACAAAGGCAGTTTGGAGACTCCTGACTGCAAACAGCTGATAAACAAGATATTCTTTTTCTCTCTCTCTCTTTTTTTTCATACTTGATGTAGTAGAAAGAACAGCACTATCTGTGTATGAATAGTTGATTTTTGTTGGTGGACCAGGCCTAGGTAGAGAAAATAAAGCTTTAACACCATAGAGCTTTGCCATCCCTGACTTATGAGATGGTACGTAAGTTGTGGAACCTGGGGATTAGACCACATTTAAGTTAAAATTTAGACAAGCTATTGTATCTCACGAAACTTGTTAAAGGGAACAATAATTTCTATCAGGCACTTAGGTATCCTATCCCTCTTCTTCTGAGGCTGATTCTTTTCTTCTCTTTCCTCCGATTCAAAACAAAAACTAAGGAAAGTAGTATAAACTACAGCTTTGTATGCTTTTGAGATGCTACAACTGGCTAAAACCTACATTGTTTCCTAATTGTTCCATGTTCTCCCTCTGATTAGTAATGTCTTTGTCTCATTGAAGTTGATATAATTTTAGGTTTCAGGAGAATAATCTGATTAACTAATTACCACTTACGTGTAACTGGTAGCTCTGAGATTTCTCAGCCTCTTTACATTTTAAAAAGACACCTTTACAGAACATTATCTCTCATGAACATAGATGTAAAATCCTCAAAAAACATTAGCAAATCATATCAGGCAATGTACAAAAAGAATTAAACATCACAACCAAGTGGAATTTATCATAGGTATGCAATGCTAGTTCATTAGCATCAATTAATGGGGCTGGGCATGGTGGCTCACGCCTGTAATCCTAGCACTCTGAGAGGCTGAGGCAAGAGAATCACTTGAGGTCAGGAGTTCAAGATCAGCCTGAGCAAGAGCAAGACCCCATCTCTACAAAAAATAGAAAATTAGCCAGGCGCGGTGGCGTGCACCTCTAGTCCCAGCTACTTGGGAGGATCAAGCAGGAAGATTGCTTGAGCCCAGGAGTGTGAGGTTGCAGTGAGCTGTGATCACATCACTGCACTCTGTCCAGAGCAAAACCCTGTCTCAAACAAAAAAAAAAAAAAAAAAAAAAAATCGATCTATCACATCAACTAAAGAAGAAAAATCACATGATCGTATCAGTAGATGCAGAAAAAGTATTTGACAAAATTCAGCCCCCATTTATGATTTAATAAAAAGAACTTGCAGCAAACTAGGAATAGAGGGGAACTTCCTCAATTTGATAAAGAGGAAAAACCCTACAGCTAACATCATCCTTAATGATGAGAAACTAGGTGCATTCCCCCTAAGATCAGGAACAAGGCAAAGATGTCCCCTCTTACTCCTCTTCAACATCTTCCTGAAAGTTCTAGTTAATGCAGTAAGACAAGAAAAGGAAATAAAAGGTATATGGATTGAGAAGGAAGAGATAAAACTGTCTTTGTTCACAGATGACATGACTGTCTATGTGGAATATCCCAAGATTTGACAAAACTGGAATTAATAAGTAATTATGGCAAAGTTGCAGAATATATGAGGTTAATATACAAAAGTCAATTGCTTTCCTATATACCTATAAGGAATAATTAAAATTTGAAATTAAAAACACAATACCATTTATATTGGCACCAAAAAAGAGATAGTTTAGAGTAAGTCTAACAAAATATATATAAATATTACAAAATATCTAATAAGAGCTGTATGAGGGAAATTATAAAACTCTGATAAAAGAAAGATCTAAATAAATGGAGAAATATTCCATGTTCATAGGTAGAAGACTTAATATTGTTTAGGTGTCAGTTCTATCCACCTTGGTCTATAGATTCAACACAATCCCAACTAGAATTCCAGCAAATTATTTTGTGAATATTGACAAAATTATTCTAAAGTTTACATGGAAAAGAAAAACACCCAGTGTATAGGGAAAAACAAACTTCTGTATTCTCACTGACAACTCTCAATACTTCCAGAACTTCATTTCTGACACCAGACGTGTGAGGAGTTTTTTCCCACACCAACCAATACCCCAACACCAGCTAAGTGTCGTACAAGTCAATTCTAACACTATCTACCTGGAGTTAGCACAGACCTCACAGGTTAAGGGCTCAGTCGCACAAGACTAAGGAGCATCCTGATTGTCACCTGTGCTTCTGACCAACTGGCTGTAATTTGGAGGTTCCCACAACTCCCTCCTTGGGTTCAGTCATTTACTAGAATGGTCCCCAGAACTCAGGGAAACACATTCACTGCTTTATGATGAAGTATTAATATGCAAAGCATAGAAGTGAATAGCCATGAAGAGGTACATAGAGGGAGGTCTGGAAGGGTCCCAAGCACAGAAGCTTCTGTTTTCATGCAGTTGGGGTTTGCCACCCTCCTGGCATATGGATATGTTCACTAACCCAGAAGCTCTCTGAATCCTGTCTTTTAAGGCTTTTTATGGAGGCTTCAACACGTAGGCATGGTCAATTATTAACTCAATCTCCAGCTCCTTTCCCCTCCCAGAGGATGGAGGTGGGGCTGAAAGTTCCAAGTCTCAGTGGCTTAGTCTTTCTGATAACCAGTCCCTATCCAGGATTGCACCCAAGAGTTACCTCAGTAGAAGAAAAGGTGCTCCTGTCACCCAGGCAATTCCAGGGATTTAAGAGTTCTTTGTCAGATGCTCCTATCACTCAGGAAATTACAAAGATCTCAGAAAGCTCTATATCAGGACAGGACTGGGATCAGAGACCAAATATTCGGACAAAAGAGTCTCCTAACACCTTTATTTATAAAAGTTTTAGGAGCTCTGTGTCAGGAACCAGGGGCAGAATTTATATACAGTCATATGTCACATAGTGATGGGGATACATTCGGAGAAACATGTCATTAGGCGATTTTGTTATTGTTTGAAGTTCATAGAGTGTTACACAAACCTGGATGGTATAGCCTATTGCTCAGAGGCTACGAACCTGTACAGCATGTTACTGTACTGAATCCTGGAGGCAGTTGCAACACAATGGTAAGTATTTGTGTATCTCAACGTATCTCAACACAGAAAAGGTATGGTAAAAATATGGTATTATAATCTTATGGGACCACTGCAGTCTGTGCAGTCCATTGCTGACTGAAATGTCATTTTGTGGCATGTTCCTATATCTTTCTTATTATTTCACACCCAGAATAGCCAACACAATGCTGAAAAAGAAGAACAAAGTTAGAGGACTCATATTATCTGACTTCAAGACTTATAAAGCTACAATAGTTAAGACAGTATGATATTGGTAAAAGACTAGACCAATAGATCAGTGGAATAAAATAGCCCAGAATTATACCAACATACATATAGTCAACTGATTTTTGACAAAGGAGCAAAAGCAATTCCGTGGAGAAAGGCTAGTCATTTCAACAAATGATACTGGAACACCCAGACATCCACATGCAAAAAAAATGCATCTAGACACAGATCTTATACCACCTTTCACAAAGTAAACTCAAAATGGATCACAGACCTAAATGTGAAGTATAAAACTATAACTTCTAAAAGATAGCTAGGAGAAAACCTAGGTGACCTTGGGTTTGACAGTGAATTTTTAGATAGCAACACCAAAAGCATGATCTATGAAAGAAAAAATTGATTAGTTGGACTTCATTAAATGTAAAAATTTCTGTTCTGTGAAAGACACTGTTAGGAGAATGAAAAGAGAAGGCACGGACTAGGAGAAAATATTTGCAAAACACATCTGATAGAAAGGGGCTTATATCCAAAATATCAAAACACTTTTAAAAAACTCAAAACTAAGAAAGCAAACAGTCCAGTTAAAAAATGTGTAAAAGATCTGAACAAATATCTCACCAAAGATATACAGATGACAAATAAGCATATGAAAAGATGCTCAATGTCACATGTTATTAGGGAATTGCAAATTAAAACAATGAGATATCACTAAACACCTATTAGAATGGCAAAATCTGAAAAACCGATAAAACCAAATACTGATGAGGATATGGAACAACAGGAATTCTCATTCTTTACTGGTAGGAATGCAAAATGGTACACCTACTTTGGAAGACAGGCTGTTTCTCACGGAGCTAAACATAACCTTACCTTACGATCCCACAGTAGTGCTAAAACTTTTGTCCACATAAAAAATTGCATGCAAATATTAATATCAGCTTTATTCATAATTTCAAAAAACTAGAAGCAAGTAAGAAAAGTGTCCTTCAAAAAGGTGAATGGATAAATAAACTCTGGTATTCCATATAATGGACAATTATTCAATAATAACAAGAAATGAGCTATCAAGCCACAAAAAGAAATGGATAAACCTTAAGTGCGTATTGCTTAGTGTAAGAAGCCAATATGAATGACTACATACTATATGATTCCAACTCTATGGCATTCTGGAAAAGGGGAGACTATAGAGACAGTAAAAAGATCAGTGGTTGCCAGGGGATTGAGGGAGTGGGAGAGGGAGTGAATATCTCGAGCATGGGATTTTTAGGGCAGTGAAACTTCTCTATGTTACTGTAATGGTGGATACATGCCATTATACGTTTGTCAAAATCCATAGAATGTGCAACACAAAGAATGAAACTTCTAATGTAAATTATAGACTTTAGTTAATAATATATCAATATATTGGCTTATCAATTGTAACAAATGTACCACACTAATACAAGATGTTAATAGTAGGGGAAACTCTGAGTGGAGTGAGAGGGGATATATGGAAACTCTCTGCTCAATTTCCTGTAAACCTAAAACTGTTCTAAAAAACAAAAGTCTTTTAAAGCCAGCACTAAAACAAAGACATTATTCTTAATAACAAGTTGAAGGAAAACAGGAAAGAGGGGAATGCTCAGTCTGGGCTTTGATGTTCTTTAGTTAGGTGTTGTTCATCTTAGCAGCAGGTAAAGTATAACCTATCGCACCTAACCACTGTTAGGAAGCAGTGGATTGGGCCTTCTCTTCCCACAGAGGGACTGGGCCTTCCCCTTTACACAGGCCAGGTGAGGACATTAGGCCCCCAGCCAGAGTGGAGCCCCAGGTTCAGAAGTCTGATTGATGTTTCAAGGTTTCATGTACAATTTTGTGCCCTCTCAGTACAGTGGCTTTTTTTTTTTTTTTTTTTTTTGAGACAGAGTCTCACTCTGTTGCCCGGGCTAGAGTGCCGTGGCGTCAGCCTAGCTCACAGCAACCTCAAACTCCTGGGCTCAAGCGATCCTTCTGCCTCAGCCTCCAGAGTAGCTGGGACTACAGTAGGCATGTGCCACCATGCCCGGCTAATTTTTCTATATATATATTTTTAGCTGTCCATATAATTTCTTTCTATTTTTAGTAGAGACGGGTTCTCGCTCTTGCTCAGGCTGGTCTCGAACTCCTGAGCTCAAACAATCCACCCACCTCGGCCTCCCAGAGTGCTAGGATTACAGGTGTGAGCCACCGCGCCCGGCCAGTACAATGGCTTTTTTGAGAAAGCCAGTGAGAGACAGCCAGACCAGGTCCTCTGGTCTTGCACACACTAGTCCCTGCTAGTTCAGCCCCAACTCAGCCCACCTAGGATAGCCTGGTGAAATAACAATATATTTTAGTTTACATAAAGAAACTAATAAACATTGTGGGAACTGGACAAATGGGAAATGGAGTAGGAATGAGACTCTTTACATATTTATATATGTCTTTTTATATGTTTTTACTTTTTGAATCATGAATATATTTAAATTTTAAATAATATTTATTAGCACCTGTTATGTAAGCAGAAAAAAAGACAACTGTCATTAACTCAACTTAATTGGTAGAGTTTTAAATAACAAAAATTTCAGGTGAAGTTAAAGTAAATATTTTTGTGGGGGTTAAAGGGTGGCTGAGCATTTTTCCTGGATTTTTGTAGCTTCTTCCTGCCCCTATCTTAGATTCCACAGTTTCCCTAGAAGCTTCAAGGGATTTGTTTTTTTGTTTGTTTTAAACAGTTCATCATAACTAAGGTGGTAGGGTACGAAAGAGGCATAGGGTAAATTCTGAATAAGGAAAAGGTTAGAATGGTCTTTTTTAGTAGTAGGTCATTTATAATTTGGGAACTCTGTATGTATACTTGTTATCTTTGAAGATGTTATCTTTCTGATGGTTGATACAGAATCCTTTCTTTTTCACTGTTGTCCTAGACTAAATTTACTCTGTTATTTCTTTCTTACCTGATCCAGGGAACTGTAAATTGGTTCATATGAGATTCTTAGCTCTCTGGAAAATAATGGCATATGCATCTGCCTGTGTGTTGTTCCCTTAGCTTTGTTTTAAAGCCTTTGTTCTGCCATAACCCACCTGACGTATTCCATATACATTCATCAGTAGTAGTTTGTCACAAGTAGTTTGTCAACCATAGGTAGTTTTAAAAGATTGTCCAGCAAGTTCTGATCCACTCACCTAAATGAGAATCACTGCCTTTGGAAATTCACTGGATCAAAAGTGGAGGCTCCTATTGTTCCCATTATTGGGGATTTTTTTTTATCTGCATAGAGAAAAATGTGGTGAGTGACTGGTGCATAGAAATATTTTTCCTTGTTCTCCTGTGAGGATAAATGAGGGAGTGCTACATAGTGTTGGAAGTACCTGTCCTCTAAAGATTATAGGCAAACAAAAGTGTTAACAAAAAATGAAATGTCAGAGTGCAAGGGGGCACAGTGATAAACTTAAGAGTTTTAAACAGGGTAGGTTCAGGGGCACAAACTGGACAATTTTAACAAGTACGTCCTTAGCCCGATTTAACATGAAAGAAAATATATACAAAACTGGTGACCTGAGGTCTCTCACTTTTGATTTTCCCTCTTTAGGGTCTGTTTTATCATTGTTCATGACTTGGGTAAAAGATTCTTAGTTTCACTAAAGCCATTAAACTTAAGACATACTCTCAGCCTTCTTTCTGGTTTATCAATATTGTATTTTGTGTTAGGGATAATCTCTAACATTGCTCTAGATATAAATTTTTGGTCTGTAAAAGTAGATTTTTCTGAGGTGGTCTGCTCTATAGACTTGAGTGCAAATCCCAGGACACAGGACTTAAACTTTTATTTATTTTGAAGTTACCGGCAGTGGAGTTATTCAGATGGTGGTGGTGGTTGAGGAGGAGGAAAGGCATATCCAGATTAAGTGGCCTCACCATTTCTCTAATACTTGATTTAAGAACACAGGATTTATTTGGGGATCATAATTTTAGATCTAGCTGAAAATATGTAGTATATTTCCTGAGTGTGAGTAATATGTAGACATTAATTTAAAGTTTGCTTTTTTAAGGCCATGAATTCTAAATACTCTTGTCGAATGCCAAAAATGATTGCTACATTTATCTTTAGTGTGTAACTTTGTGCTTGAGGCACATTTAAATTTGAGAACCTACATGAATCAACATTCTTGTATATTGTTAATGTTGTTTGAAGATTCAGCACAAGTTTTTCTCTTCTAGATTCATAACTGCCTCATAGGGTGATATTCAAATAAGTAGCACTGAAATTTTTGTTTGCTATCTAAGTTTAGGCTGGTGAGGTTTAGGATGGGTATAGTATTAGTTAAGTTGGTAAATTTGATTTGGTGTTCACAATAATGTGTAAATTAGATTATTTTCACTCCCTAACTTTGTTCTGAGTTTAGAGATGTTAATAAGTTTATTGTAAATTGATACTTCATGAATGCATAAGCTTTATCACATTGGCTTGTATTGCATGTTTCAAGAATCAACCTGGAAATAAGGATAATAATTATGCTGATGCCAACCTAGAAGTAATTTGCTTTGCATGTGGTGCATTAGAAAAAAATCGAGTCTTTTTTTTTTTTTTTTAAATGTATCAGTTGTTTAATTAGGTTCTTTTTAAGAAATTTAGAACACCAATTTGTGAGGATCAACTCCATTCGTCAGGGCACACACAGACCACAGGTAGCCCTGGTGCTGAGGAATAGCTTTGATTTTTGGTAAAATTTGCAAGTCCACAGCTTTCTGATCAACCGTGCACTGCTCTGTAATCTCGTATTTTTCTTTTTCTGTGTCTAAGAGCTCACCCTCCTGGTGTCTGGGCTTCCGCAGTTTCTTCTTGAAGTAAGCATCGGTAAGATGTTTTGGGATTTTTACATTGCTGATATCAATTTTTGTGGAGGTGGTGATGACAAATTTCTGGTGTGTTCTTCACAGAGGAACTTGATTGAGGACCAGAGGTCCAGTCACAAGTAACAAGCCACTGCCCAGCTGCTTCAGGAAACCATCTTGCCTTTGTGGCGCCCAGTGAGGATGGTCAGAAGGGTCCAGGAAGGATGCTAGCTCGAAGGTCTCTCACATGCTGACTGAAGGGCTTTTTGCTGTGGCTCAGCAGCTGTCGAGGCACATCCTCAGCAGGATAACATCCAGGCATTTTGCAAAGTTTAATCACCCAAGTACCACCATTCTTGTCACCACCAGCTGGTTTTGTAACAGTGGCAAGAAACTTCTCCTTCTTTTTCTTTTCAATCTTGGATTTAGTGACTGAATACTTCCTCCTGTACATGGCCTTTCTGGAATACATAGCAGATCAGGAATATCTGCCAATTTCTCTGACGAGGACAGGATTTCAGCTGCAGTGGGCTTCTCTTTCTTGGGCTTTTTATCCTTGCCACTGGCATCAGCTTATTGGCTTCAGGTTCCTTCTCTTTTGTATCTGGCTTCTCAACTTTTTCACCTGCCATCTTTCAAGATGGGAAAGAGCAAAACTGAGCAGTAGAAATGCCGGCCTGGAAGTCAGGGTACTTGGGCCCCGTCTACCGTAACTAACTCTGTGAACTTAGATGGGTTTCTTTACCTTGTTAGATCTCATCTTCTGATTCTGCAAGATGAAGGTTTTAGACTTCATAAGCCCAAGGACTACTTCAGCACTAACATCCTAAGATTTTCTGATTCTAAAATTGTTTGTAATAGCTAGTACAAAGCAGAAGTAATCAACTTGCTTTTATTTCTTGTCTTCTTTATTTCCCATAGTATTGTTAATATCGTTTAAAGAAATTATATGCCTGTTAAAGCTAAACAGAAAATTTAAAATTTATTGAATGGCCTAATATCAACAATATGGTGCTTTCTTTCAAAAGAAACAAAAATATTTTCCTGATTATATACTAATTCATTATTAGTGAATTGAGGAAAACTATAAAGAAGAAAATAAAAATCATCCCAAATTTTCTCTGACATGTATTTATATATACATACATACATGTACATATGTCATCTCTATTATTAATATATTATTTTGTGTTCCTTTTTCACTTAATATTAAAAAGTGAATATTTCCTAATTATTATAAACATTTTAATAGTATCTTCCTAATACATTGTATGGCCATTATATGAGGCTTTTGTTTACCTTCACCCTCACCTTTAAAAAAAAATTTCTTTCCCTGTATTTGTTAGTTTTCAAAGCAATACATTGGTACTTCATCATCCCCCAAAGGTGGTGAATAGTGACATTTTAAAATTTTTTTATTTGAACTCCTTACCTCTCCCCTCTCCTTCCCCTCCTGCACCACTCCCCCTGGCCCCAGCCTCTGCCTTCCTCCCTGCCTCTGTTCCCGGCCCCCTGTCCATTCCCACTTCTGTCCCCCGCTCCTAACTTCTGCCTACTTTCCCCCAACTCTAGCTATTCCTTCACCTAGATTTCATCTGCTTCCTCCCTACTGGGTCTTTTCCCTCAGCCCTACAGTATCACCTAAGAGCACATTTAGGAATAACATTGATCAGGTGTCGGGCAGATGTGGGGGGGGGGATGGGTGTATACATACATAATGCGTGCGATGTGCACTGTCTAGGGGATGGACACGTTTGAAGCTCTGACTCGGGTGGGGGGGCAAGGGCAATATACATAACTTAAACTTTTGTACCCCCACAATATGCTGAAATAAGAATAAAAAAACAACAATAACAACAACAAAAAAAAACAACCACCAAAAAACCCCCAAAAGCCTCTTGACGTGTTTTCTTCTAATTTTTTTAAAGAGTAGACTACATTTGTTGTCCCTGCTCCTTCGCCTTCTATTTCCTTAGTCTCCTGTGATCTCTTTTTGTCCCCATGATTCTTTCAGACACCTGCCATTAAGCTCACCAGTATCCTTCTGATTACAAAATAGTGCAGCCACTCTTAGTGCCCCTATCTTATGAGCCCTCTCTGCCTCATCTCATATGTCATTCAGTTCTTCCTTTTAAAAATAATGCCTTGTTTAATTTCAAAAAATTTTTATTTTAGGACACTTAGATGCAAATAAAATAAATTGCTATTAATAATTAAATATATTTACATTCTTCTTGACAATCTCTCATCCCTTCATTTCCATGAAACCATTTTTTATGGTTTTTAAAAAGTTTTTTCTCTTTTTCTTCCTATTCCTCAGTTAATTCAATAAACTTTCTTCCTCCCCCTGTCCTTTGTATAGTAGCATTCTCCAGTATTCTGTCCTTGGTTTTATATTCCAATTCTACAACTTCTTGGATACTTTCAAAGTGGCTTTTTGAAAAAAGTTTATGTATACATACATACACAGTAAAATATGCACATAGTAAATTTCCAAGCCTACAAAAATTGACCTTAATTTTCACAAAAAAATTCTTTTCCTAAGAGTCAATCACTGGTGTATCCTTCTAGAGAGATTATGTGTGTATGCTAGTATATATATATTTATATATTTACTTTTTATTCTTTTAAAGTTATTTTTATATAAATAGTATGCTCCATACTGATTTGCATCTTTTAAATCTAGTAATATGTAGGAGAACAGTTCACATCAGTACATAGAGATGTATTCCATTCTTTTTAGTGGCTGCATGGCATTTTTTTGGTTTGTATTTTCCTCCCCCTGCATAACATCTTATTTTGAAAGAATTCAAACTTACAGAAAAGTTTAAAGAACAGTACAATTAACATCCACTTGTATGACTACCTTTCTTCTTTCCTTTCTCCCTTTTTCTGAATCTTGGGAAAGTAAAAAGCTTATTCCATAATTATTCAATATGTATGTCTTAAAGACTAACACATTCTCTTACATAATCACAATACCTTTATCACGCCAAAGAAATTTAAAATTCATACAGTATAAGCTAATAGAAACCTGTATTCATATTTCCACAGTTGCTCCCCAAAAGTCCTTTATAGTGTTTTGTTTCTCTCTCCAATCTGGGAGCCAATCAAGAATTAAGACTTGCACTTGGTTGTCATAGGCCTTTCATTTAACTACTGGTTAGATAGATGGCTACCAAACTAGATCTCTAGGTCAAACTCTTCCCTGAAGCAGATGTAAATATCTACTAAGTATAATTATTTCAGTGTCTCACTGGCAATTCTAAAATAGCATGTCTACAATGAACTCAATATTTTCTGCTCTCAAATTACTTTTCCTCCTATATTCTCAACTTAGTGCATCGTGTCCTTCAAATGTTGCCTAAACAAGAAACAAACCTTGGAGTCATCTTAGTTCCTCCCTCTTTGAGACTTCAGGTCTACTTCATTTGCCCACAGTCCTTTTCCTACCTTGTCTACTTTGTCTGCCTGTTCAGTCTTCAAGACCCAAGTTAGGCTTTACTTCCTCTGGGAAATCTTTCCTGACCATTTTTTTCTCCAGGCAGAATTAGATGTGTCTCCAGTAGGCTCCCTTAGTACCCTATACACACACCTATCCCGTCAGTTATTACTTTGGGTGGGAATTATTGATTTACGCGTATCTGCCTTCTTAATTAGAGTGAGCTCCTTAAGTTGGTATGGACTTAATTGTTTTCTGTCCTTGGTCTAGTAACATAGTACCTGGTTTGTAAATACTTAATGAATATTTATGGAATGGAAGAATATGTTTATGGATAATCTTTATCAAGTAGAAACTCAACTTTATCAAAGCTCAACTCTATTCAGCATGCATCTGTTGAATTGCTACTATGTGCACAGTTTCATGCAAGTAGTAAGACTATTTTCTGCCTCTCAATTGAGAGGATGAGGCCAGTATACTAGAGGTTTAAATAATACTGAAAGATAATCTAATTCCCTGAAGAATGATACAGATAGTAACCCCAGGGAAAGAGGAATTAGTGAATGTTTCTGAGTACTTGCTGTGTACTAGTTACTTTTCTTTGTATTTGCAAATGTTATTTCATTTAATCTCTACAACTTTTATTTTTCAAAAGATGAAATTAAAGATCATAAGTAAAGATTTGAACCCAGGTCTAACTCCAGAAACATGCTTTTAAGAGTTCCAAAGGCAATTATGAAGGTTATCAAGTGATACTGTAAGTTTAGAGAAGAAAATAATATAGTATCCAATTGTAGGACAAAAATTATTATATATCCCCACAATGAAATCATTATAAATTCTGTGGTTGAGGAATATTTACTCTCTTGGAAAAGTGTTTATGGTGTAATATGAAGTATTAATACTAAAAAGCAGTATATAAAAGCATTCCATTTTTTAAAAATGTGCATATATATATATACAGAAGAGACATGAAGAAAATACATGAAAGGGTTAACAGTAATTCTCCCATATCTGTGGTATTTATGGACTGTATGAATTTCTTCCTTGTATAATCTGTATTTTCCAGATCCTCAACAATGAACATGAATTTTTATAATTAAGAAAAAAGATCACTTAAAAAATAATAGACTAAAGACAAAATAATCAAGCAGAACTTACTTAAAGCCTTACAATTATTAAAATGGAAAGGTTTCATGTTGACCTTCCCTGCCTCTGGGGTACAACTGACATAAGCATCCCAGACAGATTAATGGTTCCTATTTTAAGATCTCACTAGGATAAGCCAGTCTCCCTCCGCCTTACAGTCATTTCTGTTGCCCAGTAATCAGTGCAAAAAGAATTTTCTCTTTATACTATTTTATGAAGACACAGTCATGAGAGCTACTCCTGTGTCTTGTGGAAATTTTCATTGTATAAAGATATTTTTTTCTAAAATAAGGAAAGGACCAAGTTTAATATTCCTGCCTAGGAGAAAAAAATAATGTTCCTGCCTGGACTTTATGTTCTACTTTGTAAAAATATTCAAAGAAGTTGATAAATGTGAATATTTAAAAGGAAACAAAAAGGAATAGGAAAACATGGGTTGTCACATGTCTCCTTTAGTTTTCTTTTCAAAGAAAAGAATGATCTATCTCTGTTTTTCCTCTGGGTGGCTGCTTTTCTAGCATAGCAGGCATGACTGATTAGTCTTGATTTTTCTTACTGGGATTTAGCACACTCTAGTGGACAGTAGCTTTTTGGTGTTTACGTGTTTTTTTTTTTAATCATGTCAAATTATTTTATTGGACAGTTCAGTGATGTGCTTACTAGATAGTAAAGTTTGTCAATATTCATTTGAGTCAAGTAGTGACCCTAGTAAGCAGGAGTAAATTTGTCAGCCTCTGGGCTGTTATGCACTTTTATATGGTTTTTTTAGTGGGAGGAAGAGAGGCTTTTCACGTTATGTGGGAACTTTTTTCCAGTGATTTTCATTTTCTCTTGGGTGTAATGAAATTGATGGAGGAGGCCATGATAGGAACATTCGTACTTCTACCTCATGCTCTTTGGGTCCATTTTAGGATTCTTAAGAATTTTTATGTAACACTTGGTGACAATTTTTGCAGTTTATGCATAGACACTGTTGTATCCTATCCTGATGGATTGTTTTTGGAAATGGACTTCCATGAGAAAAAAAAGTAATCTTTTATCTTGTTTTTGCAGAGTGATGGTGAAGATTTTAATTACATCATTGCATTTTTCCTCGGAACAGCAGCCTGCCTTTACCAGGTAGATTCTCTCCCATTTTTAAGAAATACTTTTCCATTATTTGTTTTAGGTATCAATTCTAATAATTGCTTGTGGTTTTTAAATAAATTTTTAGAGAGTCTGAGTTCTTTGCCTCTCTTTCAATTTGAGTCTCTGTTAACGTTGTGACCTGTATCTCTGTTTTGAGTGGACATGGATCCCAGTGAACTTAGGGTTAACCGTTCTGTGCCGGGGCTTCAGCAGTGGTATGTTATCTGCCTGTGGCAGTAAAGGCTACTTCTAGATTTTCTGGTGACTGATTCATTCACATGAATATTCAACTTCCACATTCTGCTTATACTCTAGGCTGAGGATTTTGTACTTTTGGGAAAGTCTTTGAATAGGGAATGGCACAACAAAAGCAAGATGTTAGGGTATTTAACTTAGCAGTAATGAATAGGATGGACTATAAGAGAGGAGAGACTGGAAGCAAGGAAGTTAGTGGGAAGGTGATGCTATTACTACAGGCAGAAAGTAATAAAAGCCTTAACTATGGTAATGGCAGTAGGGGTAGGAAAAAATGGACATTGAGAAGGAAGACTCATTGAGACTTGAAGACAATAGATATGAGACTTAAGAAAAGAGATTTTGCACCTGGGTGATATAGAGACTGGTACTCTTTTCCAAGGCCAGAGGAGGCGCAGATTTGTAGGGAAAGCTGGGGTAACCATGCCAGTTACCCAAACTCAAGAATGTCTTTGTGAAAACATGGTACTGCAAGCAAGGCCTTTTGACCTAACTTTTATAAGTGACACATTTCTCTGGCTCATATAGAAAAAACATTAGAAAGATTCAGATCTGCAACTAAAAGGCTGCCTAAAATTCAGTAGAAGTTTTTTGGTTTTTTTTTTTTTTTTTTTTTTTTTTTGAGACAGTCTCACTCTGTCGCCTGGGCTAGAGTGCCGGGGCGTCAGCCTAGCTCACAGCAGCAACTTCAAAATCCTGGGCTCCAAGCGATCCTTCTATCTCAGCTTCCTGAGTAGCTGGGGCTACAGGTGCGAACCATGACCCAACTAATTTTTTCTATTTTTAGTAGAGATGGGGTCTCACTCTTGCTCCAGCTACTCTTGTACTCCTGACCTCAAGTGATCCTCCTGCCTCAGCCTTGCAGAGTGCTAGGATTACAGGCATGAGCCACCCTGCCTGGCCTTCAGTAGAAGTCTTTAGGGAAATATTCTGAATCCATGCATTTGACTTTTATGTAAAGACATTAGAAATTTTAGTTTTAGTGGCCCATTTTTTTAAATCTCTTTATTTTTCTTAATTTATATTCAGAAATTTTGTCAAATTTGACAGATTTAATTATAATGAATGGCATTTCATGCAGGAAATGTGAAAACTTGTATTTGTTAATGTTACATACTGCTTGAATTTTATGAAATATTCTTATATAGATTTTCTATTTTAATTTCTATAATCCTGTCACACAAGGCATATTATCTGATTTTTGAAAATTAGAAAGCTGAGGCAGTTTCAGTACCATCCTGAAATCACATAGCCAGAAAGTGGTAGAGTCAGGACTTAACTCTGAGTCTTCTGATTTTTAAATATTGTGTTCTTTTTACTATATCATGCTGTCTCTGGGAAAAATTCCTAATTTGTATAATTTTTGTAATGTTAAAAAATTATAATTTTATAACTTTTATATGTGATCTTGATTCTAAAACAATATGTTAACTTTGAAATAATTTTATGAATAATCATTTTTGTAAAATACAAGTTTTGGTTGCTTTGCTTTGTCTTAAGTAATTTTAAATGCTTAATAATAACGGCAGGATATATTGAGCTCTTACTCTGTGATAAGCCCTTTATATTCATTGTACCATTGAATCCTCACAAAAAAACCCACACTAATTCTCTTACCATTGCTGTTTTTCACTGAGACATAGATGGTTCTTATAGCTAGTGATTTAAACCCAGATCTGTGTGACTCCAGAGCCAGTGCTCTTGACCACCGGTCTGTAGATAGGCACAACTCGGCCACGTTTCCCAGAACAGCCTGAAGTAGTTCTAAGAGTTGCCTCATGGTGGAGCAGTGTCACTCAAGTATCCTTTTACTTGAGAGAAGTAAAGAAATTCATGCTTTAAAAAAGAAAAGCAAAAAGCCATTTCCTTCATATTGACAGTGGTGAAACTGCCTGCTTTCCAAATACATTGAGCAGAGTGATAATAGTGCTGGGGGTTTTTTACGGTAAAACTTAGGTGATTATGTTTCACTGTATAGCATGCTCTATCTCCGGTTGCCAGGATATTTTTTAATCCTCTTTAAATCAGACCTGAAAGGCCACTACTACATGGTTTGTCACCTTCTTCTCCAGGATGTAGGTGCTTATGGAAGCACAGAGCTCAGTCAGATAGGATAATCTTGATAGGGAAGATTTCAAATAAGAAATCAAAGAGTCAGTGAAGAAACTAGAGACTATTCCTTTTCCCTCAATGCTTTATTTTGAAAACTTTTAAACTTACAAAAGCGTTGAAAGACTAGTACACCTAGAGTCATCAATTGTTAACATTTTGCAGCACTTCCTTTATCTCATTCTCTCTTTATATGTGGGTGTGTATAGTGTGTATATACAGATAACCCCTGACTTAGAATTTTTTTACTTTACAATGATGCAAAAGTGATATACATTCAGTAGAAACCATATTTAAAGTGCCTATGTAACCATTCTGTTTTTCACTTTCAGTATAGTAGTATTCAATAAATTACATGAGCTATTGAACACTTTATTATAAAATAGGCATTGTGTTAGATGATTTTGCTCGATTGTCTGCTAGTGTTCTGAGCATGTTTAAAGTAGGCTAGACTAAGCTATGATGTTCAGTAGGTTAGGTATATTAAATGCATTTTGACTTTAGATATTTTCAACTTATGATGGGTATATTAGGATATAACCCATTGTAAGTTGAGGAACATCTGTAGTTTATAAAGTAAGTTTTGGACAGATATATATGTGTAAAGTTGTTTATCTCATTAAACTTTCTGGGATAATTTTAGATTCATGTGGAGTTGTAAGAGAGATCCTATGTAACCTTTACTTGGTTTTTCCCAGTGGTACCATCTTGCAAAACTGTAATACAGTATCACAACCATGGTATTGATATTGATGTAATTAAAATACAGAACTTTCTTGTCACCACTAGCACCCCCTCATGTTGCCTTTTGGTAGCCACATTCACTTCCCTTCTGCCCTAACCCCTCCCTAATCTCTGACAATCACTAACATGTTCTCGATTTTTGTAATTTTCTCATTTTATGTATGTTATACAAATGGAATCATACAGTATATAACTGTCTTAATCAGTTTGGGTTGCTAAAACAAAATGCCACAGACTGGGTGGCTTAAACAACAGACATTTATTTCTCATAATTCTGTAGGCTGGTAAGTCCAAGATCAAGGTGCTGGCTGATTCAGTTCTTGGTGAGGGCCCTCTTCCTGGCTTGCAGAAGGCCGCCTTTTCACTGTATCCTCCCACTGCAGAGGGAGAAAGCGCACCCTCATGGCCTTATCTAACCCTATCGACCTCCCAAAAGCCCCGCCTCCTAATAGCATCATGTTGGGGGTTAGGGCTTTCAACGTATGAACTGGGGGGGCGGACACAAACATTCAGTTCATAAGAGTAAGCTTTTGTGATTGGCATTTTTTTTGCTCAGCATAATTCTCTGGAGATTCAGCCAAACTGTTATGTAATTAATGGTTTGTTCCTTTTTATTGCCAAGTAGAATTCCGTCATATGGATTTACTGCAGTTTGTTTAATCATTTACCCATTGAAGGATAATCTCAGTTGTTTCCAATTTTTGACTATTGTAAATAAAGCTGATATAAGCATTCATGCACAGTTTTTTTTTTGTGAACATAAGTCTTCATTTTTCTGGGATAAATGCCTAGGAGTGCAATTGCCAGGTCATGTAGTAGTTGCATGCTTAGTTTTATTAAGAAACTGACAAACTATTTTCCAGAGTGGCTGTACTGTTTTACATTCCCACCAGCAATATGTGAGTGATTCAGTTTCTCTGCTTGCCAGCATTTGGTATCGTCACCATTTTTATTTTAGCCATTCTGATTAGTGTGTAGTGATAGCTTATGGTGGTTTTAATTTACATTTCCCTAATGGCTAATAATGTTAAACATCATTTCATGTGTTTGTCCATATATCCTATATATCCATCTATATTTCTTCTTCACTGAAATGTCAGTTTGTCTTTTGCTTATTTTCTAATTGGATTCTGTTTTTTACTTTTTTGAGAGTTCTTTATACAGTTGGCCACCTGAATCCATGAGTTCCGCATCTATGGATTATACCAACTGTGGATAAAAAATATTTGGCCAAAAAAAAAAAAAGCCTCTGTCCTGAACATTTACAGACTTTTCTCCATGTCATTATTCCCTAAACAATACAATATAACAACTATTTAAATATCATTTACATTGTATTAAGTATTATAAGTAATCTAGAGATTATTTAAAGTATACAGGAGGAGCCAGGCATAGTGGCTTATGCATGTAATCCTAGCACTCTGGGAGGCCAAGGCAGGAGGATCGCTTGAGGTCAGGAGTTTGAGACCAGCCTGAGCAAGAGCAAGACCTCATCTCTACAAAAAAGAGAAAAATTAGCTGGGTGTGGTAGTGCATGCCTGTAGTCCCAGCTACTCAGGAGGCTGAGGCAGGAGGATCACTTGAGCCCAGGAGTTTGAGGTTGCAGTGAGCTATGATGATGCTGCTGCACTCTAGCCATGGAGACAGAGCAAGACTCTGTCTCAAATAAATAAATAAAATAAAATAAAATAAAGTATACAGGAGGGCATGCATAGGTTACATGTGTCAACTGAAGAATGATGAGGTTCATAAATTTGGAAATAAGAGCTTTATTTCTCGTAAAGGGTTGTAGCCTGCAGGATGGCCATTCTGATCGGGTGGGAAGCATAGCCTCTGGCCAGAAGCCAGAAGCAGGTACTTCAAGGGAGGGACAATGGGGACAGGAATTTATGCTGAGCAGTTGGCCAAATATATACATTTAACAAGCTATGGGATGAGTCATGAATATTTATGAAAGGAGAAACATGCACACACACAATTGAACTTTATGCTACTTCATGGACTCCATGTTCAGAAAATGGTGGCATTAGCATGATCCAACGGTGGAGTTTTTGGCCCTCTGATGTCAAAAGGTGAAGCAAAGGATATTAAAGCCCTCTCTGTGCATCTTCTGTAGACTGGCCAGTAAGTGGCAGACATCATAATATTTTACCTCAAAATACCTTATCCTGTATCTTCTAAGAACACAGACATCCTTCTACATAGCCACGACATCATATCCCACCCAAGATATTTAACATTGATACAATATTATCTAATATAGAATTCTTATTCAGATTACTTCAGTTGTCTCCAAAATGTTCTTTATTGCTATTTTTCTCTTGATCCATGATTATGCATTGTGTTTGGTTGTTGTATATCTTTTAACTTATAATATATCCTCCAAGACTTTTTGTTCTGTTTTGTTTTGTTTTTATCTTTCATAGCATTGACATTTTTAAAGAGTTCAGGCCAGTACCTTATATTAATAGAATGACTCAGTCTGGATCATCTATTTCTCATGATTAGATTCAGGTTAAATATTTTGGCAACAGTATTGTATAGTATAATATGTTGTATATCTCTTATTATATCAGTCAGGAAACATAATAAGTTTGATCATTTGGTGAAAGTGGTATCTATGAGATCTCTCCATTACAGAGAGATCTTTTTTTCCTTTGTAATTAATAAGTAATTTGTGGGGTAGAGACCATTACTTTTAGAAGCCCTTGAAAACCATGAATTAAATATTATTTTTTTAAATGCCAGAAAAGCTAGCTTATTTTTACAGTAGAATTCCAATTAATACTTGTAGATAGTATGATGGAAATACAAAATTACCATTAGGCGAAAACCACAGTAATAACTGTTGCCGGCAAGAATCATCAATGAATGCTAAAATTAGTGGGCAAAAGTATGATGAGATAAGGTATTTACATAATTTCAAAATCTCCCTCCCAAGATACTTACTGATTACAAAGGGAATAGTAGTAACTTCACAGTAGAGAAACCTGGCAGAGACCTCCTTATTCAGCAATCAAAGTTAACGTCACCAGTAGTAACACACAGTGCATATCACCTCTGTAGTATTCTTGCCAAAATTGCATATCCTCATTTCATTCTTGACAAAACATCAGATACACCCAAGTTGAGGGACATTCTACAGCATCACTGATTAATACTCTTTTTTTTTTTTTTTTTTTTTTTAGACAGAGTCTCACTCTTTTGCCCTGGCTAGAGTGCCGTGGCATCAGCCTAGCTCACAGCAACCTCAAACTCCTGGGCTCAAGTGATCCTTCTGCCTCAGCCTCCTGAGTCACTGGGACTACAGGCATGCACCACCATGCCTGGCTAATTTTTTCTATATATTTTTAGTTGTCCAGATAATTTCTTTCTATTTTTTAGTGGAAATGGAGTCTTGCTCTTGCTCAGGCTGGTCTTGAACTCCTGACCTCAAGCGATCCTCCCGCCTTGGCCTCCCAGAGTGCTAGGATTACAGGCATGAGGCACTGCACCTGGCCTGATTAATACTGTTTAAGACTATCAAGATCATGACAAAAAAAAGACTCAGCTGTTACAGATTGGAGTAGACATGACAACTAAATGCAATACAGAATCCTGGATTGAATTCTGGACCAGAAAAAGGACCCTAGTAGGACAAGTGGCAAAATTTGATTAAAGTCTGCAGATTAGTTAATAATATTGAATCAATGTTAATTTTCTGGTTTGATGATTATACTATGGCTATATAAGAGGATAACATTAGGGGGAGCAGGATGAAGAGTATAGGGGAACTCTATTATTTTTGCATCTTTAAGTCTGAAACTATTTCAAAAGAAAAAGGGTTTTTTCCTGGGTTTTTTTTTTTTTTTCAACCTTCTATTCCACTACCAAAGTCACTCAGATAAAATCAGTGTTTTCACTTCATATTGCTTGGATTATAGTCTTCTTGTAAGTAAGAAAAGTGCTAATTTGTATAAGAACTAAACTTGTTTAACAGAACATTTCCACGTTCTTTCTGCATTGTAACAAACACCCTAATGTCATTCCCATTCTGAAGCCTGGATACAGTTTCACACAGAGACCAATGCTTCTCTCTTAAGACTTTGCTGTCACGTACAATTCCTATAGTCATCAGATTGTGAATTTTAGACGCTGTTTCTAGAAAACAGTTCATTCATTTAACAAATTTTATTGAGTACTTATTATGTACCAGGTACTGTTCTGGGCACTAGAGATAAATGAATGAACAAAACAGTAAAATATTTCACCCCTCATGACACTTAGATTCTATTGAAAGGCATCTATAGATGATAAAATAATTACATTTTTCAAGTATGTTTATGTTGTGGAGAAAAATAAAGCAGTTAAGGGTGAATGCCAGGTTTGGTGGGGAGAGCTTTCTTTATTATCTCTTCTAAAACGGCACTCACTGTCATTTTCTATTCCCTTTTCAAGATGTAACTATTTGATATTGTATATTAGAATATGTACATAATCTTTCTCCACTAAAATGTAAACTCTGGCCAAGTGCCATGGCTCGTGCCTATAATCCCAGCACTTTGGGAGGCCAAGGTGGGACGCTGGCTTGAGGCCAGGAGTTCTAGACCAGCCTGGGCAACATAGTGGGACCCCATTTCTACAAAAAAGTAGCTGGGCATGGTGGTGCACACCTGTAGTCCCAGCTACTTGGAGGTTGAGTCTGGAGGATCACTTCAGCATGGGGATTCAAGGTTACAGTGAGCTGTGATTGTACCACTGCACTCCAGCCTAGGTGACAGAATGAGACCCTGTCTCCAAAGAAAATAAGTAAGCTCTGTGTAACGGCTTTATTCATTTTACTCACAACTGAAGAACAATGCCTGACTTGTAGCAGACCCTCAATAAATATTCGTTGAATGGATCTTCCTCAAATGTTCACTCAGGTCCTGTACCTAGCATAGTTCCCTGTACTCAATGGGGGACTAGTAAAGTTTTGTTGATTTCATTAATACTCAGACTCAGGTTTTGTAAGAGTCCATTTTGCTGAGTAGCTTCTGTGAGCTTTTTGTATTCTACTGAGTGAGAATGGAACCCCCTGGAACCCTGGGACCGCTTCTTAGTTACCTGTTACTTTGAGGAATTTACCCAGCTTATTTGCAAAGGAGTCACCCAATTGTACTTTCATTTAAAATATGACTCAAATGCTTTTCTTTTGAAAAATGAAAAACATAAAAGGAAAAATCTGTTTCCTTTTCAAGCTGTGGAAATTTTGTAGCTGAATGTCTTAGATATGCTATATTATCTTATCCCTAGATAAAAAATACCCTGTGCCGTTCTCATATTTTATTCTCTGACCTGGTACTGTTTTTTTTTTTTATTAGAGACATCTATTTCTTTTCCTGTAACCCTAATCATCTTTCATTTTTATATTTTGAACAGTGTTATTTACTTGTCTACTACACCGGCTGGCGGAATGTCAAATCTTTTTTGACTTTTGGCTTAATCTGTCTATGCAACATGTATCTCTATGAACTGCGCAACCTCTGGCAGCTTTTCTTTCATGTGACTGTGGGAGCGTTTGTCACACTACAGATCTGGCTAAGGCAAGCCCAGGGCAAGGCTCCTGATTATGATGTCTGACACCATCCTTCAGACATACTGCCTTGGCTTCAGGGGAAAAAGGAGGGAACATAACTGCCACTGTGATGAAGAAACTATTCACCACACATGAGAAGCTCTGCTTTCTTTCTCTCCAACTTTCCTTTTTTAAAATCAGCATGGCATGCCTGTGAGCGTGCAAGACCTGCTAGGAAAACTCCTCTCAGAAGAATGTTGGCCATGAGATTATCATTCAGAGGAAGAGAAGGAAGAGACTTCTCTCTTCAGGGCTGGAACAGTGGAAGAACCGTCAGACACCACTGGAAGACTTGGCCGGCAGTCCTAAATCCTTGCTGAAGAGTTCAGTCAAAAAATAGATGTGGTACTTGCTCTGAGGACCAAGCACAGGAACTCCACAACCTGAGTTTGCCTTTGTGAGGCATTAGTATAGACCAAATATAAAGATGCTACAGAAATTGGGAAGTTTATATTTTAAACAAATGACTGTGCTAAATACCAGATTATTTGCACATTTATGGTACCGAGAGTTTATGATGTCCAGGATGGTGTGGAATTGGTTCTTGTTACTTTTATATTTTTGCTTGAATCTTAATTCTGGAAATAACCTGATATAGGAAAAGGCTGTGGTGAGCTCATCTCTGGAACATCACAAGTATTGCAAATACAGTGACATATGTTTCCTTTCTAGACCACGTTTGTTGTTTCTTTTAAAATCACTTAAAAAATGATTCATTAGACTATAGTCGTTCTTCCCAAAACCAATCATTTGAGTACTATATATACTGTTATTTACTTAATATTTATCTTTTAAATTTTAAAATATTTTAAAAAGAAACAAATCCTACTCCAAGTGGGAAATCAGCATCAATTTACCATAAATAAAAGATAACCACAAAGTAAATAAAATTAACACAAAAAATGTTAAGATATAGCTAGGTACTGATGCGTGCCAAGGCTCTGAACCTGAGAGGCCTGCTCTTTGTGGCAGTGGGAGAGATGTTACCTAGCACCAAAATAAGGCTCTGTCTCAGAGGACAATAGAAAATTGTAAAGGGAATGACATTCTTATTGTGATTCAGCATTATTCTATGTTGTGCACCACCTAAAATCATCTTGTGTGCCATCAGTGATATAGGTCCTACACTATGGAAACACTTGACTGTGCTAAGAGAATCAGAAGGTGACTTTCCTAGCAAATCTTATTATTTTATGGTTTTGATGGATTAAGCACCTGGTATCGGAGAGAACTTACTTGCTTTTTGATGACATTGTAAAAATTGTTCAGGCAGTTATGAATCAATAACATAGGAAGCACAGTTTGATTCCATTAGCAAAATCTATAACTCTCCTGGTTTTGGAAGTCATTCTATGAGTGATTTTCCTTTGTTTTTTTAAAGAAAAAATTTCAAACAAGGAATTCATAGGATACCGAAATTTAATATTCACAAAAACAGTGAACCCATTACGTTGTAATTTATGTTTTGGGCGTATTTATTAAGTAGAAGAAATAGTCTAAAGGGTAAAGTCATTGAACTACCCTTGTTTGCCTGAACCAGTGTATGTGGATGTGTCTAGAACCGTAAAGTCTTGCTTAACTAGAACCTTTGCACCCTCCTCTTAGGAGAATGAGGTAAAAGGAAGACAATAAGCTTATGATACCAGGGATTTATTTAAAATAAGAAACTATAGTTCACTCCAGTTTTCTGCCTCTAGCAAGGTTGCATAGAAATTATATGTATTCTGAGAGATACCCCAAAGCATCACATGATCCTAAATCATCAAAACAACATGAAATTATGTTTGGCATTTTGTATTTACTGAACCAGGAAAGTGAAGTGGTTCAATTTAGAAAGGTTTTCTAAACTAATGGTTAAAACAGATAATATTCTTATAAATAGTCAATTAACCATGAAGTTGGAGCATTCTGGTTAATTGTGATTTTGCTATGTATTGATTTTATAGCTTTTACCAGTTTGGTTCAGGAGTTACCTCCTTATCATTGAATTAATGAGTTGTAATGTTGTAATGGATTTGGATCCATTCTGCAAGAACGCTTGAAAACTCCTCACCAGCTATTTTTAAAGACTTATTTTGTTTTTGTCTTGTTTTTTGCACTGGCCATTTTGGATAAGAAGATGTTTACATCTTAATGTAAAAATTGAAAACAGCTAAAAATAATGTTTTATGTATAGAAATACTTTCTTTCATTATTGGTGCCTGCATCTCTGATTGGTCATAGAGCTTCCCTGCCTGTATCATGTTGCCAAAGAAACCATGAATTTGGGAAGAGAAACTTTGGCCATGGGTGTAAAGAAGTCCTTGGACTCTTGAGAAAGAATCACTTAGGCCTCCAAGGCATATGATCTTACATTTATATTGTACTTTTACTTCTAAGAATAATTCTGAGTTTACCTCGTCATGGTGAGTTCTGTAGCATGGGGGAAGCATAGTTGCCCTCATGTTAAGGGGAAGGATGCAAAGGTGATCAGATGTTAATGACTTACCCAGGTCATGTAGCTCAGCCTACTCTAGCACCTCCTAGGCTCTTTCCACTAGCATGGAACTAATGGAGGTGACCAAGATTATATTCAGGGGGTATGTCTGTTCTTGGTAAAATCAAGGAATTGAGGGGTTCTGAAATCAGTGAGTCAAGTCCTCCTACCGATATATTTTATCTTAATTTAGGTAATTCTGAAATACTGCTTTTTGATTATGGTATACCATGAGAACAAAGATACCCTCTTATATATACTCCAAGTAATTGTAATATTTGCTTTCTTTTTTGGTATTTATACCTGGCCTCTTTCCCAAAAGAATTTGAAGCAGCATACCAAGAAAAGATATATACAGTGATGTTAACAAAATATGAACAGAAAGGGAAGAAAACCAAGATCAATGAAAATAGAAGTGTTAATATATTGCCATTAGTGTGTGTAAAATTTGACTCTGGAGCTTTAAGGGCAGTTAAAGCAAAAAGAAGGGAAATAAGTTATGCATTGCTCTGAGAGGTCAAAAGCATACCAGTTCCTCAGGGGAGAGTCCTTCCTGATGAATTCTGGTAAAAACGTTCTCACTTGAGGGTCCAATGAAGTGCTAACATGAACACAATTCTGCACTGATGCATATTTGCACCTTATGGTTGTGCCTTGGATCTTCAACTTGTACCAGCTCTCAGAGGCTTCCATTCAAGGTTTTTGGGGGCGTGTGTGTGTGTGTGTTGTGGTTAATAAAGGACTTTGTAAGTAAGGATTCTTATCCTAAGCTAAAAACAAGCATCTATTAAAGCTTGAAAATCCATTTGAGACAAATGCCTTGAGACATGGAAAACCTTTACCCAATTTTGTAATTTTATAACATATAAAGTGAATGTGCTGTCCCTGGATTAGCACATTTATTTTGCATTAAAGGTGGTGGTTTTCACAGTAGAATCTAGCCCAGAGAAATGCACGGCTTCATTTCCATGGGCTGTGTGTGGAATCCCATTAGACTCCTGCTTTGTCAGGTCTCCACTGAGACCAAAGATGTGTCATGAGAGCCTTAACCTCCGTGTCAGAGGAGGCAACTCTGTGCACCTGAGGTTAGCGGCTCCCTAAAAAGGCAGTCGCTTGGCCTTTATTTCAAAAGGTTTACTAAGTAACTCAAGGACACACTCAGTCATCGGATTTCCAAGGGTTTTCAACAAAGTGTGTGTGTGTGTGACCTTTTTTGTTACTGTTTTAACCCTTTTGGTTCACTTTAGAGTTAGAACTCCCGTGTAGCATGTGGTAAAAGAACAAATAAATTATTTCAAGAGCAGACACCACACAGACCAAATCGAACACTTAGCCTTACCACAGATTATAGGCCACTCTTCAGGGTCGCATTCTTTGTCTATGGTCAAGACTTCTTAGTACTTTTCTGCTTTATTATCTCTAGGGATAGGAAGTCTTGCTACCTAAAAATGCCGTGGTAAAGCAAAACCTGATTTGCGAGTTAAATTGGCTTTAGTAATATCCTCGTAAAAGTTAATAGAAGGAGCCCCTCCAGTTCCAACGGCTATGAGTGAGTTTGTGTGTAAAGGCTGAGTCGGCAGAGAATGTAACTTTTCTAGCGTTCGTTATTCATTCGGTTAGAGGTGTCTAATCGTCTTCGTCAGCGTCCTGGGGCTGCGGTTGAATGCCTACAGATGCAGCCTCCAGTCCAAGCACTGAGTTGATCAAACAGAAGCAGTGTCTGTGGCTGCCGCTCTTGCTACTTCATTCTTGAGTGGCCGAGCTTTCTAGGTTACTTTATTTAGCAGGTGAAATCATAATAAATGTCGAGATACCGCGTGGTTCGAAGCCATGTGGTTTGCTTGTCCTCTGTTAACAGTGAGTGGTGGTGATGTGTAGGCACGTGGGATTCTTCTGCATCGGCAGTGCTGTGTGTGATCCGTTGTCTCGGCACCAGTAGGGGCCTCTCAGGGAGAGAACAGGGTTAGTTCTCAAAGAGTTCCTGAAATCGGAAGCTAGCCTTACCGATTGTTCCCTGTGTTTCCTTGGCAATAAACAGCATTTTCAGCCCAACGTCACCCACAGTTCACATTTGCCCTTTTCTCCTGCATCACACAGCACAGCAATGCAAGCATCGCCTGGCAGAAAGCATTCAGGCTCCATGTGACAGTAGCGACGGGGCTCATACGTTCCAGTTCCCCTTAGGTCCTCCCGGCAGCCCCTCCCCAGCTGAGCCGTGGCATTTGCCTCCTTTGTGCCAATGTTTTTCTTCGAGGCTGGGTTGCAAAGGACCTTGCCTAAAGGTGAACAGACAACATGTTACCCTTGCACGTGTGATTCCTTCGGTGCCTAGGGCTAATAAGAAGAATGCTTGTTAGTGCATTTTGTGGGCCCGTGCAGGTCCTTCTTCATGGTTAATCCTCATGGCAGACTGGAGGGGCAGCACTCTCATTTTCACTTGAGGAAGCGAAGACTTAGGTCAAGAACTTGTCCTCTGTATGGTATCACACTGACTAGTGGTGGGTGTGGGGTTCAAACCTGAGATTCGGGTTCAAATGATTTAAAAGTTGGTGCTCATTTTTCTATGCCGCAGCGCACCTCGGACAATTCTGAGAGAGAGAGTGTTACTGACAGCAGCTGGGCTCCTGCTGGTCTGGCAGGAGTGAGGACGGATGACGCAGACACGGGGAGATGGCGACAGGACCTGTGTCTGCCTTGCTCGTCGTCCTCACAGCGTTCACGAAGGCTTTTTATTTTATAGACAAGCCTCCTGAGCCATGATCGCAGTCTAACTCATGATGGAACCAGGATTTCAATCCAGTTCTTACTCAGAACTCATGCTCTTAACTACCGTGTAATTTTAAGCTAGATAACATTAAGGTATGTTTAAATATATAAGGCATATATATTCAGGTAATATACGTTACTCTTTAAATAAAAGAGATCAGTGCTAATTCCTATACCGTAGATGTCCTAGGCTGAATGAAATAGTTTCCTAAAATCCTGATATTAACAATAGTGACATAGGGCAGGTGGCTGATAGAGGTATGGTGGCCACTCTATCTACAGTACCACTATGGTACTGTAGATATTAGGGCAAGGAAGTGTACATTTTAGTATTTGTACTAAAACTAACTCATGAATTAACAATTCTTGATATAGAATGTTAAAGCATTATTGGTGATTCATGTGTTATAAACATTTGCTTTTCCTAGCAGAATGCCAGAATAGGTTGGTTTTTGACTTGAAGTAATTTCACAGGAATTCTGCTTTAAGTGGTCCCTATATCTGAAAACGTTAACCAAAAAATAGAAGGTAAGTTTTTGCAGTACAGAATAGTGATTAAGAGTTTGGAGCCGGACTCCCTGGCTCTCCCTTCTACTAGCATTGTGACCTCAGCAAATCACTTAACCTTTCTGCCTCAGTTTCCTCATATACGCAGTGGGGATAATAATAGTACCTTTGGCAAAGCGGTGCTATGAGGATTAAGTGAGTCAATAAATGTATAAAGCACTTAAAGCCTGGCATAGCAAGTCCTAGGAAAGCCTTTGCCACCACTTTGTGGTCTTTCTTGTTGTTGCTGTTACTTTAAAGGCAGTAAGAGTCTTTTAAATTGCAAATATCCCTAAATGTGATAAATCATTGCACAAAGCTTTTCAGAAATCATCACTGAAATGAGGGTCCTGTTGAAATATCTAGCAGGTAGGGGCCCTGCCCTGGCAGGTGCTTATGTGCAGACTTGTGGGCAGGGCACTAGGGATGCATCCAGAGAGAAGAGGGGACTGAGGGACTCATCCTTGCCAAATGCCTGCTGCTTTGGGCACAGAATGCCATGTACCTAACAAAACCCTCCTTGAAGTTGTCTAGTGTCACGCACCTGGAAGTGGAGGCTGTCTCTCCAGTACCCCTCTGCCCCCAGCTGCCAACGCACTGGGGCACTGGCGAATGAGGGAGGTGGCCCTGGGAGCCTCACCCTGTCCAGTGTGGCACTAGCATCTTGGCCCCAACACATGTTCCTTTGAGCATTCTAATCTACCAGGTGCTCGTGGATGGCAGCCACCCTCCGGCCCCCACTCTGTTAGGGCCCCTGCAAGAGTTTGTGTGTGTTGATGGAAGGCGAGGGGTGGGAGCAGGCAGCTGGCAGATGCTAAAACCCACTCTTAAATAGCACAAATGCAACATGGCTTTAAAAAGATTAATCTAAAGCCAAATGCACCCCTCCCAAAAAACTCCCATGTGAGCTGGGAAGGGAGTAACTGACAAAGTGGGCAAGCAAATTTTGCAGAATAGGAAAACTAGTTTCAGTGATGCTACCCAGAGATGCTGACAAACCCAATTCCAGATGGGTTCAAAGTAGACATTAGCCACAGGAAAACACAGTGACAAGGCCCCCTAAGGGATTCCAGCGAGAATTCTTTAAATGTATGGGCCTTACAGAGCGGCAGTGTGTGCGGGGCCCTGGGGAGGAATATGCTCTCACCGCGTGCGGGGTGAAGGGGGCCCAGCTCTGCTCACCAGAAGCATGGGCGGGCGAGGTCTGGGTGCTGAGAATCCAGTGGGGACAGGAGACCCTCCACCCTAGACAAATCCTCCTCTTTGTCATCTCTCTCCCCTTCCCGTGTCTTTCTGGATCCTCTGCTTGCTCTGTGAACCTGGATTGATCTCCTCTCGCCATCCCCACTCCATGGGTCAGGGCTCTGGCCACACTGCTGCTGCTGGGGTAGGGTCTGGGGATGCACAAACAAGGGCTGTGCCAGCTTCGATTTGAAGGTGATCTCCCCAGATTCCCACAGCTCAATGCTTTACCTCATTGTGTCTGGGCCTTTGGCTCTAAAATCTTAAAGTCTTCATTAGATTTTGTTTACGTTTGTGCCATACATGTGGTCTGGCACTTGAAGATGGGATAAAGAGCTGCACAAATATTGAAACCAGGGAATGCCAGAGGAGGAAGACAGCTTGGAGAGCAGCCATTCCAGTGCCCTCGTGTGGCTTTGCTCTTGTGTCTGTCTTGTGAAGCAGGGACCCTGCAGGCAGGAAAGAAAGATTGGCAAGAGGACAGCCAATATCACCTTCTCCCTCCCAAGACAGGGGGATGAAAAACCACCAAAGGGCTTTTGTGAAAATCTGGAAGGATAAGACAAGCCCACTTTAGTAATCGGATCTCAGTTCATCTATTGTTAACCTTGAGGAGTGGCGAGCCCTCTGTTCCTGCCAAGCTCCTCAGTCCCCAGCCAGATGGGCGCTCTGGGCAGAAGTGCCTGTGGGCTTGTGCCATGGCTGCTGGTCTCTGGGTATCAGGGCAGCCTCAGGATACACCAGTCCGTTCTTGAACTGCCTGGTGTCTGGGGAATGCACAATTGAGAAAATGTATGTGGAAGCCCTTTATACACTGTGACGTTCATCCAGATGGAGGGGCGGTGGTATCTCTGGCCGGCCTTGCCCTTCCCCTCGCCACGCCCATAAAGAACCCAACCCTTCCAACTCTCCTCCTGATACTTGTGCTAAGTGAGGGGCCTGTGGGGGCGCAGCTGCGACAGCCTGGCCGAGCCTGGTCAGTTCCCTCTGACGGTGAGCTGTACAATATTTATTCTCTTTAGTGTGTTATTTTGATTTAGACAAATTCAAAAGCAGCTGGTTTTCAGAATGTGTTTGTCCCTGCCATTGTAGTTGTCTTGTTCAGGGGGCAGTGAGAATCCACTCAGCAAACTTTTGAGCATTGTATATCCCAGTGCCTGAGAATGCTTTCCTGCCCTGCAGGGACATGGGCTCAGCCTCTCTTTTCAGGCTCGGGAAGCTCCTATCCTGCTGATGGACAGCTCTTGGCCATTGCAGCTGTGGAAAACACCCATGTTTCATCATGGGAAAACCGCAGCGCTGGCTGTCGTTTAGTTACATGCCACTCAGGTGTTTTTGCTTTTGGAAAAGTTCTATGAATGTATTTGTAACTTCGAATGTCTTACAGTGACATGGCTACCTGGTGAATACTGCGCGTCAGCTTCCCCGATGCAGCAAGATTCTCTGTGCCTTCCTGCTAATATGTGCCTAACATCACACTACAGTCAAACCATCGCATGTTGGCTGAAGTCTGGCCTTGGTTCTAATGGTGTTTGCGGTCAGTGGTCGTGTTCCAAACTCTTCCCACCTATCAACAGCATCTTTTCAAATAAGTTTTGCTAATTATTAATAGCATTCTAGGTATGGATATGCTTTTGGAAAAAAGTAGAACCTCCTAAGGGAGAAACAGATATATTTTCTGGGATTAGCTTAAATGGGCACGGGGATGGGACGGGCTTACAAAGGCTGTGAATTGCATTCCATTTTTTGTCCTGGTGTGCACTGAGTGTGTGTGTGGGGTCTCAGGGGGCCTGGGGGCCTGGTCTCTATAGCTGTAGCAGGGTGGGAGTTCTTTAGGAGTTCCGGTTCCCATAGCCAATAGTCCCCTAAAGTTTGAACTTTCTCATTATTTGTTTTCCTTTTCTAACTGATGCACACGAGCCTGAAAATTTCTCAGTTAAACTCCTACCTGTATAAAATTACATCTTTCACCACACATGTTTGAAGTTCCAGTGACGTCCCTCTTCTTTGGAGCAGAAGGCCTGCCATGCCAGGACTGCTGTCTCTGTCCCCACGTGGCCACTGGTGTAGTGAAGGCAGTGAAATCTTTTTCCCTCCCTCTTCCTTCATTTACACCTGTGTTAAACCTAATTTGACCACCCCTCTCTGGATTCATTTCCAAATATAACCCTGTGTTTGATGAGTGCAGCGGGGGGAAGAGGAGTCCTGGGGCCTGCAAGAAGTTACCTGCTTGGGCTTTGATAGCAGACAGCCCTGCTTTGAAATTCATCTCTGTTAATCACCAGCTGTGTTGCCTTAGGCAAATAACTCAACCTCTCTGGGCCTCAGGTTCTTCATCAGTGAAATGAGGTGGCCAGGAGGATTAAATGAGATGTTTGTATGTTGCTTATCCCAGTGCGGCACACAGAGGTGCCACCATTATTAACTACGCAGGTCAAGTCAGTTCACCTCTGGCTGCAGCTCATCCCCTCCCACCTCCTCCAGTTACCTGTGTGCTACTCCTGTGTTTTCACCCTTCTTTCCTTTGGTATATAAACATGTTTGGGTCACCTGTTTAAAATATCCTTCCTTTGAGCCTGGGTCTTTTCTGGTTCCATCCTCCCCTCCTGGTCCCTCCTCCTCACCTCTCCATCTCAGCCTCCTGCCCTCTGGCACCTGCTCCTCATTCCCAAGACCACCAGTCCTCCCAGCTGGCCACCAGTGACTGCAGTCTTCAGCCAATGCTTCTCTGCAGCAGTGTGCTGTCCCCTGCAGCTCCCCTCCCCCGCACACCGAAGGCTGGGTGCACTGTCCCTGAGACAAGGACCAGGCCCCCTGGCCCAAGCTGCAAATCAGACCAGGACACATTACCAGTGAAAGTGTTTAATAGTTAAATTATTTAAATAGACTTTTCAATTTCCATGGGAAATCATAATCGTATCCATTTTTGCAAGAGCAGGAATAAAAAGAGTGCACACTCCTTAGAGGGAACGAAGAGCTAGCACTGCACACTGTCACCAGTCACTGCTGAGATGGGAAGGGCCCCCCCAAGGCCAGGGAGGCCATGACCACGGGGGAACGCAGGATGAGCTCAGCACACACACTTTACTCAGGTCGGAAGCAGAATGAAAACCCGACACCGCCGGCGGGCGATATGGAGGGGCAGGGAACGTGGGAACACCACCGCGGGAGAAAGCCAGCCTCCTGCAGGGTGGCAAGAGGGGCGATGCAGAACTCAAAGGATGGAGCCGCAAAAGCACGGGACAGACTCAGGCTTGGCAGTTTTAGGTCCATACACATTGCTTCTCAGAGCTGTGTTCAAAAGGGTGGGAGCTGGTGTGGGGGGAGGGCAGGGTGGTGCAGGGGGACAGCAAAGTAACGTGTCAGCAGCTGGCACAGGGCTGCTGCCTTGCCACCTTCCAGCTCCTCTTGGAGGTGAGAATAATTCTGCCCTGAGAAGCAATGAAAACATCTGGGCATAGGCCCTAAGGATCCGGTTTGAATTCTGTGATAGTGTATCATTTTCCAAATGCCTCCCTCATAGTTTATTAAAAATATTTTTTTCTCAGTATATTTAACTGCCTCCTCCCAACAAAACAAAATTTCTGCTGGCTTTCCCCCATGGACTCCGAAGCTGGGCTCTGCCCGTTCCTCTGCTTTGCAGGTAGAGGGCAGGGCCACCCCCACATCCCCCAACCTGAAGGTGGCACATCTCCAGGGAGAGCCACCTGCACTTCGGCCAACTGAGAAGGCCAAGGCCAGGCGGGCCAGGCTTCCTCAAGCCCTTAGCCCGGCAGAGAACCCAGCCATCCCTGAGCTCTTGGGAGTCTGCAGGAGCCGTGCAGGCAGCAGAAATCTGAGGGAGTGGGTGCGTGGGCGACCGACCCACACTGCCTGCCTCGGGGCCAGGCTGCTGCCCTTGGTGCCAGCTCAGCCTGAAATGGGAAAGCAGCTTTTTGTTTTCTTCTTATCATTCTGTTTCCACTTAGGGGGAGTGGTGTGTGAGAGCATGTGTTAGAAAGACATGGGGTAATGCGTCCATGCATCTTCCTGCCCAATCTAGGCACACGGTACCCCAAAGGGACACACCCACGGCTCTGGTTGTACCTGGGAAAACCAAAAACTGCCAAATCTGAAGTGAGGGAAATGCATCCTGCATGAGACCAGTTCCACAGCATGAGCACATGTACACATACACTGGAACACATAGCAACAGACGTACAGTACGGATGAGCACAAACACCCCGCTGTGCACAGCTGTTTTCTAATATAGAGAATTTACAAAATATAGAATTTGGCATATCTGTTAGATCTCCAAGGTTTTCAATACAAAATAAAAAATACAAAAGAGACAAGTTGGGCTCCCACCCAGCCTTGTCTGTGACATCTTGTTTGCTTGTGTGTCTCTTACACGTGCGGCATACAACTAGCATAGTCTAAAGAAGGGCACAGAGAACTTGTTTTGTTTTATTTAATAAATATTTTCTTTTCCTCAGAACCACCACTCCTTGCTTGGCATCCTCTTGCCTCCCCCTGGTAATCAGTTCCCTTCCCTCGCGGGCGCCGTCTGTGTGCGTGGGGTGCGGCAGAGGACGCGGGGAGGGCCGCAGTCCCTCCAGAGCCAGCGCTGCTGCCCCAAAGCCCCTCCGTGGCGCAGGGGTCGCAGCCCGTCTGAACGGTAAAGGCTCACGCAGAAGAGCATCCCCTCGGCGCCCCCGGGCTCCCCCAGGCCAGACTCGAGCCCACCTGCCCCCACGGGAGGCTGAGGCCTCTCGGTCCGCCCCGCCACCGTGCGCCGGCCGCGCACACCCGCAGACGCCCCGGCGGCCCCTCCACCCGTGCAGCAGCACCTGTGAGAAACCTCGAGAGTCACACTGAGTCTAGCGGAGTCTTCCACAGAGGGAAACATCTTTGGTCAGCTCGGTGCTCGCAGGACGCTGGCACCCCGGGGCCTGGGACGGAGGCCGCTGCCCACCCGCAGAGGCAGAAGCCGCTTCTGGAGTCCAGGTGGAGAATCTCGCCGGCGTGGCCTGGCGGGCGGCAGCGCGGGCCCCCACTGCCCCCGCACACAGAGAAGCCGTCTCCATTCCGCTGCAGGCCAGGCTGCCTGGCGCCGTCGGCGGCTGCTAACTGAGCGGGGGCCCCGAGTTGAGGAAGTAGGTCATCATCTCCCCTTTGCCCTTCACCTTGACCACGCCCCGGCACTCCAGCTGGTATGTGTTGGCGGCCAGCACCTGGTACATGTCCGTGGTGACCTGAGGAGGCAAAGGAGAGAGGGCAGGCCATGGGTGACCCGGCCCTGAACTGCTGGGGGCCGCCCTTCTGCCTGCCCAGCGCGGCCGCGGAGCGGGCAGCCCTCCCCTGCGGGCGCTCGGGGACCGGTGGCAGCTCAGCCGTGGACGTGCCCCTGAGCATAAAGGGTGACACTGCGCGCAGCACCTGCTCCGTGCCGGCCCCTCGCGGGAGCTGCCTCGGCGCTACTCAAAGTGTGGTCTGCCGCCCCGGACGCCCCTGTCCTCAGGCCGAGTGAGTACAGGAGCAGAGAGTAAGTGTGAGGAACTGGTACTTTGATGACAATCTAACGCTGTCGCAGCCTATATCCGAGTATGTCGCCAGCGTGTTTTACAAAAGGATCCCTCCAGGACAGATCAGAAAGATTTTTTAAAAACTGATTTTTCACCACAGGTAGTTGGAGAACTGCTGCTACTATTATTATCCTTGGGCTCATAAAATCTAAGTCACTTGCCTGAGGTTACATCCTTAATAAATGGCAGAGCCTGGATTCAGTTCCAGGTCTTGTCACCTGGCTCCACTCTGGCTTTTGAACCGAAGAGGAGAACTCACCGGTGGCTGCATTCGTTACACTACACCACTGCTGGGTGGCGGAGAGACACGGGCGTGACGGGCACAGGGCATGACGGCACAGCCGCATGCCCTCCAGGGTGATCCAACAGCTGTTTCTGGGCACTGCCAGACTCCCCTGGCCCCGCCATGCCTGGCCCAGCTGGTGAGCGTGAGGCCAGGAGGACGGGGTGGGCCTGCCGGGTGGGCCGCCGACAGGGGGCCTGGCTGTTACTAACTGCGGTTCCTGTGAGGTGCTGCGTCACTGAGGTGCTGACAGAGCCCCTTACCCAGGAAACACATACGCCCCTCTCTCCCATCCATCCTCGGGACCCCAGTTCCTATCTCGCTGTGTCCCCCTCCGCGACACACGGATGGAGGTGAGAAAAGGCCACGTGGCCAGGCCTGTCAGCACCCACAGCAGCCAGGCTGTGCCCGGGTCAGCCCCTTCGTTCAGAGGCCCTGCAGTGGGGAGAAGTTAGGGACATTTAAGTGGCGTCAGTGTTGGCAAAAGGCCTTAAAAATAGCACAGTCAGTGCTTGTGAAGCCTGGGAAGCTGACTTCCCACAGCCCAATGCAGGGCCTCTGTTGTCAGACTGGAGCAAACGGAATCTTGGAAGGCCCGAGAAAAACCAAGAGAAGCAGCTCGGGAGCGGCAGGGCTGGGAGTCACAGCGCCAGCTCGCACAGGAAGGAGAGAGACGTCCCTGTGTCTCTGGCGGGGCCCTCGGGGGCCGGCAGCCTCCTCTGGTTCTGTGAACCGGCTGAGAGCTGTGAGCGCCAGTGGGTCAGGGCTGCTTCCTGCAGGCGCCTGTGTGTCCTCCGTGTGCCTCCCGCTTAGCACGCTTAGCTTGCACCGGCAAGCCCTCCAGCCCACCCCCCCAGTTGCTTCTGTGCCCAGTAGAGGGCTCTGCACAGGCCTGAAGCTCTGTCCAAGGTCCTGAGGCCTGAAACATAGTCGTGTCCTCCCAGCTTCCAAGATACCAGCGCCAACTGCCCCATCACCCTGGGACCTGGCTGAAGAAGTCCTGACTGGGAACTGCGGGCGACCTGCCCTGAAGACTCCTCAGCATCAGACAGAGCCCCCACCCCCCGACTCGGATGATGTGGGCGGAGGCTCCCGCACTCACCTGGATGCGGTCGGGCACACCGGTGCTGTCCATGCGGCTGGCCACGTTCACCGTATTGCCCCAGATGTCGTACTGAGGCTTGCGCGCCCCGATCACCCCAGCCACCACGGGGCCGATGTTGAGCCCTGCAGGGGACAGGAGTCAGCCACACTCACCAGGTTAAGACCAACGCTTGCCCTGCTTCCCCTCGCTGTCATCCTGCTCTCGACAGCTGCAGGGACTCCCTCTGCCTCTTGGCCTGAAGACCAGGGTCCTCCAGGCCTGGGGCCATCCTCACCCTGCAGCCTCGCACTTCTCTGCTCCTGTCAAACGCTTGCTGATTCGAGACACATCCACTGCTCCTGTGTCCTCGCCACCCAGCCAACGCTCAGCTCCGCCAGCCTACTGCCAGGGGCACCCTCCTCATGGCCTCCCATGACCTTTTGCATAATCAGTTGCCTTTTCCTAATCGTCCTTCTCTCGGTGGCATTTAGACTCCACATACCAGAACTTGCCGTCTCTCTGTTCCACATTCCTTTGTTTCTTCCTCCACCATTCTCATTCTTAGAACCTACCTTCTAACTCATTGCCCTGCACCAGTCTCTTCTCTCTCCAAGTCATCCTGCTCTTGGGCCTCTGAGCCAGGACAGGGACACCGTGGTTACCATGCTCTAGTCACCATCTGAGCTCTCCGTCTCTCTCCTAGCACCACGGCTCTCGTCTGTCCACCTTCTCAGTGCCACCCACGGCAGCACTGAGCCACCTGCCTCTGAGCCTTCTGCACTGGTCCTCCCTCCAGTGGTGTCCTCCCGCCTCCTCTGCAGGCTAAATCCTGCCCTCATGCAGCTGGCTCAAGTGACGTCCTCTCGACACTCTCTGTCCTGCCTCCAAGTCCCAGGGCGTTCCCTCCTAGCATGGAGACTGTCTCCTCTGGTCCGTGTGAAGCCTCACTGCTGCCCGTTTCCTGTGTGCAGAGCAGGGACTAAACACAGCAGAAGCACCAAACAGGCCCTGCGGGGCTTCTCACTTAGTCAGCAATGTCATCGGTCCTCAAAACTTCCCTCCACGACCCTCCTCTTTAGTCCTGCCAGCCACAGGCAGCTTTTACCCCACGTGTCATCGCCCGGCGGGGCTGTCCCCCTCACCGACTGGATGATGGCCTTCTGACCCCTCACTCTGATGGCTTCTGACCCCTTTCCCAAAGCCTAGCCCACCCGGGTTCCTGCATCTGTTGGGAAGGATCTGTCACACAGGGCTCAACTGCCTGCCCAGCTCCTGATCCTCCTCCTGGGAGATGCAAATGCTCAGTCCCCAGTCCCGGTCCAAAAAAGGAGTTGAGGCAGTTTACAAACATACACACTGTGAGAAAAACACAGACCAGCGTAGGTGGACAAGGGGTGGATGAGATGAAAGGCAAGCAGGAGTGGCAACGTTACACGAAGCCAAGAGTGAAGCTGACAGAGACTCAGGCTGCAGTTAGTTCACACAGGCTCCCTGCAGGCTCTGCTCCAGGGCTGCCAGTGGCCAGGGCAAGATGCAAACCCGGTCAAGTCCACCAAGCACTGTGCCCACAGCACAAAACAAGCCAGCTCACTCAGGGAAAGCCCGATTCCTGACACTTGGGCCAGGACATGTCTCCTGAGGACATTAATCATCCCAATAGTGGTTCTTAGTAACCCAATATTTTGTTTTAATGTGGTAATTTTGGGAATTGAAATGCCAGTATTTTTGATGGTGAATTACTGTTACTTTTTTTTATTTGAAATCTGAATCATTTATGGCTAGACACATACCCAGGGATTTGATAATGCATTAAAATCTGAGTAGAACAAGGCCTCCTCCTTCAGAAAGCATTCCTTACCTACACACACCTCAAGAGGAGGACAAGAAGGACACACAACCAAGAGCAAGCAATTTCCGCTGCAGAAGTAACTCATACTCTGTAACACGGCACAGCCTTGGTAGGATGTTCTAAGGACAAATGGAACTACAGAAATACCTCGGGCTTTCTGGAGCAACAAATTCAGAGCTGTGATTCTGAAATCATTCTATGGACACAGCAGGGTGGAGAAATGGGGGCGTATGTATGTGGGTTTTCACCGAACTATTCTTTCAACTCTTCCGAAGAGTTGAAACTTATCAAAATAAAAGGTTGGGGTAATAAAACAATAAAATTAAATATAAAAAGATAAACACATAGTTTTTGGTTCAAGGATTTTTCTGAACAAGTAGAATATGGCCTATTTTGACACGGATCCAGGGCCTCCCTCCCGGACACCACAGGTGTCTACAAAGCTCCCTCAAAGTCACCCAGCGAGGGCAACACACGGTGCACTCGACAAAGAAGGAGTCCAGGCAAGATATGCAGACTTGACCTCTCACCGTTTCTTTCCCCAATCTGTGTGGATTAGAAAAGCTTTCATAGAGCTAGAAGATTTGCTTACCCTTGAAACCCCATAATAACCCCTCTGACCCACTTTGTATTTTAAGATTACTCTTTTGAAAAAGTTGAAATATAATCATGTCCTAGTCACTATTACAGGATTCCTTTCATGTTTAGTTTTTAAAACTATTTCACTTTATTTTGCTAAAAATTTTGCAGAATATGTATTCAATGTTTTTATGAATTTGCAAATGTAATGACTTGTATCATGTTTATATATTTTGTATTTAAAATGTATCAAGTATTTGATTTTGCTGCTTTTCATTTTTACTGAATGGATTTGGAACACCTGCAAATAAAACACTGCTATTAGGTCAGTATTACTTGAAATAAATGGGACTGTCATCTGCCCAATGTAGCAGCCACTAGAAGGCCCTGAGCCCTGGGCACAGAGCATCCCCCCACAGCCTTTCGGGCAGGCACAGCCTGGGTCCAACCAGGCCCTCCCAGTGCAGGAGCCAGGTGGGATCTCAGAGGTGTCCCGCCCGTGCTGCTGCATGCTAAGAGGCAAAGGAGGCACGGCCAGGCTCCGGGAGGAGCCCACTGTGAGTGATTGGTGCCTGCCCCCCCACTCTGGGCAGAGGAACACCACTGTGACATCAGCCTCTGTGGCCTTCTGCCACTGGCTCAGACAGCAGGTGCAGGACGGGGGACGGGGAGCCCCTCTAAGCCCTCCCCCCGGCTGCACCCTGGGCCCTGCTCACCGATCTTCATCTGGAAGTTGTTGAAGGAGTGCTCGTTGATGTATTTCATCTGGTCCATCAGCCGCATGGCGAAGTCAGCCAGGGCTTTGATGTGGGTCTTGCCCACCTTGTCATAGGTGGAGTCATTGAGGCCAGAGGCTGCCATGTAGGTGCTGCCGATGGTCTTGATCTTTTCCAGTTGCCGGAACCGATCCTCGCTGATAATCTGGGCAGGGGGAGGCCAAACCTGGGTCACTCCCAAGTCTGGAACACTGGGGTCCACAGGGAGGGACAGAGGATGTCCAGGGAAGTGCAGTAACATGGCCCCTCACGTGTCCCCCTCCCATGGCAGGGGCCCGTCTCCATTGTCATCATGTGAAGCCCCAGACAGAGCCAGGCCTCCTCCACACTCACCCGCTGTACAGTGATTGTCACTAGTCACCTCTGGGGCTCCGGCCCCCAACAGGGACTGGATGGCTGTCTCCCCTTCACTGGCTCACATGCCCTCCTGCCCAGGGAAATTCCTCATCTTTGTCCAGCGAGATACGCTTTTCCAGCCTCCCAGAAGACTTCCCAGACCCATGTCAGCCAACACCAGTCCCCACTGCCCCAGGAGGCTTGTGGGCTTCTTCCGACACTGCCCGGCCCCAGCTCCAGCCTCCTGCTCCTCCCTGCTCTGCAAGCCTGGGCCAGCGTCCCTACAGCCCCCTCACACTCATGACTCCCCTGTCGGGCTCAGCCACCCGGTGCCTGCACGTGCCAAGAGCTCCACAGGACGTGGGACCTGCATCTTTGTCCTGGCTCCTCAGCCTGGGGACTTCCCCTGACTTTGGCTCTTTCAAACCCTGGGCACAGGCACTGAGCTGTCCTGGGCCCTGGGGCCCCGTCCACCCTAGAAGGAATGGTGGGTGACGGGGGTAGCTGGTAAGCCAGCCAGGCCGGGTCCTGGAGGCTCAAGTTCAAACAACCTGGGCTGAACCCCCAGCTCTGTCACTTACTGGCAGTGACCGCAGGCGAGATACTCAAGATGGGTGGGCCTCAGTTTCCTCATCTGTCACAGGATGACAGAAGAGGCCATGTGTGCCAGGTGCCTGTTACAGCACGCGCCTGCCATCACTGCTCTTATCTGGATCTCTCCATGTCCCTCCCGTGCCAGGGACCCCCGGGCCAGCCCGACGTCCCGCCGTGCACCTCATCAAAGTCGGCTATGATCTCGTTTAGCAGCCGCAGACACTCCACACCCTCGTTGTTGGCCTCCAGCTCCACGTAGAACTCGGAGAAGTTGGCGATGGAGGCGAACATGACGGCCACGCACTCGCAGGACTGATAGTACAGCTCGTCATTGCGCCGCTCCCGGGCCAGGAAATGGGCGGCCACGTCCTTGGGCAGGATGTTGTGCAGCAGCCGCCGGTTGTAGGCCTGCAGCTCCTCCATCTCCTCCTTCTCCTCTGTGGCCTGGGAGACAGACAGCGCGGGTCACGTGGATGCCAGTTCCAGCCCAGGGTGTCAGCAGGGCTGGGGGCCTCTCCTCTCTCCGCTGCCTCTGCTTCCAGGTTGTCAGAGCGCTGCTTCGACAGTCAGAAAAGACAGACATTTACAAGCATCTAACGCTCCCGCCTGCCTCTTTGGAAGTGCCGCACGTGAGGGTGCCGATCCGAGGGGAGGGAAGCCCCGAGTCGGAGCAGGTCCCGGAGGTGAGGCTGAAAGGACCCCATCTGCCCAAGACTAGAACTAGGCTGGGAGCAAAAGGGACGGTCCATAACCACACCCCAAATAGCCCTCCAGCTCCCTAAGTGCTCCACATGTCTCGTTTTCCTCCTGACATCAGGAGAGTCAATGAGAAAAGCCGCTTGGCAAGGGGTACTTTAATTGACTGACTCCACGGGGAAAAATGGCTCAAAGCCCCGCCAGTCTCTCTGCCTCCCGTGGGGACAGACCCGCTCCAGAGCCAGACGTGGCTGAAGCAGAGGCAGTCGAGCTCCAAGGTGTGGCAGGGGACCGCCTGACTGGAGTTAGAGGGTGGAGTCAGCTGGCTGCCTTGCCCTCAATGGCAGACCCAATGGCTCCCTTACCTGGTAGTGACTGTGTTGGAAAACAGGCAGGAAAGGTCATTAGCAGGGCCATTTAGAAGACCTAGCCAGCCAGAAAAGTAGACACCTTTCTATTTGGGTGCAAGTAGAATCTCCGACAGGGCCAGGACTGCCTCCCAGGGCCCTGGCTCTCCCTGAAGGCAGTGGCTGTCCATGGGCATGGAGCTGGCACCTTTTCCAGAGGCTACAGAACTTGGGTCCAGTAGGGAGGGACAGTGGCCAGGGCAGAAGCTCCAGGACCCCAAGGCTCAGTGCCCAAGCCCTGCCCCCGAGGTGAGAAGATCCCCTGACTATACTATCCATGCCCTGGTGGACTCCTGACCCACTGGAAACATGGCTTCAAGGACTGGGGTCATGCCCAAGGGAGTCCTAGACCCTAAGAGGCCCCACTGTCCTCCCACCACCCACAGGTGCTGGGATGTGCCATCTTCCTGCCCAGCCTTCCAGCCCGGGTGACCTACACTCCTGTGAGGTGGGACCCTTTGCCCAGGCCCTTCCCTTTGAATAAGGCCACTACTCCTAGCTCTGGACAGGTGTGCCCAACCGAGGAACTGGAGTGGGATCCGGGTACTTCTCATGGGCTGACCCATGGAGGAGCCCCACAATCAGTCCATCTGCCCCTGGAAATGAACCAGACTGTGGACAGTCCTGCTCCTACCACTGCTGAGACACATGCCTGGGGCCCAGGGAGCCCCAGTAGCACTCCACCTCCTTTGATCTGCACAGCAGGTGGCAGAGATGGGACCGTGCCCTTCCCCGAGAGCATGTGCCCAAAGTGTTGGGCAGAGTAGAGGCAGAGGCTAGGCTAGGGCCGCTGGGGCAGAGGCTAATCCCCCAGGCCCAGCCAGGTGCTCCCGCCACATCTGGGAACTTTGCCCCAACACAGGGGGGCGGCTGCCAACAAGATCAACTATATGTAGGGCTGGGCCCTAGTAGGACAGGAAGATTTGGATCTGCAGCCTCTCAGTGGTCCCAATAAGGTCAATGCTAAGGGATGGGACAGAACAGGCTCTTCTAAGAACTGACACCTTGTCAGCATGAGACTAAGGCCCAGCCCAGCCCAGATGACCATGAGTTTGTCCACTTGATCACTGGCTCCCGAGTGCCTCCCCCACCCAGCTCCAGCCCCAGGGCCACCCACCTGCAGTTTCCAGAGGAAGTCGAGGCGGGCAGTGGACTCCACCTGCTGGGCGTGCAGGTACAGGGCCAGCACAAAGACTGAGATGATGATGGGCGTCACCACCTTCAGCGCCACCTTGGTTGCGTGCTCAGGGCTGCAGGTGGGAGGCAGACAGGCCTGAGACCGCCCTGGCCTCTCACAGCAGGCTCTGAGGACCTGCGGTCTTTTTTTTCCTCCCACTGCAACTTCCCTTCCTCTTTGCCGTCCTGCTCAAACTTCGGCTAAGGTGTGCCTCCTCCAGGAAGCCTTCCTAGCTGGCAGCCCACCTCAGCCCCCGCTCATGCCTGCGTGCAGGCCACCATTGCTCCTCTCCTGACACCTTTCAGGCCAATCAGCAGACAACACAACGGCAGTGGGCACAGTGACAAAGGAGCCAGGTGGGCCCACTGATCCTGTCTCTGGGTAACCTTGGGCAAGTCTCTTAACCTCTCTGTTAGTTTCCTCATCTGTAAAATGGGTCAACAATACCCACATTTCAGGATTGTGGCAAGGATGAAAGATGCTGTATGCAAAATGCTTAGTGCAGTACCTGACAAACAGCAGGCACTCTAGAAGTGGTAGCTACTATTATTGCCTAATTGTATTTTTGTTAACATTATTAATCAATACTCTTAACAAATCCAGCTGTTCCAAACCCTGCTCCTTGTGCCAGCAAAAAGCCCACACCTTGAAGGCTGCGTAGTGACTCCCTGCCCAGGCAGCAGCCCCACACCCTGCAGGCACCGGGAGGAGCAGCGGGCACCAGCCCCGCTCTCCCGTGGCTGGGGTCCCTGCGCATGCTCCTAGGGAGGAGCCTGAGGCTCTGCGCTTTAACATGAGGCCTGTGGAGTGACCTTAGCGTCTACAGATCACTGTGGGGCGGTGGGGATCATGAGGAAAGCAAGGGCGTCCACCCCGTTAGGTCACCTTGCCGCCAGGGAGGGAGGGCCTCCTTGCCCCGACAGCCTCCTCCACACCACCCACCCCGCCAGCAAGGACCCACTCCTGGGCACCGGCTGCTCAGCGGGCGGAGGAAGGCCTCGCACAGGGGCTTGCACTCACCACTGGGAGGTCCCGTTGTTGTTGAAGTCTCTGTGAACAGAGCGGGAAGACTGCTCAGGGCCCTGCCACTCCAGAAGGCAGCCTCCGTCCCTGCTCTGCCGCCCAGCTCTGCCACCTCACCGCTTGGCCCCGGGCTCCCAATCCCCCACCCTTCCATATCCAGGTGACCTTCAGGACCGAAGCCTTGCGGAAAGCTCCGCCCCATCAGCACCTGGTCACCATGACCACAAATTGCCCAGCTCCTACCTGGGATCCCTCTGCCTGCCCCAAGCACATCCACCTGGGCAGAAGCCTGCCCCGCTCTCCCACCCCAGCCCTTGCCGTCCAGAGGGAGCAGAGGAGGAACCCTGAACCTACGCCATCCGCAGTGGCAGCTGCTGGCCACATGTGGCTACTGAGCCTTAAAATGTGGCTGCTGCAAGTTAAATTGTGCCGTGTGTAAAATATACACACGGCACAATTTGAATAATTCATGTGAAAAAGGGTAAAGTATTTCATTAATAATTTTATATTGACTACATATTAAAATGACCATATTTTGGATATATGGTATCATTTAAATAAAAGTAAAATTAATTACACTTTTTGCTATTTTAATACAGCTACTAGAAAGTTTTTAATTAGATATGTGGCTCACATTATTTATCTATTGGACAGTGCTGCCCTAGAGCCAGACCAGGGTCTCCCAACCCAGAAATGAGCCCCGTTCTTTGCTGCCAACTCAGCAGTGGGAGGGGACAGGCTGGGCTAGGGGACAGCAGCAGGAAGAGGGCAAAGGTCCCAGCTCCAGCCCCGATCCTGGGTAGAAAGGCCCTCCTCCTCTTCCCTCTTCTTGCAGGACTTCAGCCTGTATGTTGCGATGGTACTGCCTTCCTGGTCGTCTGCCTACAGCTCCACACAGCTGCCAAGTTCTTCCTTGAATCTGACTTAGATCCTTCATGACACCTTCATTTTCTCAGGTGACTTTTCCCTTCATGAGAAAGGAGTATTTCTGATGGGTTATCTGTTGTCTGTTGTATCTATGCTGGCACACCATAGGCCCTTAGTAAATATTTGTGAATGAATGAACGGGCAAAAAAACGGATGGACGGATGCATGGACCCCTTCCACTAACTCAGAGAAAGCAGTTTGCTGCTGCTGCGTTTTCTCAGGGGACACAGACCTGTCACTCACATGTTTTTGCCCTTCTTGGTGTATGTGTAGGGGTGGTGTTGGGAAGAGAAGGGTACTTCGTATCAGTCACTTTATATATGTTTTCTACTGTGGGTGTTATTCCCACTTTACTGGAAAAGAATAATGAGGTTCAGAGGAATAAGCAAATGTGTGTCCAACACTGAAATTCAAACTCAATTTGACTCAAAGCTTGAGCTCTTCCCCCTCCTGGAGCCACCTCCCTTGAAATCCGACATCTGTCACTAGAGGACCAGGCTGACTGTGAGGCCAGACAGCCTTGGGCGCAACCTTCACGCCCACCATCTGTGGGATGTGGGACCTCACCTCTGCCACCACAGCCCGGAGCCTTTGAGCCGTGCAGATACCCAACCTCATGCGCTGGGCCTGCCTGCTCTACTGGGTTGCTATGAGGATGAAAAGGGATAACATATACGCAAGAGCCTGGCTCAAGGCAGGAGGCAGAGCCTGTAGACAGCCGAGGCCATCCCTCTGCTCCCGCAGACCTCGTTACTCAGCTCTGGTGAGCCTCAGCCCCTCTGGGCCAGAGGTGTCACAGGCAGCTGGCGCTGGGTGAGAACAGCCCAGCAGGGGCCACTGGGGAAGTGAGGGATGTGAGGTGAGGAGTGAGTAGCAAACTGGAGGCAGAAAGACAGTGGGGCCTGAGGCCACCCCCGCCACTGGGGAAGGGGGGAAGGCCAAGAAATAAGACCCTGTCATGCTCTGCCCAGGGGTCAGGGCTGGGGAGGAACAAGACACTCTCGTTCCAAGTTCCTTGCGGCACCAGAGCCCCGGCCTCCTGCTCCTCCTGCCTCCCTGCGATGCCCCACACCCAGGAGGGCATGAAGGAGGTGCCACATACATGGAGTTGGCGGTGACCAGCAGGTCAGCATTGTCGAAGAGCGTGACACCAGGCACCTCAACGACGAGCACGTAGATGAGCTCGATGGCCAGCATGAGCACCAGCTTCCCGATGCAGCTGATCTGCAGGAACACGGAGCACGCCAGCAGGCTGAGCAGCACGCTGTAGGTGAAGTACTGCGGGCAGAGGGCAGAGGTCAGCCCCCAGCCCCGCCCCCGGTCTCCCTCCCGCTGAGCCGGCCCTGCTGACCGAAACTCCACAGCAGGTGTCTGGCCGGTGTGGGAAATGAGAGCAGGCTCCAGGCTCAGGCTGCCCTGGGTTCCATCCCTGACCCACCACGGCGGCTGTGTGCCTTGGGACATTCACTCAACCCCTCTAAGCCTCGGTGTCCCCATCTGCAGAGCTTCCTACCTCATGGGACCTATGGCCCCTGACCTGCAACCTTGACATTCAAAGCTCCAAAAACCAAACGTGTTTTCATAACTCACGTGGGGACTGCACCTGGACCGGCCTTATTTGGTGGCAAAACCTGCCCTAACTGATGGGATGCTGGTCACCACCTTGTCCCTACTTCTGGTGACCAGTCACACATTTTGCTGCATAAAGATTGCGGTGTGTCATTACCAGGTGCTGCCAGACTTCACTGGGGGTGTGAGGCAACGTTTTAAAATCTGAAGAATTCCAAAGTCCAAAATATATGTGGTCCCCAAGGCTTCAGGTGAGGGATTGAGGCCTGCACTATTTACTCTGGGGAAGGCCCTTCTGGTCTCTGAGCCTCAGTTTCCTTCTTAGACCCTGAGGGGCCAAACCAGGTGATTTCAGAGGTCCCCGTCTGCTCTCTTGTCCCCTGACACTAATCCTAGACGCATCAGCATCTATTATTTTGTCCTTCCTTTTAAATTTAGCACCATTATTTCTGAGTCAAGCTTCCGGGCCCTCACTATTTGCACGCTGCCTCTGCCTTGGCCTGGAGGCCAAATGGTGGTGGCTGGCAGTGGGGTGGCCCCCAGGCTGACCCTCTGCCTCCCCAGGCCTTCTGGAGCCAAGACAGGGACTGCAAGGGTCCCCTTGGGATAGGATTGGGGCAGCCCCAAGTCACCCCTGGGCATGGGGGTGGAGGAAGGCATGCCCAGAGTCCTAGCGACCTGTCCTTAGGTGATCCCCAAAGAGCCAGCCTGGATTCCCATTCAGACCCTGGGCCCAGACAACCAGGAGGCCAAGGCTGAATGCTGGGGTCCCCCAAGGACCGGGGTCTGTGAGGAGTTGCTGAACCAGGAAGAACACCTGGGGGTGGTGAGCCTGAGAGCTCTGTAGGCAGCAGGCCTGGTGAGGGCTGAAGGCTGGGACCAAGCCTCTCCCACAGGCACGTCAGAACATGGCCACCGCCGCCCTCTCCCCACCATGCCTCAGCTTCTCCTGGGGAGCAACCGCCGAGGGGAAAGTACAAGACCAAAAATAGCCTCTGCTCCTCAGCACACAGCCCTCAGGAAGCAGAAACGCTGCTCCCGTGGGCTCTCAGCTGGGTGTGAGAGGAACAGGGGCTGGGGAGGGGAGGGTGGGTGTAGCATGGCCGGCTGCAGGCACTTGTCGTGGGCCCCGGGAGGGGGGCACGGGCCTGTCCAGGTGAGCGGCCGAGCTCTGCTCCTCATGGCTTTCCTTGCCCTGTCTGTGCACAGGGAGCTGCACCAGGCTCCTTCCCAGGGTGGGGGAGGGAGGCCAGCGCCGTGGCAGCCACTGTGACCCTCAGCTGCATCCTGAACCTTTGCTGTGAGTCACAGGAGCTTTGGGAATTAGATGAAAGCATGGACCTTCTTCCCAGGAAGGGCAGGAGCCGCCACCATCCTACAGGTCTCACCTGAGCACCAAGCAGGGAGCCAGGGTGTGGGAATGGCCCAGGCAGGGAGTGGGCGCAGGGATTGGAAGCCTGGCCCTGCAGCTCCAGCAAGCCGCTCCCTGACAGACGGGCAACGTGAATGAAGCACCTTGCACACCATAGGTGCTTAATATGTGCCATTCTCTGAATAAGGATTCGTGGCGTTATTTTTCAAACCCAAATGTCTGTGGGTACAGAATTTCTTTTTGGGCTGACAAAAATGTTCTAAAATTAGATTTAGATTATGATGATGATGATGGCTGTAGAAATGTGTTACTACACTAAAATCCACTGAACTGTACACTGTGCATGGGTGAAGTTCGTGGTGGTGCTGGTCTGGGATTGGGCTCCCTTTGCTCCCCTCCCTGCTCTCCGGCCCTAACAGCTGGGGGGCTCAGGCGGGTTCTCCTGAGGTGGCGCTGGGTCTGCTGCAGAAGCTGAGGGTCCAGAAAGTTCCACCCTCAGGTCAGGAGCATGAAGTCTGGAGCCAGACAACTTGCGTGAGAGCTCTGGCTCTGCTGCTTACTAGCTGTGTGAACTTGGGCAAATTCCTTAACCTCTCTGTGCACCAAGCTGAACAGAGATAATATGGTATCTAGTCACGGGGTTGTAAGGATTTAAGGAGTAAAGGCATGTGACACACTCAGCCACAGTGGCTGGTAAACAGTATAGAAACAATAGCCAGACTGTCATCACTGTCACTGTTATACTGGGGAGGCTGCCCCTGCCCACGAGCGTCTGGCACAGGGAGTGAGAAACTGGGGGAAGAAGATCCCTAGAACGACAGTGAGCTGTGGGCCCCTCACTGTCCCTCCGAATGTCCCGAGCAGCTGAGGGCAGAGTAGGGCAGGGCAGGCACTGTCCACCGCCGCTGTCCCCAGCCCCTGCAGGCCCAGTACCTCGGGGAAGTTGCAGTTGGGCCAGGTGCTGCCACAGAAGCCCTGCTCGTCACCCAGGCTATAGTTGACGGCCGACTCCACCACGTGGCACGCGTTGACCTGGCTCGCGCTGATGTTGTGCTCCTCAGCCAGGCAGCCCAGCAGGTCCTTGGAGTTGCACATGAACTAGGGGCAGGGGAGGAGGGCAGGGAGGAGAGGCTCAGCTCCTGGGGCCAGATGGGGCAGCCCACCCCCTGCCAACAGACAGCGGGGAGCCCATCCTCTGTCTCAGTGCAGCCTGACACTGACAGGGGACAGAACCTGGCAGAGGCTGAGGACCAGGCAAGGTTTGCCCAGCTGCCCTGGCAGGAAGAGCCACCCTGGCTGGAAGAGGGGTGCAGCTGGCGTGCCTTCCTGAGGCAGGGCTCTTAAACACGCGTGGGGCCTTCCCCTGAGCTCTTTCTGGCTCTTCCAGCCTTGAGAGTGAAGAGCTAAAAACCTGTGTGAGATGCATTGAGTCAAATGTGATCTCAGCCCCGAGGCGAGACACGAATAGGATTTCCAGGTAAACTCTCCCGGCCCGTGCCTGTTGGGCACACGGTCCTGCTGGGTTTGGTCCCACGGGGCTGGGGAGGCACTAGGAGGACGTGGAGCCACCCACCATGTTGACAAAAGCCGACAGGAACACCAGGATGATGGTGAACACCCCAACCAGAGTGCTGTTCATCTTGGACCTTACGATCTTCCTGGAGAGGGTCTGCAGCGGGGAGGGGAAGAGCTGTGGGGACAGGGAGGGAGAGACGTAAGAGCATTCAGAGAGGACGCCACACGTCACCTGAGAGGAGCTCAGTAGACCCACCTGTGTCTCTTTCTAGCACAGTCCGGGTGCCTCCCAGGTGCCCTCCCAGCCTGCACCACGGCTTCCAGGCCAACAGCAGCACAGACTGCAGCTGGCCAGGTGTGTGTCCCCCTGGGACCCACAGGTGAGAGAGGCAGGATGAAAGGAAAGATGCCATCTTGATCCGACAGGGAAGCAGATGAAAAAGGACGTTTACCTGGTGGGCAAGTGCTGGACCCTGGGCAGTTATAATCAGGGAGGGGCCCAGAACTTTCTGGGCAAGGCCTGGGAAGCCTTCCGGGAAGGAGTGGGCAGCCATGGGCCTGAGGATTAGCAGAAGACCTGGCATCTGGAGGAAGGGGCTGGGCTTGGTGGGGAGGGACGGAGCAGCGGGCGGCAGGAGGGGGCAGGCCTAGACAGGCAAACTTAGTGAGCTCGTTCCTTAGCACGAAGCTCCATGGACCTGCCATTCCCCCACCCAGCCCTTCCTATATGTTCCTCAACTAGACAAACCACACGTCTACTCAAAGACCCACTGCAGTTTTGGTAACAACCAGGCTCCTAAGTCCCACTTCTGCCACCAAATCTGATACAGTTGGCCTTGCACACCATGTCCTCCTCATCTCCCATGCAACCTGGGCTAAAAAAGAAGCTGACACAGAAGCAAAGCAGTGGATGCCGGCTTCCCACCCTCCCCACCCCAACGCTTCTTGGTGAGGCCACCTGCTGAAACCCCGGAGGGCAGAGAAAGCACTGGGCCAGGAGTTGGGAAGCCTGGGTTCTTGGCTTGGCTTTTCCTGGGTGGTCCTGAGCAAGCCACATCCCCTCTCCGAAGGCCCCCATCTGTACGGCCCTCAGGGCAGCCCCGGCTTTTGTGGGGAGGGAAGCAGGTGAAGGCCTCTCCCCGATGACTGGCCCTGAGCAGCCCTGCACGTTCCCGTAGAGTGTGCCAGACCACAGGGTGTACCCACGCCCCGATACCAGGGTTTCTGCAGCTGGTCACACACACATCCAAGTAGGTCAAGTGGCCACAGTGTGACCGCCATGTAACTGCCCACACCCCGCGGGGAGGGGGCTGGCTTGTGCGCTGCAGGGTTTCCTGCTAGCTCACCAGGGGCTGGGCCCTTGGTCCAGTGTTCCTCAGCCGCAAGCCAAACCCACTGCACATGCAGCATCCGCGTGGCTCCCTCACGTTGCCCCCGTGGGACTCCAGGGGCAGAGGAACCAACACAAATAAGCCGAGGCTCGTGTGCTGGTGGCGCCATGAGTAATAGAGTGTTTTTGTCTCTGACCTAGGACTCTTGTGTCTCCTGCCAGCATCCAAGAAACAGCAACAAGCTAACTTACTCGCTTGTAAGTAGGGTAAAATCAAACCTTAGACCCTTCAGAGTTTGTGACAAAAAGTAAGGGCCCTGCTCACCCCTCGGTCTTGGGCTTGGGCTGTGTGTGTAGGGAGGCAGCACACCTTTCCCACCCCAGGATCTCCTCCACCCTCCCACAAGGCCACTTCCTATCAGCACAGGGGGAGAGGGGACACAGGGAAGGACAGAGCACAGGAGGCTGCAGCAGCCACAGAGGCCTGGCAGCTGCACAGGCCAGAGGCTGAGAGCCGGAGACCTTGGGCTCCATGTCCCCAGCAGGGGGGCTTCCCAGCTGTGTTCCTGCACCATCACGCCTGTGGGATTGTTCTCAAAAAGCACTTCCCTCTGGGATAAGAAAGGAGACACTCCAGCGCAGGGGTAGGGACCTGTGGCCTCAAGGCCATGTGTGGCCCTCCAGGTCCCCAAGTGCGGCCCCTCAACTGAATCCAAGCTTCACAGAATGAAACCCTTTATTAAAAGGATTTGTTCTGTAAAATTTGGATTCAGCCAAAAGGCCACACTTAAGGATCCAGAGTATAATGTATTAAAGGAAAAAATTCCCATGGAGTGGGAAGTCTGTGCATATATACATACATATATATATAAGAGACACTAGCTGAAACTTTTATGCGGTAGAGGGAAAGATATGCGTGCCCAGGAAAGCATAAGCTTGGATTAAAATCCTGCTTAATAGAAAGAGACTAAGAGAGTCCAGAAATAAACCCTTACATTTATGGTCAATTGATTTTGATAAGGTGCCAAGACAATTCAATGGGGAAAGAACAGTCTTTTCAACAAATGGTGCCGGGACAAATGGGTGTCCACATGCCAAAGAATAAAGTTGAGTTTCTATCTCACACCCTATACAAACATTAATACAAAATAGATCAGAGACCTAAATGTAAGAGCTAAACTATAAAACTGTTCTGGGAAAACATATGAGTAGATCTTTGTGGCTTTGGATTAGGCAATGGTTTCTTAGAGATGACACCAAAAGCATAGGCCACAAGAGAAAAAAATAGATAAACTGCACTTCATCAATATTAAAAATTTTTATGGGCCGGGCATTGTGGCTCACGCCTGTAATCCCAGTACCCTGGGAGGCTGAGGCAGGAGGATTGCTCAAGGTCAGGAGTTCAAGAACAGCCTGAGCAAGAGCGAGACCCCGTCTCTAAAAATAAATAAATGAATAAATGAATGAATAAATAAATAGAATTTTTGTGCTTCAAATAACACCATCAAGAAAGTAAAAAAATGTATTAGTCAGGATATGGAGAAATTGGAACCCTTGTGCATTGCTGGTAGGAATGTAAAATGATGCAGCCACTGTGGAAAACAGTATCGTGATTCCTCAAAAAAATTAAATGTAGAATTATTATATGATCCAGTAATTCCATTTCTGGGTATATACCCCAAAAGAGCTGAAAACAGGGACATGAACAGGTATTTGTATACCCATGTTCATAGCAACATTATTCCTAACAGCCTGAAAGTGGAAATTATTCAAATATCCATTAGTTGATGAATAAACAAAATGTGTTATATCCCCATGATAGACTATTATTTGACAATAAAGAAGAATAAAGTGCTGTTACATGCTTCACATGGATGAACCTTGAAACTATTATGCTCAGTGAAAGAAACCAGTCTCAAAAGGCCACGTGTTATATGATTTTATCTATGTGAGATGTCCACAACGTGCAAATTCACACAAAGTAGATTTGTGGTTGCCAGGGCCATGGTGATCAGAGAATGAGAAGTGACTGATTATGGGTATGGGGTTTCTCTTGGGGATGATGACAATGTTGTGGAATTAGATTGTGGCAATAGTTGCACAATTTTGTGAATATACTAAAAACTAGTGAATTACAAGTTTATCCACCTTTAGGAAAGTGAATTTTATGGTACGTAAATGAGATCTTGATAAAACTCTTATTTTTAAAAATGCTGCTCAGCCTCTTCACTAGCCGTGTGATCCTGGGGACATTGTTAGATGCTCTGAGCTTCAGTCTCCTTATCAGTAAATAGGGAACATTTATCTCCCAGAGTGGCCACGAAGACTCAGTAAAGTGATGCACTTGAAAGTGCTTTGTAAGCTGTTAAATGCAACAGAAAAGTTAGTTAATATTTGCATTTTAAAGAGCTATTTTGCCAGTAAGAATGAAGGCCTTGTTTCCCATTTAAAGAAATTTTTGGTTTCACAGCTGGGGAAAGTGTTTCAGCACTAGCATAAGGATCTCACTCTGAAATGGTATGACATATGGTTCCAAATCTTTAGCTGCTTGAAATTTTGCCATTTCACTCCTCCCCACCCCCCATGTTGCACCTGTTTCAGTTCTGATCACCCCACCCACTGGTTGAAGGGCTTCCTCCATCATTGTGAAACCACCAATGTAATGATTGATTTGGGCAAAGGTTAAGATACCTGCTAAAACTTTCTTTACAAAAGGCGGTTAAGGAACAGGATATGCACACAGACTTCTTGGTGAATATGTGACTGGGAGCCCCATGGGGCCATCCAGAGGCTAGAAGAAGAACTGCAGGCTATTGTTTTCTTAAAAAGATCAATGTTAGCTCTAGCATCTATCTAATGAATGATTGAGTCTTCATGCATTGACTTGCTACAAGCGGACTTCCCTTGACACCTTTAAAAGGACTTGCTCTTGACTTTAAACCCTCAGTAGAAACCAGGGATTTGTTGCTCTTTTGAAGTCTACAGAAGGGTCCTCATCCTGTCTTGGTATCTATCGGTTTATACAGTGTCTCATCTCCTGTAATCGGAAAGTCCATCTGCATGTCGACCCTGAATTCCAACCTTACTAACCCCAGTGTGGCTCTGAAAACTCTTTACCAGCGGCAGAGTCTCTTCCTAGAGCTATACCACAGCCGCGATCAGATCCCGGAGAGCATTTTTCTAGCAGGATAATTGTGTCTGCACCAACCCATTGCTTAACACCTGCTCGTAATCACGGCTCAGAAAAAAATCAATTTTTAAAATATAAGTTCAGAATCAGTACATTCCTAATCTGATTAATTCAAATCAATTCAACTTGAAAAATGGGAGCAGGGACATATTAATAAACCATGACTGGGGTGCGGGGTCCTGGCTTCTCTGGGCATCTCCAGGCAAATCGATGACCTCCCTGGGGCTCTGTGATGTGGGGCCAGGGTATTGCAGAGATGTAAGAAGGTGATGAAATCAGATGGCAACAAATATAAGAAAACAGTCTCTTTGACAAGAACCTAATAAAGGAAGCAGTAGCTGAGCGCAGTGGCTCATTCCTGTCATCCCAGCACTTTGGGAGGCAGAGATGGGAGGATCACTTGAGTGCAGGAGTTTGAGACCAGCCTGGATAACACAGCAAAACTCCATCTCTACAAAAAATAAGAAAAATTAGCTGGGCATGGTGGTTTACACCATAGTCGCAGCTACTTGGGAGGCTGAGGTGGGAGGATCGCTTGAGCCCAGGAGTTCAAGGTTACAGTGAGTTATGATCGCACAACTGCATTCCAGCCTAGGTGACAGAGCAAGACTTTGTCTCTAACAAAACAAAACAAAACAAAACCACAGAGGCCAAACAAGGCAGGTAGAAGGGCTCCACACCACTGTTCTCATCACCTGGCCCTTCAGGAGTCAACTGGACATATTAACAAAGGCAGCATCCTGGAGGGGAAGGACCACGGGTTCTGAAGTCAAGACCCATCTGGGTTTCAATTCTAGCTATAACTACCTCCTAGCTCTACCTAGGGAAAATTACCTCACCTCTCTGAGCCTGTTTCCTTATCTGCAAAGTAGGTGCAATAAAAGCCACATTAGAGGCTCAGGAAATACAGCTCCAAGTGGCATATCTTACATCTGGATCCTGGACTGTCTGAGTCAGAAGTCACAGGGGGAACCTATGATATGCCTCTTGGAATGAAGAGGTCTCCATCCCCTAAATGAACATGTGTATGGCAATGACATACTTTCCCAGAAAAAGGAAATGTACCCCTGAGCATGAAGGTGGAAAGGTGAGCATGGGATCCTAAAGTCCTCACAGG
>CM052436.1:53585779-53608469 GCA_028533085.1 Varecia variegata
TCCTCCGCCTCCTCCCGGACTGACCACCAGACCTGCGAGCAAATCGGGGAACTCGAGTGGAAGTAGTCGGTGTCGCTCAGGTTCGCCCAAGCCGCTGACAGAAAAGAGAGGAAATTCAGGTTCCAGTTAAAAAATAGTAGACTACCTATGGCTTCGATCCTAATTTTGGGCTAATGAAGCTCCTGAAACAAAGAAACAAACAAATAAAGACTTTGTCTCAGTTCACAACTTAATTTTAAGTAATTAAGAACTCTGGAGTTCAGCAAAAATACTTTTGAGAGGGCATTGTAGCTAGGGTGTGCTTTTTTTGGTAGGTGGTTGTGATTTTTTCTTATTGTGGCACAATATATAGAACATAAAATTTGCTATTTTAGCCATTTTTAAGTGTACCATTCTGTGGCATTAATCACAGTGTTGTGCAACCATCATTGCCACCTACCGGGTGTCCCAAAAGTCTCCATACAAAGGAAAAACTTTCTGAAACTGTGTAATGAATATTTTGTAAATAAAGGTACATTTAGCTACAATTTCCCTCTGTATTTTCCCTATGTATGGTGACTTGTGGGACACCCTGTATTTCCAAAAACCTTCCATCACCCCGAACAGAAACTGTGCCTGTTAAGCAGTAACTCCCCATTCTCCCTCCCGCCAGCCACTGGTAACTGCTAATCCAGTTTCTGTCTCTGTGAATTTGCCTATTCTAGATATTTCATATAAGTGGCATCATCCAATGTGCAACTTTCTGTGTCTGGCTTCTTTCCCTCAGCATAATGTTTTCAAGGGTCATCTATGTTGTAGCATGTAACAGCACTTCATTCCTCCTACGGGTGAACCACGTTTGATTGAGGTTATAAAGCATGTTTTGTTCACTCATCTGCTGATGGACACTTGGGCTGTTCCCACCTTTTGACTGCTGAGAATGTGCAGTGTCCTTTCACAGCCACGGGGTGGAGCGCACCTGCCCACCTGGATACAGCAGGCTGGGGCAGCCTTGACAACAGCGCCACCAAGAGGCAGGAGGTGGCTGCACACGGCGGGAAGGAGGCTGGTGCACAGGCAGGAGCTAGGGCAAACCCACGGTGCCGCGGTGCCGCGGTGCCGCGTAGCAACTGGCTGGGCGCACGGCTTGACTCGCGCTTCCCACACAGACTTGCCCTGTGACCTTGGCCGGCCCTGCCCCTCTCTGGGTGTCCGCTCTGTACCTGCCAGTACGAGGGCTGACCCACACCCGGGGATTCCTAAGGCCCCTGCCAGTTCTGACAATCAGTCCACCAAGACCTTGACCATGAGGTGACTGAGCAGTCACCAGACTAATGAAGGCACCCGTTTGGAGAGTGGAGAGAGAAAGGGGATTTTGGAGGTGACAGAGGTCCCCTCCGTCCAAAAGAACCTGGTGCTGACTGTGCAGTGTGTGGGGAGCGACGGTGGGCCTGGCCCTCCCCACCCCGGGCTCAGCTCCAGCGAGCATGCGCAGGCCCCAGAGGCTCAGCCGCCGCTGGAGAGGGCCCAGGCTGGCCCTGACGGGAATTCTTAAACCGCTGGGGAAGGGGATGAGGACAGGGCTTGGTGCGCAAGGCAAACGGCACCTGAGTGGTTTCTACAACAGACCAGAACGGCCGGCGTCAGGGCCGCTGAGGGATACAGCCTGGACGGGCGCATGGCATGCCGAAGAGAGGGTGTGGGAGAAAAACACAGAACAGGGAGCTGTGCTCCTGTCCCCCGACTCATGCTGCCGACATGAGGCAGCTGTGCAGCGCTGTCCGAAACACTGAACCACCCTGGGGCCTCGCTCATCCATATGGACAGGGGCTCAAAATTCTTCATCTCTGAGATCCCCTCCAGGGAAGATTCCAGGGCACATGGGAGCACTGAAGTGGGTGTTGAGAGAGTCTCGTCTGCACTCATTTTCTCAGCAAATATTCACTGACCACTGCTCTGTGGCAGGCTTTGTCCCACGTGCCCTTCCTGTGTCCTACCTGATACCGAGGACAGGAGCAGCGGTGACAGTATCTTCTGGTTGCAAAGATTTGCAAGGGCAAATTAAAGCAGTTAGTAAGAACAAGGCTCCCACTGACAAACTACCCACCTCCAGGCTAGCTTGTGCCGATGCCGATCCAGAGGTGTGACCAGCATCACACCCCTCTCCCCCAGGCCAAGCACGATACTCGGGCTCCTGGGTATCTCAGGGCCCTGGGCAGGGGCTCCTACCAGGGCTGCGCAGAGTGGGAATAAGGTGGCTGGGACACAGGTGTCAGCTGGACTCACCTTCACGCAGGAGTAGATCACAGACACAAACACCACCAAGGTCAGCAGCAGGAAGCAGGTCAAGTAGAAGCTCAGCATGAACATGGAGCTGGGGGAAGAGAAGAGGTGAGGAAGAAGTCAGTTCCAGGTGGCAGGGCTGCAGCTTCCCCAGGGCCTTCCCGGCAAGCAGGCTGCAGGTTCCCAGTGTCTGACCTCACTGCTCCAGAGGGCTGGGCTCCGCAAGCCCCTGAGTGGGAACCTGAAGTTGCTCCATTTCCCTGAGCCCACTGCCCCGTCTCTTCCACTGACTCACTGAGAAGGGCTCACACAGCCTTGCAGATGGATTCAGGAGCCCTCTCCATAGCTGTCTGGCTCCTACCCTTCCCTCCTTCCTGTCATCTTCCAGTGGGGACAGCAGTCCACAAGGAGCTAAATGGAGAACCAGGTGACACCTGGTCGATATTTTGCGTAATTCTTAGCTATTCATAGACACGCTTCATTTAGCTTGGAAGAAGCATTTTGAAAACCACCTGGTTATTCCCTTCAAGTCGTCACTCATGATTTCATAAGTAACTGCGAAAGCTGAAACAGATTTGATAAATGGCCTTCATTTATAAAAATGCCCTGTCAGCAGCCCAGCCAGCCACTCTTTGAGAAGCAGGGGCGATATGTCTCTTCAGAAGTCCCCAAATCCCACCCCCTCCCACTAGCAGACCCCACAGGCCTGCTCAGTCTTTGCTCCCCTGTTCTTAGCCAGTTCCACCAGAAACAAGCGAGGCCCTCCCTCTGCCCCCTGTTAGGATGCAGGTCACAAGTGATCTATCTTAACAGCCACCATGAGTGGGAACCCTCGGACGAAAGAGCTGCACACGACTTTCCATCCAGAACTTCCCATTGGTCCTCCTAGGGCAGGGGCAGGCCAAGGTACAGCACATGGCACCAGCCACCAGGCAGCCTTTCAAGGACTTGAGAAGGCAGTGAACACCTCTAGGGAGGATTCCAATGGTGCCGTCTCTGTTCCAGGCTTCCATGGAAGCCGGCATTTAGCTACCTCCAACAAATGGAACAAGGAACAAGGGGAAAGGATTCTCTTCAGAGGGAGAGGAAGACCTTTAACGTGGATTTTAAGGCTTCCCTAGAGAGGGGATGACTAAAGAATGGCCTCTGTCAATGTCTAAGCCACTTGGAATTGCAGACAGAGCAGGTAACTGAGATGACCCAGTCCCCAAGCCATGCTGCAGAGGCAGGACTATGCACTCAAGCTTTGGGGACTGCCAACTGCAATGGGAAAAAATGCCCAGGCAGCTTATTGACACCTGTGGCTCCGTGTCAGTACAGAAAGATGGGGTTCTATGCCAATAAGGACCCCCAGTGCCACCAGCTCTGCACAACCTCAGTGCAGGGGCAATGGGCTGCGTGGCACAACCAGGGCAGAGCCGGCTGTCAGTGTCTGGTTTCTACTGGGCATCCCGACAGTCACAGCAGACACAAATGTAAGGGGCACCTTTTCATCCTTTTAATAGGCATCATTAAAAATAAAAGGCATTAAGTAGTAAGACATGTCGACATCATGTTCCTCCTGATACGGCATGCTAACAAGGACACGTCATCACTTCTGTGGGAACCTTGTCAAAAAGCATAACCTCAACCTACTCCTGGGAAAACATTGGACACACCCAAATTGATACACTCTGGAAATCAACTGGCCAGTACTCATCAAAAGTGTCAAGGTCATGAAAGACGAGCAAAGGCTGAGGAACTACCACAGATTAGAGGTGGAATAAGGAGATACACCAACTGGGTGCAACGTGGGATCCGGACTGGCTCCTGGAACGGAAGAAAGGACATTAGGGGCAAACTGGCAGTCAGAGTAAGGTCTGTATGCTCGTTAATAGAATTACTCCAGTGTTAACCTCCTGGTTTTGAGCATCCTACTGCAGTTACCTAAGTTTTCAACATTAGGGGAAACTGGACAGAGGTTGTACAGAAACTCTCTCTACTACTTCTGTAATGTCTTGGTAATTCTACAATGATTGCAAAATGAAAACTAGAAGGTGGTGGGTGGGGGGACTCTTTAGATTAAGCAAGACTCCAAGATAGAATCAAATGCAACCAGGGGCCTTGAGTTGATCCTGGCTATGACTCAACTAAGAGTAAAAGACATTTTGGGGGACCATTGGGGAAATTTAAATATGGACTGGATGTTAGATGATAGTAGAGAATTGATGCTAATTTTGTTTAGTGTATAAGGTATTGTGGTTAAGGAGGAAAATGTCCTTAAAATAGGTGTATAATGAGATTTGGGGGGCAAAATGTCCTTGTGTCTAAATTTGCTTTTAAAAATCAGAGTAAAAATAGATGAAACAAACATTGCAAAATATTAATAACTGTTATATGTAGGGTATGAGTGCTGATTATATTAATAAATTTACTTTTCTATGTGTTTGATTAATTATATAATAAAAAGTAAAAATGCGTATTTCCATATACACCTATGTATGTATACACACACACACACACACACACACACAAGGCAACTATGCTTCTCTTCTAGGCATGACTCTAACGTGAGCGACTATTTAACAAACACTTCATTTCCAAAAGCCCCACTGCCTACTTCAAAACTCTCACAGAAGCCACAGACTCTCCTGGTGACACAGCCAGGCCTCAGAAGAGTTCTGAAGCACCTCTTTATTGAAACGCCTTAAGAGCCTGAAATCTGTTCTTTGAAATATCCAGAGTAGTGGAAAACCTTCATCTTTTGAAGCTGTATTGATTTTTTTTTTTCCCCACAAGAACCAAAGGTCACACAGAAACCAGGCTGGTGAACACTTCGGGCAACGTGACTGGGCAATGGTGTGTGGCTCAAATGGGACGAGATGATGGAGTGACGAGGAGTCTCTTGGGCAGCTGAGCACGCCCCTGAGTGAGCCCACCACCCCCTGGCCCGGAGAGGTCAGACCGCTGGCTTCCTGGGCCCACTGAGAACACGTTCACAAACCTGTCTGTCTGCCAGAGCAAGCACAGCCCGGACCCCTTTCTCTGCTCTCCCAAGTGACCACCCCCTCCCGCCCCTGGGAGCCCAGGACAGATGGGGACACTCACTGGGGCACGATGGTGATCTGGACAAAGCAGATGAAGAGGAAGACGAGCGAGGCACAGGCCACGTAGGCACCAAATCGGTCATCCACCTGCTTGGAGTACTGAGAGGAGATGGGTGGGGTAAGTGGGGGCAGAGGCACCCGGCCTGGTTCCACCCAGCAATCCCAGACACACGTGGTCAGCCGCTGTGGTCTGCACAGCCCACTCCCAGGACGGGGAAGGCCTGAGCACCAGGGCCAGACTCAGATCACAGGAAACCAGCCCAGATCACCATAAGGTGGGGCCTGAGGGGAGGGCAGTTGAGAGGGACTCAGACTGTGTTAAGCCAGAAACTTCTGCAGGCCGGTCACCTTCAGAGTGATTCACAATGACATGGCTACACATCCCTGGGCACCACCCACAGGCTGGGCAACATTCTGAGTGTCTACGGCATCATTGGCACCCTCACGACAGCCTGGGAGGGGGACAGCATCGCTATTTTCTCTCCTTCAGAGACGAGCAAGCTGGGCTCAGAGTGGTCCCCTGACGTCCAAAGTCACACCCAAGGCCCAACTCCCAGCCCCAGCTCCTCCCATGACACCAACCAGCTGCACTGATGGAGGTGGGGCTGGCACAGTCACCCGGAGAGTAACACCTAAGGCAGGTCCGTTTACTGCAGGTAGACGTAATACTCTCTTTGCCTTAGTTGTGCCCAGCTACTTAGGTTTGCCTCTTTGAAAGCTGACATGAGCCCATTTTAACTGAACACTGGGGAGACCTTGCCACGTGGTGCAAAGAGAACTGTCAGACCGGGGTCCGGCTCCGGCTCTGTCCCTACTTTCCTGGGCAGCCAAGAGAAAGTCACCCAACCACTCCGGGCTTTAGCTCTGCATTCACAATCTAAGGACATGGCACAGGGTGATCTCAACGGCTCCTTCCAACTTTAATACCTTGGTTCCAGGGTGGCAACAGCGGCTGGGTGGCCCACTGATAAGATAACGATAATAACAATAACATCAACAGCAGCTAATGTGTATTGAACATCTCCTGTGGCAGACACTGTTTTATGTGTTTTACACATATGGACTCATTTAATCCTCACTACGAGCCTATGAGGAAAGTATATTAAATATCCCCATCTTCCACATAAGGGAACTGAGGCACAGGGAGGTTAAGATTTGTCCCTTTCAACCAAGGAAGTCTCCTTAGAACCCCTGGGTGGTGCAGCATCAGAGCTGGGGAAACTGAGGTGGCAAGAGGAGGCTCCCTCCGCCGCTGCAGACAGGAGGGAGTGTCCCGTTTCCTTGTCCCCCTCCGTCTGGTCCGGTGTCTGCCGGGGCCTCCTTCCCACTCGGGGTGCTGCACCTTCTTCTCTAGGTCAGGCTCCCTGAAGGTCAGGAGGAACTTGCGGACGTGCTCAGATCGCAGCCGGTCAATGCTCCTGGCGTCAATGGCGCGGCCCAGAAACTCGTCCACTTCATCCTCAGGGTTGGCACTTTCCTGGGCATTCCTGGGGGGCAGGAGGCACAGACACAGGTGACCACCAGGGCGCCGTCAGAGGGCTGGCTCTCAGCCACCCGAGTGACCGGAGAGGCCTGGCAGCCGCCCACCGTCAGCCCAAATCAGGGCAGGGGAGCTGGGCTGAGACCAGGCCGGCCAGAAGCCTAGGCCTGCGCTCGGAACAGCTGCACAGACCCGCCGGCCGGAAAGCCGCCCTGACTGCCCTGACTCTGTTAATATGTTATATTATTGTTATAATAACAACGTGAATTATCATCGAAGGTTTAACGCTTTTTCCCCTACAGCTGACAGCCTCTGCTCTTCACTCTCCAGCTGTGCCGTCCTCCTCTCAGGCCGGGATGGGTGGGCGCGACTTGGCCACAGGACCGCGTCTCCCGGCTTCTCTACCTGGGCACACCTGGGAAGCAGGTTCACGGTCTTTGGGTGCTGAACTTAAAAGCTCTACTTCTCAGGGCAGAGCCCAGCCCCTGAGTGCAATTTCTGACAGTCCTGAGAACCGGGGAGTGAAGGAGGAAGAGGAGGGTATTCCCTCGGGGCACTGGCAGTCAGGCACTGCTGACCAAGGTCTGTGTCTTCCTGAGGGAGCCACATGCGCGTGTGCACGTGCGTGTGCGTGTGCAGTGGAGCTATGCTGAGGCCCCGCCCTTCCGCCCTGGCCTGGCGGGCTGTGCTCACTGGTGGCTGGCAAGGGGGGCTCCATCCCCTCTCTGCTAAGACTGTGTGTGGGGTCATTTGCCAGGGCGCATGGGGAAACTGAGGGATAAGGCAGACACCCAGACCGGGGAGCAGGAATAAAGACGGCATATTACTCACTTGTCCTTGGGGTCTTCGAAGCCCTGAAAGAGAAGAGTAGAGAGAGAGAAAGGACTGTGAGAACAGACAGGACTGAAGACACGGGGACTTCGGAGAGCCGGGGCTGCGAGGGGGCTGCGGCCCATCTCCCTAAGCCCATCAGACTGCCCTCCCTTCACCTGCTGAGCACCGCTGGGCCCTCCCCGAGAGACAGCTCTGTGCTGCCAGGGTGCACTGTGATTTCATTCCTCCACAGGCACAATCCCTGTGTCTAAGCTGGCCGTCCCCACGCTCCACTCCTTCCCGCATCCCCCACACCTCTCCTCCCCTCTGGACTCTGGGCTCAGAGGGTCCCCTCCCCATTCTGCCTCCTACACAGATGGAAATAAGAAATCCCCTGCACATGGACACACTCACCCACCGCCCCCCACACTGAGCACACATAAAATCTACAGTCCACAAGTTCTGCACTGGAAAAAATTAAACTCCAGTTACTTGCAATAGCTTTTTTGGTATCTGAGATCCAACATGTTCTTGTGAGGGCGAGAGCTGGTTGGGGCCTCAGGAGGTGAGGAACCACCTGCCACGGGCTTGACTACTGTTCTGTCGCTCACGTTCACAGGGCAGAGGTGAGCGTGGGAGGGCCCTTACTGACGCACACTTGAAGCGCTACTCAGAGTGAATCTATGAACTCCATGGAAGGAGAGACACATGTGGGGGTCTGAGCAGTGGTGGGGGGTGGAGCCGGGGGCCAGTGCAGGTGACAAGCAGCCCCAGGATGACAAGGTTCAGAAGAGGCTCAGGTTGGCAGGACCAGGACCAGATGACACCCGTCTCAGAGGCCCAGCGAGGAACACTCCGCTGGGCAGATGGAGTCCGGCAAATGCTGGGTGAACCGAAAGTCCAAATGGACACACCTGTCTTCATTTCCAATGAGGACATGGTTTGAAAATACAAAGAAAGGGATTTATGTTCTTCTCCACGAGCCAGAGCCACCAGGCACTGAAACAGACGCGGGCCCGCGTGGCATCGAGGCGCGCTGTCTCTGTTCTGCTCCCAGCTGAGGGCTCCTGGAGCCGCGGCAGCCTCTGCCAAGATCGGCCACGGGCAATGAGGGCCTCCAGGCTGCCCGCATGTGGCCCAGGAAGGCCCCGCTGCGTCTGCCCTGGCAAGCCGGGGGCTTCTCCTCATCCTCTAAGGATCGCCCGGCCCTCCCCTCTGGCTGCAAACCAGCCCCACGTCCCCACCCCAGCCTTGGCTGGAGGAGGGGGTGTCCCTCAGCTGAGTGCTCCCTCCCGACCCTCCCAGGGTCCCTTGGAGCTCGGCATGGCCCGGCAGCAGCGGGCTGGACGGGCGGGCTCTCTGCGGATTGATGGCCCATTGAATTCCACCCCATGAGCCAGCAAGTTTACTCTGGGACTGAGAACAACTGTGGTATACTACACATATGCTGGTCTCTACAACTCAAAAATGAACCTGAAATGTTTTTAATAAACCTGTTTTTTACTTTTTCCAGTGCTCCTTTGGTCATCTGCTGAGGCTGGTGTTGGGAACCCATGTTTTACTCTTGCACGGAGCAGGGAGCCATGTCCGTTCTAATCACACTGCTTGCCATGCTGGTGTGGACAGCTCAGCATCAGTCTGAGCTGGTGAATTGATAACAGGTCAGAAATACTTTGGTCCACAAACCACAGCAGTGGAGTGTTGAGGACACAGTCCAGCAGACTGGGCTCAAATCCCTCCACCTACTGACTGGTTCTAGGACAACGCTACTGACCTCTCCCAGCCTGCCGTGTCCCCCACCCGGCACAGGGGCCCCGTCCTGTAGGCCGTTCCCGGGCTTGGTTACACGAGCTCAAGTCCACACACGTGTCTTTCCACTGGCAACCTTTTCATTAATAAGTAACCTTAAAGACCTTACAACACTTGTGCCTAAACGTAAACCAGCACAGCTCATCATGGCATTTTAAAAGCTGAGTGAAAGTTGGAAAAAGATGTAAGTAAACTGCTGACTATAGGTTCATTCCTTTCCAACGCTCTTGGTCACTGCTCTATCGAATTCCCCCTCGCCCACCCCATCTTTAGTGGACTGTCTTTCATAAAACTTACCCCGTGTTGGCAAGTCAGGGTACAAGCTCTCAGTCTGTGCATCTTTCTTAAAGATTTCAGGCAAGTTTAATACCAAAAGCCAATGGCCTGTGTGGCAGCTGCTGGGACCTCTCTCCATCCCCAACCTAGAGACTCCAACTGGCCAGGCTGGGGTGGGACCAGGAGGCTGCACTTTGGTGCCAGCCCCCTCAGGGGACACCGGGCCCACCAGGACGGGGAGCCCCTGCTCCCACAGGCTGTCACTTTCCCTGCTGGGTACAGCAATTACCACCAGAGGAGCCTTCCCGACAGCCTCCTCCTCCCTGAGCCTGCCCTTCCCTGTTACAGCCTGACTGCTAATTGCCCCAAGCTTCCTGTCCTAACGATGATTAATATGCCCGACAAACCGCACTTCTAGTCCAAACTGCCTCTCCAAGACTCTGAAATAACTACAGATGCAACCTAAACCAAACATCACTAAAAAATACCTTCCCCAGGATTTGAAGTGGAAACTGCCCAGCCCTTTGCTGCTTGCTGATGCTCCCTGCTCGCTCCCTCACCTCTGCTTTCCTCCCTACTCCCTGCTGCTGTCCTGCTTGCAGTCCCCTCCTGCTCACTGCCTCCTTCACCACGGAGGTCAAGGGGGCAGAGTCTGCAGGGGACGACCACAGAGAGGGCTGGCCAACTGCTCTTGCTTACAGGAGGGGCCTCAGGGCAGGAGACTGGTGGCCGGAGCCCTTGGTGGCACTGACCAGGTCTGCTGACGTCCCAGTCCGGAGCCCTGGGGGAGGCGGGCCTCGTCCACTCTGCTCCCTCGCTACGCTGGCGTCCGCGGCTGCTGATTTACTGCGCTCTAAATGGAGGTCTTGACTCGATGAATTTTCCTCCTGGACATTTTCCTTAAACCTGTGTCATCTGCTACTTTTTGGCTAGCCAGGAGCAGAGTGGCTGGGTCCCCAGCCAGTGCCCTCCTTTAGGGCCCTGACTCTTGTCTGCAGACTGGGCTAGACTCCCGTGCAGTCTGTCTCTGACCCCTTCTGCTGCAACGTCAACCCGGTCTGTTCCGCAGACCCCACACCTGGGGCCCCACCTTCCCCACTGGGTGGCCACACACCCTATTCCCGGCACCGTCCCTCTTCCACACCCTGTCAATGTGGGTGACTCCCACCTGGGAACCAGGTGCCCTTGAGCTGAGCAGTGCGCCCGAGAGGCAGAGCCACACTCTCAGACAGAAAGAAAGAAAACACTGCGGTAATGTGGCTTCTTGTTATCTCTCCCCCTCTTCTTCCCACCCCCTGAACCCATCTTTCTATCGTTGCTGCTAAAGCCCAGGCAGGGCCCCCTGAATTATCCTGCCCCTGCTGTGTGCAGCAGTGGCTGGGGAGTCGGTTCCCCAAGGCAGGCAGGGTCCCTTGCGGTGAGGCTGACATCCCAACCGTGGCCTCCTCCACTCGTTCAGCCTGCACACTCGCTGTGGAAGGCTGGAGCTCGCAGGGGTGTTTCTCAGCACAGAGGGCAAAGGCACCACCACCTGGCACTTGCCTGAAAGCAGTAGGATGGTTTCTGAGCAACGGAGCCAAAGGTGTGGTTTTAATGGCCCGGGAAATACAGTAGGTGCTGGAAGGGGGTCTGGAAGCTGGTGTCCACCCAGCTCCCCGGGGCTCCACCAGACAGTGAGTGCCAGGACACAGCTGGGGGCTCTGGCTGACCCTGAGTGCCACCAGCTGGGTCTGCTTTCAGACTGCACCAGCAAGCTGCGCCGAGAGGGAGGGAGGGAGGAAGGGGCACTGCCACTCTGTTTCAAAGCCAAACGAGGCATGCCACCAGATGGTGGGAGAGCCTGGGGACGGAAGTCAGGTGCTCCGACTCCTAGTCTAAAGCTGGGGTGAACCCCACTTCCACTTCCTTCCATGGCTGCCAGATTCCCACCCAGCCCTCACACCCACAGGAAGCCCCGGTCCTGAGAGTGCTGCCTGTACACTGCCCTGCCAGCCACTCACCATCCGCTTCATCTCCTTGGACACCTGGTTGCCGCCCAGGTGATTGTAGAAGGGACGCTCGGCCCCCCAGTGCGGTGGGTTGTGCCCGATGGAGTTGGTTCTCTGGCGGTTCATCTTGGCGATCATGGCCTTCTCTTCTTTCTGGGAGACCAACACAGACATGTCAGCCTGCAGGCAGGGCCATGGGAGGAGCCCAAGCAGGGAGCGCCTCATTTTTCCCAGGGACGCGGTACCTGGCCAGGTAAGGGGCTAAGGCTGCTGCCCTCTTCCCTCTGCACAGCCCTGGAGCCCAGATGTCTGCCGAAATCCTAGAGCTCTCTCAAGCAAGCATTCTAGATCCCTCCAAAGTGCCTAAGGCTGGCCCAGGGGGGAGCAGCAAAATACGAGAGTCGTCTCGCGAGAAAGCAAAGGGAACACTGCCATTTGTATGAGTTCTTCCTACAAGTCTGAACACAAGATGCTACCGCCGGTACCTCTCAGAACCAGCGCTCACATCCTTCCCTGCCATGGATGGCCTCGGTTCCCCGAGGCCTGTGCTTCCTCTGCTCCCCCTACCCTGGGGGTGGGAGGGCTCAGACGAGCTGAGCTTCACCTCTGCCCTCCCAGGCAGCCAGGCCAGCTCGTGCCTGCGCCTCCCAACTCGGTCACTGTCATCCAGTGGTGCCACATCAGGCTCTGCTCTCCCTGCAGCCTCACGGCGGGGGCAGAGCCTGAGTTGAAGGTGCCCGGGGGGTGACAGAAGGACAGGAGACCCGGGATTCCAATCTCTGCTCAACATCTCTAAAACAGGCATGTTCCAGCAGAGAGGGCAGCAGGTCAGGCCCCTGCCGCCCAGAAGGCAGCTTCCCAGGGGGTCTGGGTGAGTGAAGTTACAGATTCAAGGGCTGACACACACTGTACGTATGATGTACGAATGCACGGAGACTCAGTCAGCTGCCTGTGGGCCAACACATTCCCCAGCACCTCTGTCTGTCTGTCTGTCCGTCCATCCAAATGGGCGCAAGAAGTGGGGGGTTGGAGAGGCTCTGGAAGGCCTCCCCCAACTCCTTCCCTCAACAGATAAGGTGATAGGGAGCACCCAGCCTGCTTCAGCTGACACTGCTGGGGGCCGTCACTCTCTCTGCCTCCATTTCACCTGCTGTGGACCACTTGTCAGGCTGGAGGAGCCAAGAGCAAGGGAGCCAGCGTGGAGGGCAGGAAAGTGGGCTGCTTGCGAGCCAGGGGCTGGGAGGACAAAAGGGCCTGGGAGGATTTTCTAGCCAAATAACCAGCAAATGTCTGCAAATGTATCAGTTAGGCCATGAAGGGCTCTCCCCACAGTGCCCTCTTCCTGTCCCTCTTCCTGGTGTCTGTGGAGGGGTCTCATACAGCTCCCGCAAAGGGCCCTGCAGCCAGGATCCACCTCCTGTGTGTGCAGGACACGGTGTCCCTCTGCTGTCCCTCTCGGCACGGGCACCTGCCCTAAACAGCACTGCCTCCCTTTAAAAATCTGCTTTTGCTGTCATCCAAGATTTTCTCTGAACTCTTCACAGCTTAGTTTTGTCTCTAGTCTTATCTTCTTAGGAAGAGAAATGGGGAAGTTTCTCTCCATCAAAGGGCACTGACCAACAGACACATTCCATGGAAAGACTCACGAGTAAAAAGCATTTTAATTTAGGGAGAAATATAAAATGTTCTCATCATTCACTTTAAAAATTTAGAACATGGAACATGACACTATTAAAAATAGAACCCTGAAGTCTGCTAATAATTCAGTTTTATGTTTCAGCAAGTGTGGGCTGAGACAAAGGGGAAAAAGAGGCTAGAAAAGGAAAGGGGGGAAAGAGAGAGGTTCGAGAAACAAAGATACACAGGTGCGTGCAGAGACAGACACTGACATATAGATATGTATCAGAGAGCGAGAGAGAGAGAGACAGAGAGAGAAACAACGACAAACATCCACCTAGGAAAAGGAAAGGAGAGAAATGGAGGTGAAATACACAGTATCCACAGATTCCCTGGTGCTTCACTTCCGTCCGTGGCCTTCGGTGTGCTGCCGCTAACTGCCCTGTGGCCTGTCACCTTCTGCAACAGAAGCAAAATGAAAATATGCCCTCTCTGCCATCACCTTTGTGACTCTCATGTCCTTTCCAAGAGGCAGAAACCACAGCTGTATTAGGAATCCACGACTTTACCAAGGAAAGAGGAAAAAGAAGGAAGCAGCAAGCCAAGATGTCCCTCCCCGACAGAAAGGAGCCCCCAGCCCCAGCCCGCAGCCCCCCGGCCCCAGCCCCAGGCCGCAGCCCCAGGCCACGGACCCGCTTCTGGGTGCAGCGCAGGATGAGGAAGGTCTCGATGCTGTGCTCCTTGAGGTAGGCGTTGCGCTCGCCCCCGCAGCCCGGCTCTACCTCATAGTCACCGTTCAGGTAGTTGAGTGTGGCCTTGGTGATGTGGATGCGTCTACAGGTTGAGGGGTGGGGGAGGCAGAAAATGCAAAGTCAGAACTGGGCTCCCACGTGACACCCAACTTCAGCTCTGGATTCACCACAATCCAAACCCCAAGGCCCCGAGCTCTGTCTCAAGTGCTCACCCCAGCCTGGCACTGTGTCCCTCCCATAGTGCAGGCCCACCGCAGCCAGCCCACCTCGCGCTGACATCCCGGCAGGACCTTCCCTCCGGCCTCCCGACTCTGCCAGCCTCTCTCTGGCTCCTGCGCAGAAGTCAGTGATGGCGCCTGCTGACTACAGGACAGAGTCCAAACTGCCCGCCTGGCACTCGTGCCTTCTTAACACAGGCGCTGTTTCTCCTAGTCGTCCCTAAAAGGCCATCTGCTCTCCTTCCACTCCTTGGAAATGCTGTTTGCCCACACCTGTGCCTGTCCTCACCGTCCCCCAACCTAGCAGGCTCCCCACCCCCACCTGCCTGCCCACCCCCGTCCTGCCTCCTTCCGGGCCTGGCTGCCCTGAAACCCCCCGTGGCTCCCCCCGGCTCTGAGACGCTACTCTGCCTGGCACACTTCACGAGCCCCGTGTTCTGTGTAAGTATCTTCTGGGCCAGGCTCAGGGAAGGCCGACATGATGCTCCCTACAGTTCACCTGTGGTGTGGCATGAGTGGTGTGGCTCCTAGAGGGGTTTCTACCTCAACTCTGCCCACCCCAGCCTGTCGGGGGCCTTCTGCCTGTGCTGCCCGCCACACCCCGGACCCTCAGGACGGGCACCTGCGTGGGCTGGAGCGGGACGCCAAGCCTGGGCCCTGTGCCACCCGCGGCCCTCACTCACCCTGCCTTGCCACCAGCCTCCATGTGGTTGGCCAGCGTGACGTCGTTAGACCAGACGTCGAACTGCCACTTCCTGAGACCAAGGACACCGCAGTGTACTCGCCCGCTGTGAATTCCCACGCGCATGTTCACGTTCACCCCTGTCACCTCCCGGACCAACCTGGGGATGGAGCAGGGGTAAGGCTGGGAGAGGGTCAGGGCCAGGCACGCAGAGTGGGGGGTGAGGCTGCAGGGGCAGGGAAGAGGCGTCTCTCTGTCCAGCCCACACAGAGTCTGAGAGTGTCCCACCCGAAGGGGTCTGGGGGCCAGGCTGCAGGTGTGTGGTCCAGGCTCAGTTGTGGGGAGCTGTGATTCCCAGCGTGGCCACAAGGTGGCGTGGCGCCTCACACTAGAACGCAGGGCCCGGCTGCCTCCCCTCTGGCCACAGCTGCTTTGTCAACTAAATTGTGATCAGAAAAGCGTAAATGCACTTGAGTCCCGACTTGAACCAAACAGGGAAGTTACAGCCCCTCCAAACCCTACTCATACACTGCTCTTGTGGGTAAGACAGACATGGCTTTCGAATGGTCTGTTTGGTGCATTTATCCACATTGCTGCTTCCTGGACGTCAGGGTGATGGAGACAGGTGGTTAACTGGTTTCGAGGGAGGACCCACGTCCTGCTTAGAGAAGGGGAGCCTGGGCAGGCGCAGGGGTCTTGGGGTGCTCCACGTCCCAGAGGACACCTCAGTCCCCACCACATGCACCACGTATCCACATCTGGGGGTCTCCAGTAGACGGGGTGGGCCTTCCATTCTTGTAACCCCCCAGGCGGGGGGCGCAGTGGGAGGTGGAGTTGGGGCGGGGAACCCCATCTCCGGTGCTCGCAGGAAGCTGCCCGGGGCCTGGGGAAAAGGTACAGGTGCTGGGGTGGGGAGGGGGCCATACACAGTTTGCACTTTTTAGGGGCCTGAACCCTCTCTGATACCCTGGGCACAGGCCCACGCAGGCAGCTGTGGGACCAGCCGTCTGCAGCCGTCTGACTCGGGACCACCACGCAGACTCCCTGCCCCGCCGCTCCCTGTCAACGGGAGGCTGACACCGTGCAGGGGACATTTATGCCATCCAGCCAGCATGCCTGTTGTCCTGAGCCAACCTGGTAAATACCTTTACTGGAGCTGTTCCTTCCATCCACAGCGCCGTTGGACACTTGCTCAGGTTGATGATGTCTCACTCTATCTTTTTAGCTTAGCTCCAGAGGCACCTCCTTCATGAAAACTCTCTCGATCCCCTCAGTGGACTCGAATCCCCCTCCTGAGCCCTCCCCCAATCGTCTATTTCCCTTACCTGGTAGCGTCTGCGTGACACGCCTCGCATCAGAGCGCCGGGAGCCCAGGCCTGTCTCTCTCAAAACTGCGCGTCTGGGAGGGACTATCCCGCCCACCACGCAGGGGCGCTCAGCAAACGCTGCCCAGTGGAACTGGGCCAAACCAACAGGCTCGGCCACCTTCCTGGCCACCACTCTGACCGCTAACGTTGTCATCTATGTCATTTCCTTTGCCTCATCCAGGCTTATCTCTAAGGTCCAAAGTTACTGGACCTGGACGCAAAGTCTGACTTGCTCTCTGGCTGACGTGTAAGCTTGGATCGTCCACATTTTGCAATCACCAAGGCTCCTTCCATGCCAGTGATGACCACGAATTGGCCAAAGAGCCTTTTTGCTATTGCCCACAGGAAGGATGGATTCTCTCAAAATGGGAACACCTGCATTTGAATCCACCTGCTCAGTAGTGTTACTCTGGGGACTCGTTTAACACCCACTCCCTCCCCGTGAGCCCAACTTTTCCAACCTGGGGAAGTGGAGCCAGCGAGGTCTACACCTGGCTGGGTGTTTGTAGACGACACCAGCACTGGAAGTGCAAGGCCCTCACACGGCACGGGGCCCAGCCATGGCTGCCAGCCTGTCCTCTCCCGGAGCCTGCAAGCCTCCCTTCCTACGCGCTTCCTCTGGGCAAAGCTCCCAGGCTGCCGTGGAGAGAGAAGCCCTGGAGAAGGAAGAGTCTGGAGGTGCAAGTCAACCTCCAGCTTGGCCGGGTGGTCCTTGGGAGAAGCTTCACCCCAACTTCCGTGGGCCCATGAGGCAGCCAGGGGCTCAGTCAGCCACTTGGGCCGTGGGGTGGACAGTCCTGGGGCCAGGCACTTACGAGATGGCCTCGATCATGTCCATGCCCATCTCCACGCAGCAGTGGGCATGGTCAGCCCTCGCTTCAGGCAGCCCCGAGACGCAGTAATAGCAATCCCCCAGGATCTTAATACGTAAACAGTGATTCTCCTGGAAAGCAAATTAATTTAAAAATTAAAAATAGTAGGAAAGAGAAGTGGGAGGGAAAGAAATGGGAAGCAAACAGATTCGCTCCATGCCTGGAATAACTTGCCTTTTAGGGCAGTGAGCACAGACCCAGTGCCAGAATTCCACATGGTCCCAGGACGGGCTTATCAGGAGACACGGGGGCAGGAGGGATGGTGGGGACAGAGAGACAGGAGAGGCATTCCAGCTCCCCCAGGCTCAGAAGTTCACTCTTAATGAGCCTCTGCTGAGGCCTGAGAAGAACCTAGCCGGTCTACCGGAGCTCTGCAAGCAGGGCAGCCTCGCCAGCTTGGGAAGGCCCCGAGCCCATATGGAGGGTCTCCGCATCTGCACCGCGCCCCAGACTTGTTCCCTAAGAGCCTATCAATGGTTTTCTGATGCTTCTTCTTTTTCAAAAAGACTGAGGCAGGCAGAAAAAAAAGCTTCAAGCAAAGCTCACCTGACTCTCATCCTGTCTGAAATGTTTATCAAAAAAAAGTTTTGCTAAACAGGCAAGCACATAAGTGCCAAGAGACCAACGGAGCTGAAGTCCCTGTCCACCACTGCTGCTGAGAGACAGCTGCTGTAGGGCCACCCTGCAGGCCACCATCAATGCATAGTTGGGATTGAGATGGAATGTCAGTCCTAATTGATTAATCGTCGATTATGAGCTGTCCAAATCTGGCTCCCAAGCATAGTTAGGATGCTGGGACTCAAATGCCTGTGTGGTCTGGGCTCATCTGAGTCCCATCAGTGCCCAAGTGCCAAGCATGCACCCCTTCCCCTCACTCGAGTGATAGAAGCCATCAGCGAGTGTGAGCCCACCACCCAAGGCCCTGGCTCTGGCCCCGACAGCACCAGCCTCTCATCAGCTGCAGGCCTGGCGTCCTGTGCAGGCGAAGGGGAGCGTGTCCCCCCGTCAGTGGAAACTACAGCAAGTGGCCACTTATACATCACAACTCTGCAAAGGCCCAGAGCTGCGAAAGGACAACAGAAGTACAAACAGGGGCCCTGCTGTGGAGTGTTAATTCCAACTTGTACAAACGGCAAAGAGTTCCCTTTCTGGAAGCCTCTAGGGAGTGGCGCGTGGCTGCCTGCAGGCCAGTTGGAAATTCAGACTCGTCCTCTTAGCACTCTGCCACCTCATCAGGAAAGTGGCTCTACGGCACCTAGTTTGCCCCAAGCAGAAATTCTGCTAGGGGCTTGGGCAGGACGACCTACAGGCCCCCGCCACCCTCTTCCACAGAGGGGGACGTGGCAGGCTCCCCCACACTCTTTCGTGGCCAGTGACACTGCTGAAAGCATCTCCAACTCAGTGTGTCACCAGGGCCGATGTAGGGTGTGAGGACACATAGTCACGGCCTGAGTGACCCCTCTGTCTGTCACCAGCGGGCTCTGCCCAGCAGGGCACACCCTGGCATATGCCTACCCCTGGGGCTCAGGGGTCTTCGAACACGGCACCCGCCCTCAACAGCCCGGCCAGGCCACCCCGGCCCAGGTGCAGGGTGACTCACCGCGGCCAGCTTGTCGAAGCGGGCGAAGAGCTCGTTGAGGGTCATGACCAGTTCCTGGGCAGTGCACTGGGACGCCAAGCTGGTGAAGCCCTCGATGTCAGCAAACAGGATGCTGGGGAGACAGGTAGAGGGGGAGCCCCTGCTATAGACTGCATGTTCGTGTCCCCCAAATTTGCATGTTAAATCTCAAGGCCCAATGCGGTGGTATGAGGAGGTGGGGCCTTTGAGAGGTGATTCGGTCATGAGGATGGAGCCCTCATGAAAGGGATTAGTGCCCTTACAAAAGGGACCCAAGAGAGCTTTCTGGTCCTCTCTGTCACATGAGGACACCAGGAGAAGCTGGCAGTTTGCAGTCCGGAAGAGAGCCCCTCATCAGAACCCACCCGCGCTGGCACCCTGAGTGACTGCACTCTCCAGAACGGAGAGAAACACATTTCTGTCGGGTGTCAGCCCCCGGCTGCGGCATTCTGGCTCAGCAGCCTGAGGGATCAGGGCAGGCCCAGTGAGGCAGGCGGGGCAGAGTCTGCAGCCAGCGCCCCGCCTGGGGCTCCTCAGGCCTGAGGAGGGCTGCGGCCAGCAAGAGTCTGGGGGCCCCAAACACTGCTGGCCAGGGAACAAAGAGGCCCTGGCCCTGCAGCCAAGGATGCTGGCTCCCTGCTGCTGCCCTGTCTTGGTGCCCTCCCTGCACCCCACTCCCACCCTGGAGGAAAGGAGGGGAAGGGGCATGAGGCCTGGGGGTATACCCACATGGGGGCATGAGACGGGGGCCAGGCCCCAACTCTGTCACCTCTCAGGCCTGCACTGACCTCTGAGTGGCCCCTCAGGGTAGTTGGGCCGGTCCTAGGCACGAGGGGCCTGTGGTACCTCTGCTCTGGAACACACTTCAGGCCACAGTGGTGGCCCTACCAAGCCACACAGAAGGGAATCCAACCGCAAGCAGACCCCAGCCCTCCATCCCGAGGGAGTCCCCTAGAAGGGACAGACTAAAAGAGGCCCAGGGAGGAGAAAGAGCCAGGCACAGCCTGTCAGCATCTCTGGAAGCCCCACCTCGTCCCTGCCAGGCCCTCTGTGCGCCAGCTGGTGACAGATCTTTCAACCCTTTCTGCGGCTTGTGCTCCCTAGGTTGGAAATGTTTTCCTTTTCCTTGGAAACAGAAGACCAGGGGAAAGTCCCCAGGGCCAGAATGTATATAGGCCCCTAAAGGTTTTTACTAAAAAGGACACGAAACACCGTAACTCTCAGGTACTGAGATGCTGCTGGTAGCCAGGCACCGAGCCGGGGGCTTCCCACACGTCATCTCGCCGAGTCCTCCAAACAGCCCCGCAGGCGGGGGCTCGGCGTCCTCATTTCACAGATGGGGGCCGAGGTGGCAGCAGGGAGCGATTCTTGCTCCAAGGTGTGTTCTTTCCACCACGTGCCGGGACTCCTGAGGTCCCAGAACTGACAGTTCCTTTTTAAAATGAAGAATGTAGAACTAAACATATTTTGTCATTTTACTCCCAAAATGTGTGTTGATTATTAAGCATGTCTTTTTAAATTGAATACTGACAAATGACAATGGTATATATTTATGGGATACAAAGTCATGCTAGGATACATACATGCCATACAGAATGTCTGAATCAAGCTAATTAATATCCATCACCATAAATACTTATCGTTTATTCCTCCTGGCTAACTGACACACCGTACTCTTCGACTAAGCATGTCCTTTTTCTCTAATGCTTTGACATCTGAGGCCTGATGTGGAGAGACTGTGCCTCCCAGGGCCGGCTGGTACCCTTAGAGTGCGCCTTGCATGTGCAAACTACCCGGTCCAGACGCTGCTGACCAGTACTCCCCTCCCTGATCACCCCAGGGGCAGGGACCAGGCAACTGGCACCACTCCTGCACCCCAGAGTGCAAGGAAATGCTTCAAACCAGCCAGTCACCAACCTCCTTGCCCAGCCTCCCCTGTTCCTTCCCACAGAAACCACGGCAAAGGCTCCTGCCCACGTCTCCCCCTCGCCCCCTGACCGACCCTGGTGCCTCCCCATGCAGCCCCTGTGTGGCGTGTCCCTTCCTCTTCAGAACTGTAACTGTCTTCTCAGTGGCACTCATCTCCTGATCTCTTGGCCTTGCCACACCTGAATCATAATAAAATCTATATTTTAAAACAGACACTGTTTTAAGCTCATACGTGGTTGAACTCATTCACACCTCACAGTCACTCCGTGCGGTCAGACTCCTCCTTTTAGGGGTGAGAAAACTGAGGCACAGAAAAGTTGAGTCACCTGCCAAGGCCACGCAGGCAACCTGGCTCCAGGCTCCAGGAGTTGAACCAGTAAGTGTTGCTGTCTGTTGACCCCGCAGACAAATCAAAGGCATAATTCAAGGCTCTGGGGCCGTAGACGGAGCAGAGGGAATGGGGGGGGGGGGGTCAGGCTGGGCTGCTGCGGCCCCTGGGCGGGTACAGGACTCCACCCAGAGGGGACTCTCAGCAGCTGCTCGCCTGCTCACACACGGTGACATGGAAACAGGCTAGGCCATCAGGCGTTGGCCAGGCTGTCCCACCTCCCAGAAAACACACACAGCCCCTGGGCCCTGAGCCGTTCCCGAATTCTGGCTCCTCCAGCCACTCCGATCCCAGCTGGGACTAGCAAAGGCAACTGCGGGAAGAAGGTCATAGAGTGGGAGAAACGGGGACACAGGGACGAGAGACAAAACAAATGAGAGGAAGAGAAGAAAAGGCAAGGAGGAAGAGGAGCAGAGAGGAGAGACCCTGTTCTGTTAAGACACAGGACTCAGCACGTCAGAAAGCTGCTCCAGCGGGGGCAGCTCCTGGGTGGGGGTCAGAAGATGAAAGGGAGTACGGATTCTCCGCAAGCTTTGAGGCCTGGGGTCTGGCAGACGGGCTCCTCCCCACACCGGAGGAAGGTTTGAGGGTCTGTATGCTGGGGGGACAGAGCCTGCAGACACCCTCCTGGCCCCCTCCCACCTCCCTGTCTCTCAGGTGGCCACCCCACTCCACCCAGGGAGAAGGAATCTCTGTAAAAGCAGCCTTTACATAGTTTTCTGGAAATACTTCTTTATCTCTCAGGAAATCAAAACCAAGGAGAGTTGGGGTTAAGATCGGCTGCACCTGAGTTAAGAAACACGTTCGGCCAGCGTCCCTTGGCTAACATCACTATTTCACATGTGTGACTAGCAGGCAGCATGGCCTGGTCTACCCCCAGGCTGAGGCTACGCAGCAAAAACCTGGCTTTGGGGACTGGTAAGACCCCAGGGTTGGGAGGAAAAAGTCTCCCAGCAGAGGCAGGACTGCCACTGGGCCAGGTAACCCACTGCACCTGGTGGGGAGTGAGGAGGAGGAGGGTGGGCCTCCCCCGACACACAAGGCAGATGCATGTGGACCTGGGGCCTTGTCGAGCTCTGACCCCCTGCATCTGCCTGAGCTCACCTGGCCACTCAGGCAGGCCAGGCCGGTGGTCGTCGTCCTCCACAGATGACCTCTCTGGACCTCAGTGAGCCCTTTCCCCCCAGCCACTGAGGAACTGGCAAGGGCAGGTCACCAGCCAGCCAGGAGGAAGTCACAAAAAGCAAGGCCTCCAAGCTCTCTGAGGTCCAACTCTGCAGCCCCCGCAGCCTCCCCCACACGTTTATGGAAACTCTGCACCTCCACATCCCCCCACCTCCTGTCATAGGCAAAGTCACATTTCTCTGTCGCTTTGGGGGAGGACTCTGCTTAGTGACTGTCACTCCTGGAGGCTCCTCTGTTTTACAAGGTTTACCCAACAGCAGACTGTCTGTTCTGCTGGCCAAGATCTTCTGACCTGCTCCTCGGTAACGCTGCCTGAGGGCCATTTCCCACGCAGGCCGGTCGGGCGTG
>CM052436.1:53608969-53622913 GCA_028533085.1 Varecia variegata
TCCCTCAGGTGAGTTCACACCAGCAGGTGTGGTCTTATTAACATTGGCTGACGACAGACACACCAGAGGGCTGTTGTTCGAGGCATGGCAGAAAGGAGATCAGAGAGGGGCATGGGAAGTGGCAGCAGCCCTGGGGCCATGCGAGGCCATGGGCTGGGAAAGGAAAAGTGGGAAAGGCCCAGGCGAGCACGCTGAGTTCACGGTGTCTGCACGCAGCCCGCCCACAGGAGAATCTGCCCTGGGACAGCTGCGCCATCTCCACTCTCCTTCAGCAAGTGGAGTCCAAGAGGAGGGGCCCAGGGACCAGCCAGACTGTCAGGACAGGGTCCAGAGGGCCTGGGTCAAGGCATGTCTTCAAGTCTACCCTGCTAGCCTCAGGGCCTGCTGCAGGGGCCTCCCACCCACCCAACGCCCTCTCTTGCCTCTGCCACCCGCACCCTGCCCCGCCCGTCCACAGGATGGAACCAGCTCCAACAGACATTCTGTTTACAGAGTCTGGAAAGATCTGGGGAAATGCTTCCTAAAGGAGAAGCACACAAAGGGAGGAAGGAACTGCAAGACCTAGCAAGAGTTACTACCTCTGGGTGGCTAGACTGTGGGTGCTGTTATTTTCTTCTCTATGCTGCTCTTATTTTCCAATTTTTCTACAAAGAACATATGTCCCTCATATAATAAAAATGTTTATTTTTAAAAGGTCAAAACCAAATCATATTCTTCTTTTAGGACCTAATTCTAACTCTGTCTTCATAGTGTCTTCCTTGACTCACCCCAGCCCATTCTTATGTCTGAATTTTTTTTATTAGAATCGGGATCACAAATCACAACTGGTGCCAGTTGTCTCAAAGACATAGCTAGACAAGTTCAACCGGTCGTGCCTCTTTGCTCTGTGTCTTTTCCCCTCCTTTCTCCCCAGGGACCCCTGTTTGGGTCCACAGAACCAAAATACTAAGTCCTTGTTGGCTGTGGGCTCCGTTCCTCACTGACCCCCACTCTGTGTCCCAGGATACTCAGGCCTTTTGTCAAGACCCAACCCAGATGAGGATGTGGAGAAACTGGAGCCCTGTGCACTGCTGGCAGGAAGGTCTAATGGTGCAGCCCCCGTGGAAACGGCACAGCAGTTCCTCAGGAAGCCAAAAATAGAACCCCCATATGATCCAGCGATCTCATTCCGGGTATAGACCCAAGAATTGAAAGCAGAGGTATGAACAGAGATTCGTCCACCCATATTCACAGCAGCATTATTCAGAACAGCCAAAAGGTGGAAGCAACCTGTGCCCGTTGCAGATGTACAGACAGATGAAATGCGGTACAGACATACAATGGGATAGGATTCTGCCTTAAAAAGGCAGACAAACATGACAATGTGCTATCACACAGATGCACCTTTGGTATATGATGCTAAATGCAATCAGCCAGTCAAGAGAAAGCACAAATACTGTATGATTCCATATGCGAGATGCTGAGAGTAGTCAGTACACAGACACGGAAAGTAGAATGGCGGTTTCTAGGGGCTGGGGCAGGGGGAACGGGGAGTTAGTGTTTAATGGGCACAGAGTGTTAGTTTGGGAAGATAAAAAATTCTGGAGTTGGATGGTGGTGACGGTAGCACATAGTGTGAATGTACTTAATGCCATTGAACTGCACACTTAAACATGGTTAAGATGGTGAGTTTTACGATATGTCTTCTTATTACAACTAACATAATCGATCAATTACTTTTTAAAAAAAGACCCAACCCCAGTGGCTCCCCCAACAAGGCCAGCTGGGTGTTCCCAAAGCATCCCACGCAGCCCTATCTCACCGCGAGGGCTGGACATTCCCCGCGGAGCAAGGACGGTGTCTTTCTGAGAGTGGCAGCCTGGCATGTAGTAGCAGCTCAGTAAATGTTTGTGGAATGAATAAAACAACAGTATAAAGACCACTCGTATCTATAATTGACATGGGAGTAGAGTTCAGAGTACTTGTCTTGCTAACAGGTTGGGGTAGGAATGCAGGGCGTCCATGCCCACTCCCCCCGGGGGGCTGCGGGCTGGGGACATGATTGGAAGTAAACATTTTCCACCCTCCGCCTGCAGGGTGCACAGTCCGCCCACGGGGATCTCAGCACCTCGGACATTGTGGCGTGGTCATTGTAATTCAGAACCATACTGTGGCTGCGCCAGACGCCGGAGCAACCTGGGGAACGCAGCCAAGTCCTTGAAGGAGACAGGAGAGGAGATAATAACCTTCAAGGGGAGGCACCGGGCAGAGAAGGGATCTGAAGAGGAAGGAACTGGGCAGGGTGTCCCTCCCCCAGGCCCTGCCACGCCTGGCGTGCGGGAGGGGGCAGGTGACCTGGTTCCCACACCAGGCTCTGCAGCCCCTCTGCCAGGACCCCGCTGCAGCCCACAGGGCTCCTGGGTGCCTGAGAATTAGGCTCTGATTCAGGCTGGTGAACCGAGACCCCCCCCTCACTCCATCCTGAACCCCAGGGGGTCCCAACAGATGGAGCCCTGGAAGGAATGTTTTTTAGGCAGAGGACCAACTCCCTAGAGGAGGTGGCCTTCCCTCCCTTCACACAAAGAGTCTCTGGAAGGATCTCTCGCCTACACACCCACGACCTTTAAATCCTAAGGGCTCCAGCTTGGGGACAGGCCAGTCAGGTGCAGGGCCGTCCTCATTCAGAAGGGGCCTTGTGGAAGTGGAGAGTCCTTCAGTGTCCTCTCAGGGTGGGCGGGGCGTTCTCTGCCCCCTACACCTTTGAGGTTTGAGTTACCTGACTGCCTCGAGGGCAATCAGTCTGCAGCCTCCTGGGCAGGCCGGGCTGGGGGTCTCCACCCACCACCTCCTCGCCTCTCCTGGCAGCCCTGCAAGGAGGCCAAGGAGCCCTGGGCCTGGCTGGCCTCCTCTTACAGACTCTGCACCTTTGTGCCCTTTATCACAATTGTAACAGAATAACGCAGTGGTGCGTCGTCTGACATCCACACCCTGCAAAGTCCACATCTCCCTGTCGCTCCTCCCACTCCTCCCAGCAAGCCTAGCACAAGGCAAGCGTGGGATAGATTCGAAAGTTACAAATTATGCGTTGTTTACTGTGTGTCTTCTCCAATAGAAGGTGAGCTTCATGGTGGCAGAGACAGTATGTACTTTAATCCTCGTCACACTTCCTGCCCCTAGCTGAGTGTCTGGGGGCGCGGTAGGTGGTCCCCACCAATTAAGGCAGAAATAAAACATTAGTTGAACAGATGCATGAATGGACATGACTATACCATGTTGCAGATGAGGAAAACTGAGGCTCAGTTAGGTGCCTTGCCCAAGTTCCCACAGCCACTAAGTGGCAGAGCTGAGTGTGGACCAGATTGCACAACACGGACGGACCTTCATCTCGCTTCACTGCACAATGGCTGACCACTTGGCAAGACTGCCTGGAGGTGCCAGGGTCTGTCTGCGTCTACCTTTACTGTGACCCACGTGGTGTGGTGCCTTCTCTGGCTGGCCTCTTCCTCTAACCCCCCTGAGGCTGACTGATCTCTCTCCTCCCCAGGGAGCACTCCAGGAGCCCTTTCTCCCCCTCAGCAGCCTCTGCTGGCATGTCCTGGAGGCCTTCGTCCTTCCCAGGAGTGGGGATGGCACGGCCCCCAACCCTGGGGCTGTTGGCTGCAGGGGGGCAGGTAGCTGAGGCGGAGATGGGCATGAGAGCTTGCAAGCCATCACCTGACATGCTCCACCTGACCTGCCCAGAGGGGCTGCAACGCTTCCATCTGTCATCACACCTCAGACGGGAGAGGCATCTGTGTGTCTCTGGGGGGGGGGGGGTCTCTAATGGTTCCCTGGCCTCTGGCCCGCCTCCACCCGTGGCTGGTGGTGGCTCAGCACCAAAGCACCCTACAGGTCCTCGCTGGCACCCCAGGAACTGTATGCTGCACGACTATTCTTCCTCAGGGCCAGGGAAGAATCAGGCCACAGACAGTGGTGGCCGTGTCAAACTCTGTCACCCTTCCCCACCCAGGTCAAACTCTTCTCTTTGACCCCCCTTCAGTCTCTTCCCCGTCCTTAGATCCAGGCCCAACTGTCACACTGTGGAGTTGATTTATTTTTCTTGTGGCCTTGCTCTTGGTGGGGCTAGAGAACAGCATGTCATCACCCTCTCTAAATATTATAACTCTGCAGAGAATTGATGAATGTGACTCACCACCCTTCCATTCTCCAACTAGAAAATCCCCAGGCCTTTCTTTGTTGATGTAAGTGTGATAATAATCATAAAAATAACAGTAACAACAATAATAGCAGCTCACAATTACTGAACACTTGTTATGTGCCCAGATTCTGTGCATTATCCCATTTACTCCCTCTTAGGTAGGTACTCTTCCTATCCTACTATGCAGAGGAGGAAACTAAGGTTCAGAGTGGCTCAATGTCTGTAACTTATCCTGGTTACACCACTAGGAACAGCAGAGAAGGGGTGACATGCAGGACTGCTTAACCCCAGAGCCCAGGCCTAACCACTGTACCCCCCGACCCCCTGTGAGCACAGCCCCAAAGTGCTTTTTTAAACTATGATGTCACTCCCACCCTACTGCTCAACCCCTAACCCAAGCCAAAGGTTCAACCCCAAAACAGACAGCAGAGCAAGCACTGTGTTTCCACCAAGGGCTGCACCCCTTGCTGCTAAGGGAACAGGGAAAGAGGCCCCAGTGGGACATTTGCATGTGATTGCTTGCAGGTGGCCTCTGATGTGTACCAGCCACCTCTCTCCTGGCGATGTCAGAGTCAGAATTATCTCCATCCCCATGAAAATTATGGCATCTTGGTTTTTCTCTCCTTTCATCTCTTTCCTGATTGCTGCCATTGATCCTGGCACTAGGCTGTGACAGAAATACCCTCACTGAGGCTGGGGTCTGATGCTCAGACCACTCTGTGATTAGGACGCTGTTCTTTTATCTGCCTCCGTGGGAGAGGAGGGGGAAGGAAGTGTCACCCGGGGGTGAGCCATTCCTTTGATAATCACAGGGAAGGGGCCTGAGTCAGCCCCTCTGACCGAACCCCTTGCTGGAGGGCTGGGGGTCCAAGAGCCAGCCTCCGTGGGAGGGGGAGCAAGATGCTGCCTGCCGTGTGCAAGGGAGAGGGCTAAGAGGGCCAGGAACTGGGCAGAGGTGCAGGCGGCCAGGTGGGCCAGCTGAGAGCCTGCGCCTGGAGTGCCAGGCTGTTTCTGAGCAATACGTTTTCTGGACTTTGTGTTTTGCTGCGTAAGTGAAACCTGCAGAAATCTCTGCCGAGCTAAGAGCGATCAAGGAAAGCGACTTTTGTCCACAGTGCTGGGGACAATGGTGAAGATACAACCAAGAGAGAAAATTCCAGAACGGGGAGAGCTCAGAGGCTCGGCTCCTATGTGTTGGGACCACTTGATGGGCCACTCCTTCCCCCCCGAAACTTGAGCCTCCGGGATTTGTTCAAACAAGAAAGGCAGTTTCTTTACATGTCCTGCAGTGGAGACCCCCAATTGCAGGAGCTGCTGTTGGCAACTCAGTGACACAGACACAGACACACACGCGCACACACGCACGCACACACACGTACATATACACACACACACATGCACACACACACACACACATGCACGCGCTGCCAAACCCCTCCCCTTCCTCTGAGTGTCCTGCTGGCCCGAGGGCTCCCCCAGCCTCCCTCCCACAGAATCCCTGTACAAGCCCCCTCCTGGGTATACAAAAACATCAGTCCAGCGGTCAGGCGAGGTAAAGACTCTGATATCAGAACGCTTTCTGGAGGCAATTTTCCTGCTTAACTAGCTACGGGATCTTGACAAGTTACTTAATCTCCATGCCTCGATCTCCTCCCCTGTAAGACGGAGATAATCTAGTATGGATCTCTTACATTTGTTGTGGGGACCGAGTGAATACTCAAAAGCACCCAGGGCAGAGGCTGCACACCAGTGCAAGCTGCACACCAGTGTGCACGCTCACTGCTAGTCATTACCCCACCAGGGGAGGACGGGGGTGTGAGGAGAAGGAGCAGGGAAACCAGCACACCCAGGCCACCTAAAGGGCTCAAAGCCAGGAGTCAGGCTGCAGGTCCACACTCTGCTCTGAGCTGGCCTTGGCTGGGCCCTCAGGACACTCCTGGACATGGAGATTTGCCAAGGGGCAGCCTTCTGGGAGACAGGCAGCACTGCTGGCTCCACTGTCCCTAGCTCACAGTGGAGCCTGGGTGGGCTTCAGGGGGGTTGGGAGACCCCGAAAAGCAAGGACAAATGAGTCGTGCAGGTACATCTCCCAAAGGCAGAGCATGTTTGGGAGACAGATGGAGGAAAACAGGCAGAATGGACACTTTTGGAGCCAGGGCACACTTGGGAACTGGGCAGCCCAGTTTGCTCTGTGTGGAAAAGGCAGGGCTCCCCTCACCTGGCTGCCACCAGCCTCATCTCAAATGTGTAATGTGTGTTTAATAATTGGCATTATCCCATTTAATCCTTTTATGGAAAATTCAGCCCAAGCCTCCAAAGGGTCCCTTTTGCAGCAACCTTAGAGGACTCAGGGGTCCTAAGGAAACTTGCCCAGGGAGAAAGTAACTCTCCCGAAGGCAAACGCACAGCTCCTTTTCTGGGCATATGGGAGGATTATCAGGCTCTCCCGGAAGCCACACTAGATGAAGGCCACGATATCGCTTCATGTCCCCATGGAACTCATAAGCAGATTTTGCACTCTATTAATCTACATCTGTTTGCACGTCCCTGCTGTCAGCGGCTTCTGTCTAGGGAGGCAGCAGGCATGCCGTGAGTGTGGCGTGGGCTGTGGAGCAGCCGACCTGGCTGTGCCCTGACTTTACCCCTCCTGGCTAGGGGACCTTGGTCCCTCTAGTCTCTTTTGATCTAGAACAGCCCCCACCTTTCTTTCTGTCTTCATGACTGATTTTTTAGAGTCCAGAATGTAGTCTGTCCCGCAGTCTGGATCCGTCCAATTGTTCTCTCATACTGCTTTTCTCTCTAAACTTCTTATTACAGAAAAGTTCAAGAACAGTATATGCAAAGTAAACAGGACCGAGCTTGATGTATAAACTGAGGGTGCTGATGAAGGTGGCCACTTGCAGGGCTGTCAGGAGGACAGCGCTAAGGTGGCCGATGCCTGGTCAGTGCCTGGCACCCCCCGGCTCGGAAGGCATGGAAGCTGCCAGATGGTGATGGCGATGTGATGATGGGGTGACACTTGGGTCCACAGTCTGTGCTTTCATCTCCCTTGGAGGGTTCGCCCCAAAAGCTGGTGGTGCTGCTTCCTCGTTTCTCCTCCTTCTTCCTCTCTCCTCTCCCGGTAGCCTAACTGCCCCCATCTCAGCACCCCAAGGGACGTCACATGGGGCAGTGATAATCCACTTGACAGACCTGGAGGGTGCTCCAGACAATGCCCTTTCCAAAGCCACCAGGCACCCTGTTGGGCTGTGCCCTCTTGAAAGGAAGGAAATGGGATGTCCTCTTTGGGGTCCAGCTCTCCCACCCCGCCCTCACCCCAGCTTCACCGTACCTCACGTTGTCATGTTTCTGGATGTAAATCTTATGGAACATCATATCCTCCTGCTTGGCGTTGATGTCTGCTTTCATCTCCATTGCAACATGACGGGGAAGGACAGACAGCAGGAGCCGCTCCTGGGGAGGGAAGCAGATGCTTTCGTCACCGCTCCTTCCACCTGCCTGGCAAGTCCCCTCTCTTCCACATCTGTGCCCCTGCTGCAGGGCCCTGGAAAGCTTCTCAGGCTGTCCAGAGACACATGGGGCTGACACCTGTGTGTGCATGTGGGCCCTGTCCCCAGGCCACCTCCCAGTCCTTCTGCCTGGCTTGCCATGCTGCACAGGGGAAAGCACTCCTGGTGAACCTTGAGCTCTGAGCTCCTCAAGTTAGATTCTGGATGTCACCTGAGACTGTGTGACCTTGGGCAAATTACTGAACTCTCTGAGCCTAAGATTCCTCGTCTATAAAATAGAGATGAGGTTGCTAAGAGTATTAACAGTCATCCAATCAGTCAGCAAATATTTACTGAGTGACTGCCATGTCCCAGGCACCATGGAGGGGCCAGGAGTAATATCCAAGAGCCAGACAGGCAGGGCTCCTCCCTCACAAAGCTTCTGTGTCATGGGGGCCTGGGGTGCTAGGGGACACTGAGTAGGGATGCCCGACCTAGGTGGGGGGCGGGGGGAGTTGGGTGGTCAGAGGGGACTTTGTGGAGACCAGAAGGACGGGCTGGGAGGAGGGCGCACCAGCTCCACAGGGGACCATGGCGGGGATTAGGGGGGAAAGTCAGCTGGCTTTGAGGAACCAAGGGCTGTCATACCCGCTGAAGGGGAGGTGGCAGAGAAGTGAGGTGGGGCAGGCCACACCGTGGAGGGCCACATCAGCTGTTAATGGGGTTGGGACGTGGTCCCCTTTCCAAGTTCTTCTCCTGGGCCCACCCTGCTCCAAGATGTCCAGCTGTCTCCTGTACCAGGCCCCTGCCGGGCTCGCTCTCGTGACTCTCTTACCGGGAGCCTTTCACTCTGGCTGCTCCAGCCCTCTTCCTCCTGTCCTTCCCTCCATGCCGGCTGCTGGGGTCACCCTGCCATGTGGCCCTGAGGCTCTTCTGCTGCTTCTGTGTCACCTCTGGTTCCTCTCTTTCCTCCTGGCCCCAAACAGGGTGTATTCCACCTCTGTCCTCGTCCCATCCACTCCTGCCCTCTGGGAGCAAGTCCACTGCCAAGGTTCCCACTGCCAAGGTGACTCTAACAGCCACCTCCCACATCCCTGCCACCCATCCAGGGCTTGTCAGCCCCTAGCTGCCCATCTGGAGGTCTTGCTGCCACCACCTTGACATCACACCCCAAACCACACTCGCCTTTCCACATTGTTATGCCCTGATGGCTCTCCTTTTCAAGTCCCCTGCCTTTGCCTATGACACCCCCATTGTGCTGCACCAAGACCAAGGCCCTGCCCATATCAGTGGCTTTTACCTTTCAGAACTTTCCCTCTGAGAATCATTTCTCTCCCCTCAACCCCAGGCCCTGTCCAGCACCCACCAAGTCCTGCTGGTTTGGAAACAGCTCTTGTACTGTCCCTTCTGTCCTGCGTCCTCCTCCACTGCCCTCCCTGCTGCCGGTATAGCTCCAATTCCGCTGAAAGACTACCTATGTCACGCCACTCCCCTGCTCAGCACCTCCACAGGTTCCCTGCTTCCACCAGCCACATCAAGTATGGATTCTTCGGGGCCACTGAGCCCACTCTTCCTTATTTTCCATGGCAACCGGTGCCCTCGTCCACCTGCCCCTTGCTGTGGCTTGCCTTGGTCCCGGCCCACTCCCACCACAACAGCCTCAGCCTCTCACAGGCCCAGGCCACCTTCAGGTCCACCCTGGATGACCAGGACAGCCTCCAATCACTTTCCCTGTCCCCAAGCTTGCCACCTCTGGTCCGTCCTCCCTGCTGCAAGCAAGCGAGTGCCTTTTCTAAAACACCCACAAGACCACATCACCTTCTCTGCCTCCCAAAGCTTCCAGGACCAGCAGCCCGTGCCCACCGCCTGGCTCCTCCCTGCCTTCCACTGCCGTCCCTGCAGCCCTGAACTGAAATCCACGCGGCACTCCAGACAGAGCAGACCACGGGAAGGTCCCCACGCCTCCTGGAGTCTCCCCTGCCGCCGCCCACAAGCTCCTCGGCTGGCATCACGTCCTCACCCGCCGTTCCTGACCCCCTTCCAGGGCCTCTCCGTTCCCAGGAGGAGGCCCGGCTCTGGCTCCAGCATCCCCACCCCACACCCAGGTGTCAGGGGCCTGTTAACTGCGTCTCCCCGTAGCACGTGCGAGGAGAGACCCCCTTGGGGATCGGCGCTGCGTCCAGCACCACGGCCCAGAGCTCTATGCTTGGGAAGTTGCAAAGCAGAGAAGGGCTGTGCCCCTGTGGCCGTCTGGCCTCCCCAAGTGGCAGTACACATGGCCATCGAAGGCCAGCTCATATCTACTGAACTCCCAGCAAACAGTTACTGGTGACAGAAACATGAATTAAAGGGCGATTCCCTGAAAATATAGGCTACAAACTGTTTAGCTCCGTGAGGGGCCTTCCCACATTTATAGCTACTTCCGGGGACGAGAGCCAGGAGGAGTGGGCAGGGGGTGGCTGGGGAACGATTCTGAGCCCCCTCACCACAAGCTCCCCCCAGGAGTTCCAAAACTTTCCCTCTGAGGGGAAGCTCTTTCTGCAAGCCTCGCTGGCACTGGCCGGCTGGACAGAGGTGCCTGTGCCCAGGAAGCAAGTTTCCCTCCTCGGCGCCTTGGCCCGAGCGTGGCACGGCCAACACGCTTCCCCCTGCATCCCTGTGGACTGGGTGGAAGGCCCCGCAAGGAAACGGTGACGGGTTGTAAACAGTAATTCTGCTGGAGAAGGGACGAGGCCCAGCAGTGAGAGGACGGGGGACGAAGGTGATCTCAGGGGAGAGACGCTGAGGCCTGGGTGGCCGAGGGGCTGCTGAGGAACGCTGGGGCCGAGGGGTGAGCTCGGGGCGGTGGGCCAGAGGCAACGTACGCTGTCAACAGAGGACACCACCGAGCGGGGGCTCCTCTCAAGAGGCTGGACCAGGAGCCCAGATAGGGCCAAGAGCGAATGACGGGGAAGGCCTGGTCCGTGTAAGCAGGGACCTGGCAAGACACGGCGGCCACAGAGGCAGCACTGGATGGAAAGCAGGGCAGGTGGGGACTGGGGCCTGGAGAGGCACTGCAGAGCTGCCCCCTTGCTCGGCTGTCTGGGTGTCACCAGCCGTGTCACTGCAACTCACTTAGCACGCATGAAGCTGAGTCAGGGACACCCCCACGGTGCTAAAACACTCTGCACCAGGGTGGCCACAGCATGAGCTCCATGCTGGCCAGCAGCTGTAGTGGCCACGGCCCTCTGGGCCGTCTTCTCCCCATCCCCAGGCTCAAAGGCTGACCCTCCCCGTTCACACCAGCCGTGGGGCCTGACACAGCATGTGATGCACAGCAGGGCTCCACTGATGTTTGTGGAGGGTTTGGGAGACACTGAGACAGGAGAGGAGGGAGGCCCCTCTGGTTGGGGGTACCCTCATCTCGTAAGAACCACGACTCTGACGTGTCCAGGGGGAGCCCCATCACCCTACTGACCTGCCCCTCTCTCCCCTGAGGTCACCATGGCCCCCTCTGTGCCTCCTGTCTAGGAGCTAGATCTCAGAGTTGCCAGACCCCTGTCTGGGTCACCCATAGGAGAGGAGCCAGAGGTGATCCAGACCTGGAATCCAAGGAGGACCCCTGCCCACCCGGATGGGAACAGCTGGAACCCTGACACAGCCCTCAGCCCCTCCCACCCAACCCCCACCCAAGACAGGTACACACAGGGCCAGTCCCTCTCTGCCCCAGGGCTCACTGAGTCTGTGGCCCTGTGAATGGCCTGCTTGCCTGGCCCAGGGAGGTCTAGGGAGAGATGGACTGCTCCTGTCCCTGAGCCAACCAGATCCAGAACCCCGCAGAGAGGAAGAGCCAGGTGAGTGCCGAGGGGGCCGACAACTCCCATCTTCTCTCCTTCTCCCTCACCTCTCCCCAGGGGAGCACCCGACCCCAGCCGGGAGTGCTGCCCGCTCTGACCACTCCAACTCGGGGCGGAGGAGCCCTCTTGCCGCTGGCTCGACTGCGAACCACGGGGACACCATGAGGAGGCTGTGGGCCGGGGCAGGGACAGAGCTCTTTCTCCAGAGTCCCTCTGGAGGATTCCCACAGAGCCAGGAACGCTGGACTCCCTCCAGGGGAAACATTCCTGGCAGCGGGGATGGAGGCTGAGCCTGGGAGGCAGGGCTGGGGTCTCTGTACTCCCTCCTGCCGCGCAAGGGCACGGGCCGCGCTCACCTGCTGCTGGTTCTCCCGCTGCGAGTGGAGCCGAGCTTGGATGCACTCCCGGGTCTCCTGGAAGGCCTGTCTCTGGGAGACCTCGGCCGGGTAGTGGGTGCAGACGCCCACGATGTTGGTGCAGGAGAAGATGAGGACATTGGAGACAAGCTGCAGAGGGAGAGAGGAGCACACCAAGCTCAGACCCGGTCTGCCTGGCCCCAAAGCACAGACCCCCCCGCCCCCGTCTCAGCAAACAACTGCTGAGGACACCCTACATGCAGCCAACCATGGAGCAGCCCAGCATAATCGGTCAGGCTCTCTGACGTCTTAAAAGCCCAGAGCTCAGCTGGCCTGTGATGGGGTGTGGCCCCTAAGGACACGGTCACTGAATAACCACACTGAACATGTCCATAGCACCAAAAATGAAAAGGTTTAAGTGCACTGACGATGCTGGGACAGGGCTAAGCGTGTGCTGGGGGCAGCAGGGGCACTGCAAGGAAGGTGGCATGAGGGTGGGGAGACTTCACTTCGCAGGTGTGACGGAGTCCAGCATGGGACGAAGGGCTGCCCTGCCCCAGAGACCAGCTTCAGTGAAGCAAGGCCTTGCGGGCCACCCGTCAGGTCACCGTCACTGTGCTGAATCCTCTGGGCAGTGAAAGAAGGACAAGGCCTGGCCAGTCGGGACCCGTGTCCGCAGTGGGTCCCAACCCCCTCCTGCCTGGGCTTCCAGCCTTTCTCCTGCCAGCGCCCAGGCTCCCCGACAAGCCACCGCACCAGCTGGCCAGCGTCTGCCACCTCCCCTGCTCCTCACCGACCGCCATGCATGTGTGGAAAAATACCACTGCCCCTCCAGGTCAGCAGAGTGGAGGCTGGAATTCTTTTGAAAGGAGTATTTATGGAAAAGCTAGGGGAAAAGGAAACACAATCCAACATGACCCACAAGAGCAAGTCTACGTGGCACATTTCAGACTCTAGTGAACAATGTTCAGGTAAACGTTTCCCTTGGCAGGTAAAGCTCCGGGGGTATCTGAGTATACGGGCCCTGGTGCCCCCGCCTCGGGGCCACGGGGACAGAGCCACGCAAAGATGCTCTGGTTTCCAGGCTGTGGGGGCTGTGAGCTGTACCTCAGCTATTTCCTCCAAAAACGTAATTCTTGGTCACAGCTCCCGAAAGGGAGCCCAGGTCAGCCCTGCATCGTCACTGTGGCTCCCGCAGCCCTCAGGAGCCCTGTGTTGGCCCCAAGTCCTGGGGTGAGGACGGCACTTGTCTATTTGGATCACAAAGAGCCTTCCTCTGGGACTTCTGCTGCCTGGCAGAGACCGCAGCCGATGGCTCCTACACTCTCTCCAAGGGCCTCTGTGTTTCTGCAACCTCGACTCAGGTCTGCGTCCCACCTGAAGGCTTGCCCCACCGCAGCTCGGTGTCCTGACCTTCAGCCAGAGTCCCCAGCGAGCCTAGGCCCAGAGGCCGTGTGAGCTCCCTGCTGGACACGGTACCCTCTTTCCCTGGAGACGTCCTACAGTGCGCCTGCCCCAGGCCACGAAGAGACTTTCTCTTTCCCATTTCAAATCTTCCTCTCCCCTGGCTGAAGAATGCTCAGACCTTTGTAACTAAGACTGAAAACTCAAAATTCATGAAAGAAAAGATATACTGGATGTATTGGCTGTATATTAATTTTTTAAAAGCTGTTTTTTGTAAACTATTTCATAAATCTAGTTAATAAACAATTCTCTTAAGATTAAAAAAAAAAAAGAATGTCTGAGCTCCCCTGTGCCTCCTGGATGTGCCTTCAGGGAAGGAAGGTGCAAGCTCCGATTACCAGCTCCACCAACTCTGCGCGACTGCTGCTGACTCATAACTCCCACACCTCCCACCCCGCCCCCAGCCCCCCAGAACCCCATCACTGTCACTTGATGTAAACACATGGCATGGGCAAGCCCAGCCTCTTTAGCGCCAGGGAAGAAGACCCCTGCGCTACAGAAACTTACAGCCCAGCTGAAGAGTGATACAGACAGATGCTCCTGTTCGCCCCAAGTTCATATGTTAAAATCCTGACCCCCAGTGTGATGGTGTTAGGAGGTGGGGCCTCTGGGGGTGATGAGGT
>CM052436.1:53623013-53658293 GCA_028533085.1 Varecia variegata
GCCGTGAGGGTGGAGCCCTCACATATGGGATTAGTGCTCTTACAGGAAGAGTCACCGGAGCTTGCTTTCTGGCTTTCTGCTCTCTCCCCGCCGCCCCCCGAGAGGATGTTAGAAGACACCCACCTGCAACCCAGAAGAGGGCCCTCACCAGAACCCATCTGTGCTGGCACCCTGATCTCGACTTCCACCCTCCAGAACTGTGAGAAAATAAATTTCTGTTGTTTACAAGCTACCCAGCCTATGGTATTCTCTTACAGCAGCCCAAACTATCCTAGGACAAGGAGATAGTAATAAAAACGAAAGGAAAACCAGCAATATGAAGCAGAAATCCAGAAATCCATTCATACCCAGCAAAGGGTAGAGGGGCGTGTCTCGGGGGGCAGGGAGGGTGGGTCATGGGAGGGGGCCTCTGGGCAGGCCTGGGGCACGCTGGGCCTCCGAGTTAGGGGCACATTTGTCTAGGCCAGCAGGCAGGCGTGGCAAAGAGCGGCCCTGGAGAGAGCAGCAGAGGAAGCTCAGGCACAGGAGGCTCACATCCCCAGGGTACTCTGGGCCCTTGAATAAATAATCCAGGCTCTCTGATTCTCCAGGAAGAGTCCACAGAGAGACGATGTAGCTGGGAAGGCAGGTTGGAGCCTGACTAAAGAGTCTGAATGTGAGACTGAGAGGGCCTGGCACAACGCTTGGGAGCTGTTAAGGATTGTTGAACCATAGAGTAGGAGGGTGAGCACAGAGCTCTGGGAGATTCATCAGAGGCAAGAATGCAGGGAATGGGAGATGGGTCAGGATGCTGCCACAGAAGCTCACAGTATGAGGGAGACTTGTATGAGGCTGGGGGCCAGCAGGGCAGAGCCGACTCTGAAGGAAGAGCCCCTAAGACCAGAGGAAGTCTTAGGACGAAGTCCAGGAAGAAGCAGCGTGGCCTGGAGTGCTGGCCAGTGCAGTGACTATGGAGCGGAGCCTCTGGGACGTTTGTTGCTGGGAAGCCTGGAGAGAGGGGAGAGGAGAGGGCCGGAGGCTGTGGTGTAGACCACAGGGAGTTCTGAAGGATGTTCGAGGTAGGGAGATCTGTGGGAAAGGAGAGAGGAAGGTGCTGGATGACAAAAACAGGAGTGAGAAAGAACTGGGAGGGAGGAAGTGGGGAGCTGGCCTCAGACGGGATGACGCATCATGACAATGCAACATGACCAGGTGGGGTTGATCCCAGGAATGGAGGCTGGTGCAACCTCAAAAATCGATCAGTGTAATTCTCCATATTCAAAGACTGAATAGAAAAACCATATGGTCATTTCAATAGTTAGTAGAGAAACATTTGACAAAATGCAACATGATTTTTAAAAAACTCTTACCAAATTAGGAATGGAAGGCAAGTCCCCTACTCTGGTCACTGGCGTGTACAAAAACCTACAGCTAAACATCACACTTAATGGTCAAAGATTGAATATTTTCCCCTGAGACTGGGAGCAAGGCAAAATTGTCCCCTCTCACCACTGCTATGCAACAACACAGTGGAGGTCCTAGACCATGCCATAAGACACGAGAAATAACAAAAGACATAGATTAGAAAGAAAGAAAACTGTCTATTTGCAAGGACATGATTGTCTATGTAAAAAACCCAAAGCATCTACAAAACAACTATCAGAATTAAAATTCGAGTTTAGAAAAGTCACAGGATGCAATATCAATCTACATAAAGCAACTTTATTTCTATATATGAGCAATGAACAATTGAAAGTGAAATTTTTAAAAGTACAGTCAGCCCTCCCTATTCAGGGGTTTTGCATCCTGAGATTCAACCAACTGCAGATTGAAACCCATGGATTCAGAGGGCTGATTGTACTACACCATTTTACAAAAGGGACTCGAGCATCCGTGGAATTTGGTATCCATGGGGATCCTGAAGCCAATCCCCCGTGGATATGGAGGGCCAGGTGTATCTAAATAGCACCAAAAACCATGAAATACTTATGTAGAAATCTAACACAATATGTGCAAGACCTATTCACCGCAAGCTATAGAAGAACCCTGATGAAAGAAATTTTAAAAGACCTAAATGATGGAGAGATATACTGTGTTCATGCATCAAAAAACATAATGTTCAGATGTCAATTTTCCCCAAAATTTTCCGCACACACTTTGATTGGAATAGCAACACAATTACAACCAAAGCAACAAGAAATAGCCAAAATAATTTTGAAAACGATAGACTAAGTTGGAAGACTCACACTCTGCTCAATTTTAGACTGAATATAAAGCTGCAGTAATTAAGACAGTGTGGTACTGGCATTAGGCTAGAAATAGAGATCAATGGAATAGAATTTAGAGTACAGAAATCAACCCTTATATTTATGGTTAATTTTTGACAAAGGTACCAAGATAATTTGATGGGGAAAGAACAGTCTTTTCACAAAATTATACTAGGATAACTCGATACCTACATGCAAAAGAATGAAGTTGCAGCCCCTACCTCTCATTATACACTAAAACTAACTCAAAGTGTATCAAGGAGATACACTCTAAATGTGAGAGCTACCACTATAAAAATCTTAGAAGAAAACACAGTAGTAGTAAATCTTTATGACCATGGATTAGGTGATGATTACATACATATTACATCAAAAGCAAAAATAACAAAAGAAAAAAAAAAACAGGTATGTCAGACTTCATCAAAATTAAAAGCTTTTGTGTTCCAAAGGGCACCGTTGGCCAGGCGAGTTGGCTCACACCTGTAATCCCAGCACTCTGGGAAGCTAAGGTGGGAGAATCGCTTGAGGCCAGGAGTTCGAGGCCAGCCTGAGCAAGAGTGAGACCCCATCTCTACAAAAAAATAGAAAAATTATCTGGGCACAGTGGCACATGCCTATAGTCCCAGCTACTCAGGAGGCTGAGGCAGGAGGATCACTTGAGCCAGGAGTTTGAGGTTGCAGCAAGCTATGATGATGCCACTGCACTCTAGCCCAGGTGACAGAGTGAGACTCTGTCTCAAGAAAAAACAAACAAAAAAACCCAAAAGACAAAGGGCACCGTTAAGAAAGTGAAAAAGATAACCCACAAAATGAAAGAAAATATTTGTGAATATTTACAAATACGTAAAGGCAATCAACGGAGAAAGAATAGTCTTTTCAGAAATGGTGCTAGAACAATTAGAATTCGTATGGTAAAAAGAAACCTCACAAAATATAAAAAATTAACTCAAAATGGTTCATAGATCTAAATTCAAAATCCATAACTACACAACTTCCAGAAGGAAACATAGGAATTTGGATTAGGCAAAGATTTCTTACATACAACAGTAAAAGCATGATCCACAAAAGGAAAAAAATGATAAACTGGACTCCATCAAAATTAAGAACATCAAGGCATGCACAGTGGTGTACACCTGTAGTCCCAGCTACTCAGAAGTCCAGGCCAGCCTGAGTAACACAGCAAGACCGCATCTCAAAAAAAACAAACAACAAAAAACAAAACAAGACAAGAAAAGCCCACAAAAATTAAGAACATCTGCTCTTTAAAGGACACTTTTAAGGTGATGAAAAGACAAGCCAAAGAATGGGAGAAATTATTTGTAAATCACATATCTGACCAAAAAAAAAAAAAACTGTACCCAGAATTCACAGGGAACTTTTAAAATGCAACAATAAGAAAACAATCCACTTTTTAAAAGAGCAAAAGATTTGACCAGTTTACCAAAAAAAAAAAAAATTTAAGGATGACAAATAAGCACCTGGAAAGATGCTCAACATCTGGAAAATGCAAGTTTATAAAAACAATGAGATACCACTACACACTATTAGAATAGCTCAAGTTAATTAAAAATGGAAAGAAAAGAAAAAGGAGCTGCAATACCAAGAACTGGTGAGAATGTGGCGCCACTAGAATCTTATATCTTGCTGGCATTAACAGAAATGAAAAATGGTGCAGCCACTTGGGAAAACAGTTCAGCAATTTTTCATAAAGCTAAATATGCACTTGCCTTATGATCCAGCCATCTCACTCTTAGGTATTTACTCAAATGAAAAGTTACGTTCACACAAAAATCTGTGCATCGATGTTTATGGACAACTACTCAACTACGAAAAGGCACAAAATGCTGATACACATAACAACATGGATCTATCTCAAATACTTTATGCTTTAAAATGAAAAAAGCCAGACTCAAAAGGCTACCAACCACACGATTCCATTTACATGGCATTCTGTGACAGGCAAAGCCGCGGGGACTGAACATAGTTCAGCGGTTGCGGCTGGGGCGGGGACTGTCAAAGGGGCAGCGCGAGGACATCTTTTGGAGTGATGGGACTGCTCCCTATCTGGATTGTGTTGGTGGTTACACATCTGCATGCGTTTGTCAAACCCACAGAACTATACACTAAAAAGGGTGAATTTTGCTGGATGTAAATCATACCTTAATAAAAAAGAACAGGAGTCAGATCCACGAGACCAGGAGAGAATGTGAGGGGCTGGCTGGATAGGGAAAGAGGGCCCTTTCCTGTTTCTCAGGCCAGAAGGAGAGGCCAGAGTCTATTTTGAGACATGACCCCAAGGTAATTATCAGCTGGCCGCTGTGGCATCTCTGCACTAATCCTCTGGGTCTCTCCTGCTGTAATCTGACTCCGCCCGCAGCCAGAAGGCCAATGGCAACAGATGGTGCAAATCCAGGTAAAACCGTGCACCCTAACCCAATAGGGGTCCAAATGGCCCCGCTAAGCTCAGTATGCTCAGTTCATCTCTCTTTCATGAAACACAAAACCCGGCAGGCAGAAAGAGGGTGCTGAGGTTTGAGAGGAGGGCTTGGGCAAGGCTACTGGAAAGGGGAATTTCAGCAAGTTGGAGCTGAGGGAAAAAGAGATTAACACCGGCCTTACACACACACTCACACCATCCACCAGAAAGCAGAAATCTATGTACCAGGTTTTTGGGGTCTTTTTTTTTTCTTTAAGAGATGGGGTCTTGCTGTGTGATCCAGGCTGGAATGCAGCAGCATATCATACACAGCTCACTGCAGCCCCCGACCCTGGGCTCAAGCGATCCTCCCACCTCAGCCTCCCGAGTAGCTGGGACTACAGGCACACACCACTGTGCCCCAGGTCTTCACGGGTGCTCAGGCCCCTGTGCAGACACTCAGGTTATGAACAGAGAGGAGGCATCAGTAAAACCTAATGCAATTCTACTTACTGGCTCCTGGGGAGGAGTCTGTACTTAGAAAGGATCTCATGCCTTGGGCACAAGAACGGTGTGTCCAAATGTTGCCCAGCTCTCTTCTCCACTAAAACAGTGATCAATATTAAGCCCTTTCTTCTGGCCCGAAGGTGGTAGACACAGTAAAAGTAAGTATAAACCCTGTCCTTATGTAAAGGACTTAATTAGTAAATAATAACAGCTATCATTCACTGCCGAGATTTCACAACAGCAGGTAAACAGGGCCTGATTAAGGATTTGTTGGTTTTCCCTGTGCTGGCCTCACGGCACATCTAACCGCATAGAACCTGAGAGTGTGTGTGTGTGTGTGTACATGTTCGCGTGTGTGTGAAGGGATTCAGTGGTGTGGTGGAGCATGTGACGTAGACCCACATTGCAGCAAGTGAAGTAACAAGGAGACCCAACAATACAGCGAACCTCAGCATCTGCCTTTAAAACAAGCCCCGCAGATGGCCTGGGTCCAGGTGGCCCAGGTCCAGGTGGTCCTAGGACCACACCAGGAGAAACCCCACTAGATGAGGAATGTTTGGAATTCTACTCTCAGAGTTGAAACCCAGGGGAGATGCCTATGAATATTTAATACTTCTAAAATCCCAGCACTTCTGAAATCCAATCTGGCGGCCCGCGGGCTGCATGTTTGATTTGGGCCAGGACTGGCAAGTTACAGTGCTGGGTTGTGCAGTGTCTCCTTGGCGGAAGACTCAAAGAAATCCAAGCACCCGGCCTCAGGCACTGCAGTTTCTGCCTCTCCTCTCTGAGTGCTCAGGGGCCTCCGTGGGCCCGCTGCAACAGGCTTGTTACTGGTAGTCCCCGGGAAGGTGCAAGGCGTGGGGAATGAGGAAGGCACGGGTTTGGAAGAGAAGGGAATGAGTTGCACACTAGGGCTAGGGGAGCCCCCTGCTCAGCTGGCTGCTGTTCCTGGCGAGTCAGCTTGCAGTGTGGCTCACAGGTGAATGGTGGTGGTGGTAGGAATCAGAATTCCCCAGGGAGCCAGATTTAGTGATGGAGGGAAGGGGGTGAAGCAGGATGTTCAGACAACAGTTTTTTTAGTATTAGTAGGTCCCATGCAATATTTGGGACCTACTTATACTAAAAAAAAATAATTTTTGTTTGTCTGAAATTCAAATGTAACTGAATGACCCATATTTTATCTGGCAACCCCACCAGGGGCCCCTTTCAAACCACACCTGCCCTCCCCCAGTTCTGACAGCCCTCGCCCCCACCTCCCACCTACTCCACCCTGCTCCTCCTTCCAGACCCTTGTCCACTTGTGGTGAGGATGGGGCAGACAGACCACAGCATTTTCCCTTCACATCAGAGTCTGGAATTAATTACTTCAATGAAGTGTAAGCCAAAGAGGTGAGAACCGGATTTTCCAAATCCACCCCCTGGGCCACAAGAGGCTAGACCACCTCGGGGACCCTACTTTGGGTAGCAAGAAGGGAGGGAAGCCCTTGCCTGCAGGGTGTCCCCTGGCCCCAGCCCTCAAGACAGGCACAACCCCTTCTTGTTCTAGTCCTTTTCAGTTTACAGCCAAGTGAGTCCCAAATAAAAGAAGCTGGCAAGCCTGCCAGGAGTTCCTTCCTACTATGCCAGATTTCACGTGTCCTACACGGTGGTAGTAGGAAGCTCAGGGGATCTCTGTGGAATCCCATTAAGGTAAAATAAATCAAGGAAGAATAATCTTAAATTATATACACTTGGAAGGCATATCGGCATGGTTCCTTGCATACTACACCATGCTCAATTAGGTGCCTAATGGTTTTTTTTTTTAATATTACATAATTTTAACTTTTTTTTTTTTTTATCATAGTGACACCTTTAAAATTCTTCTTTTACAAAGAATCATGATTGCTGTATGTGTTTTTGGTGATCAAAGCGGCATTACTTCTGTTTGGGGACTTCTGTGACAGGTCCTCTTTCAAGGAAGTGGCTGGCGCTTTCCCACTGACTCAGGACAAATAGGGCCAACCCTGCCTGTCAGCACTCTCCATTCCCACTAGAGTCCTGCCCAGACGACATCCCCCTGCTCTCCTTCCCAGCTAAGATCTAGCTGCTCTGCGACTGTCACTCTCTCTTTCTCCAGAAACGCCCAAGAGCTCAGGATGCCTCCATGCACACTACCCTCTGTGCCAGAGATCCTCCGATGATAACCTTGACCTCATGACACTTTCCTACTCAAAAGCCCAGCAGTGCTCCCATTACCAGCAAGATAAAGCCCAAACTCTTGCACTTGGCATTAACACCCAATGGTCTGTGATGAGGTCTGTAAGCCTCATCACAGACTATTGCCCTGTCGCACTGCCCACCCCAGCTATTCATTCACTATGTCTGAAAAACTCCAAGCTACAGTAGGCTTCTAAAAGTGGAATGCTTATTTAATGCAACTCTAATGTTACTAAAATCAGAGCCTGAAATATTAACAAATCAACAATTAGCATCTGCTTAATACATTTGTAGGGAAAACAAAATAGACTAAAATGTGAAGAAAGGCAAGACTCTACGAATGATCTAGGAATGATCACGCACAGTGATCTACAATCCTCAAAACACTTCCACACGTAATATTTCATTTCATCTCACTGCATTTGTATAAGACAAGCAAACTGGGCAGCAGCCTCCCCCTTTTCCCAATGAGGAAACCGAGGCTCGAGGAAGTAGCTCTGCAAGGCAGTGGCAGAACTGGGATCACAGCCTTCTCATTCAGAGCTCAGAGCTCACCCTACTCTACTGTACGAAGCTGTTATTTATCCCAACTTAATTTAGGGCCAGTTTTGTTTTATTCTATTTAATAAAGAGACACTCAACTTTCTCTCACCCTTGTCCTGGGCGCCCCGGGCCTTCTTCGTAGATCCTGGTCACATAAAGTACTGCTGATTAGGCACCTACTCCCAGCCACTGCCAGACCCGATGAATGTCCTACGGGGGCCCTGCCTCCACCACACACTGGCTCCGAGGACTGGCCGCTGTGGGGGAGAAAGGCCTACAGCCTGTCTCTTGAAGCCAGGTCTCACTTTTGTACAGCTTCCCTTAATTGCAATTCGCCCTTGTAAAGTGTACAATTCAGTAGCTCCTAGTGTATTCACAAAGTTGTGCCATCATCATACTAATTCCATAACATTTTCAACATCCCCCAAAGACACCCCACACCCACTGGTCACTGCCTATTCCCCTCCTCAACCCCCACTCCCTTCAACCACTAATCTATATCCCTACAGATCTGCCTACTCTGGATATTCCACATAAATGCAAGTGGACAACAGGTAGCCTTCTGTGTCTGGCTTTTTTCACTTAGCACGATATTGTCAAGGTTCATTCATGTGGTAGCATACACAAGTTTAGTATCTCTTATCTGAAATGCTTGGGACCAGAAGTGTTTTAGATTTTGACTTTTTTCAGATTTTGGAATATATTTGCATACACATAATGAGATGTCTTGGAGATAGGACCCAAGTCTAACATGAAATTCATTTGTGTTTCATATACACCTTATATGCAGAGTCTGAAGGTAATTTTACACAATATTTTTAATAACTTTGTATATGAAACAAAGTCTGTGTTAAGTACTTATGCGTGGAATTTTCTACTTGTGGCATCAGGTTGGAGCTCAAAAATTTCTGACTTTGGAGCTTTTTTTTAAATGGAGTTTTTATTTATTTATTTATTTATTTTTAATTAATTAATTTTTTTTTTTAAAGAGATGGGATCTCACTTTGTTTGCCCAGGCTGGGGTGCCGTAGCACAATCATAGCTCACTGCAGCCTTGATCTCCGGCTCAAGCAATCTTCCTACCTCAGCATCCTGAGTAACTAGGACTACAGGCATGTGACACCATGCCTGGCTAATATTTTTAAATTTTTTTTTAGAGATGAGATCTTGCTATGTTGCCCAGGCTGGTCGCAAGCAATTCTCCTGCCTTGGCTGCCTAAAGTTCTGGTATTACAGGCGTAAGCCACCTTACCCAGCAATTTTGGATTTCAAATTTTCAGATTAAGGATGCTCAACCTGTGTCAGTATTTCATCCTTTTTATGGCTAAATAATATTCTATAGTATTGATCTACTACATATTGTTTATCTACCATCAGTTATACACTTGGGTTTGTCCACTTATTAGCTATGATGAAAAATGTTGCTGTGATGAACATTCACATGCAAGTTTTTACATGGATGTGTTTTTAATTCTCTTAGATATAGACCTATGTATGAGTGGTTCACTTGGTAACTCTAAGTTTAATATCTTGAGGAGCTTGTTTTACAAAGCAGCTGCACCATTTATATTTCCACCAGTAGTGTATGAGGATTCCAGTTTATCCACATGCTCCCCAACACTTCTTTATGTTGTTTTTTTATGACAGTCATCCTAGTGGGAGTGAAGTGATATCTCATTGTGGATTTGATTCCTGTAAATTTGTAAAGCAGATAGTGACAATTACAAGTGAGATGATTTATTCTGTAACTTGCACAGCTGTGCCTTTAGAGAGAAGTGACCACACTGTACTTTTTTTGGTTATCTTTAATTACCTAGGAAGATGCCAGACCTTGTGTGTGGCACCAAGAGAGAAATAGTGGTTTTCACATAACAGTTCTTACATGAGCAGGACATCCTCTTAATTCAGTCAACAAACTTTGGCTGAGTTCCCAGTGCTGAGCACTGTGCTGGGTGTCAGGGAAACTGAGACACTGGCCATGTGGCCTCTGCTCTCCAGGACTCCAACCCTGGCAGAGGAGTCCGGCACAGGCTTGGACCTAAACTCCTCAGGCTTCACGGCTTCTGACCTCTATCATCAAGTCAATTTCACAAGCACTCAGTTTGCAGAAAATATGGCAGAAGAGACAATATCCTTAATATATAAAGTGTTTTATAAATTAATAATAGGTAGAATTTAACCAAAAATGGGTAAACAGGCTATTCAAAGTAAAAATACAAATGACTTGCAAGCATGTGATATGAAAAAATGTGAACCCTCACTAGTAAGCAAGGAAATACAAATAAAAACAATATTTTGCCTATTAAAATAGTGAGGCTTTTTTTTTTTCATGGTAATAATGTCAGCAAGAATGCCATAGAACAGGCACTTTCCTACATCATCAGTGGAGATGCAAATTGATATAACCTTTCCGGAAAGCAGTTTGGCAATATGTATGAAGAACCTTCAAAATATTCACACTCTTTGACCCAGTAAGTCAGTCCCCTCCCAGGAATCTATGCTACAGAAACCTCTGTGTAGCTCAGACAGGGCACTATATCCAAGGGTGATTATAACATTTAGAAGTGAGAAACAGCTAACTGTTGAACAACTGGAGAAGAGTTAAAGAAATTGTGGTGCTCAATACACTGGAATATCTGAAAGCCTTTAAAATATTTTATATGAAGAAAATTTAACATCATGGGAAAAATTTCAAAATACAATGTTAAGTGGGGGAAAAAGAGAATACAGAATTGCATATACAGTACAATCCCAATTTTTCAAATGTTACCCATTTAAAAATATTAACAGTGATGAACTAGGTGGTGGGATTATAAGTACTTTTTTAAATTTTTCTTTAGACCATTGAATACTTTCCAACTTTCCTATCACAAGTATTACTCTTAAAAGAGAAAATGATAATCTTACACAAAGAAGGAAAAAAGTACATGCTTTCACTCTGGGCATGGCAAGCTGAAGAAACATCTCTTCTAACAGAAGAGATAAGATGAGAACTCAAATGCCTACAAAACCAGGCAGAATAAGTCAAATGGAAAAAGAGATTCAAACAAGAAAAAAGAATCATGTCTGGGCAGTGAGGACCCGGAAAACTTCCCGGAGAAGTGTGTGAAGACAGGCAGGACCCGGGCAGCCCCACGGCAGTGAGGGGCCCCCAGGTGATGCAAACGACATGAATGAGGGGGTGGAGGGAGGAGAGTCCAAGGCTGCTCCAGGACGGCCAGGTAGTCGTGGCACAGCAAGGGCGGACTGGACAGAGACAAGGGGCGACGGGCTACATCACCAGGGATTTTTTCCTATGTCAGGGGAAAGAGTCAGCACATGACCCAGGAAGCATTAAAAACTCTTGATGGCTGCATTTACAAAAATAATAACTATATTAATTTTTCAAATTATAAATTATACATTCATTATAGAAAATTTCAAAATCACAGAAAAGAAAAAAAAATCAATTACCACCCAAAGAAAACCAGTATTAACATTTTTGTTTATTCCTTCTCTTTCCTTTCTTTCTTTTTTCTTTTTTTAAATCTACACGAGGCTTTTTGTTTTTGCTTTCATGAAGCTGTGATCTTACTGTTTACATAATTTGCTATCCTGCTTTTTTCACTTACTATTATAACCTAAGCATGTTCCCCTGTTATTACAACTTCTAATGCTGCCAGCTTTGGACAGGGAAATGTGATCAGAGCTGTACTCCAGGAGGATTAATTTGACAGCTGGGAAGGAGGCAGTGAAGAGGAAGAGAGACTGAAAAGAGAGCCGCGGACGTGGCACAGAAGAGAAGGACCAGGGGCAGCAGCGAGAGGCTGGAGCCCTGAGACGGGAAAGGGAGCGGCCCCCAAGCAAGGCGTCTGCGCAGGGTATTTGAAGCCGAGTGATGTCCCTGTGGGAAGGGGAGAGCTGGGTTCACAGTCCATGTAGGGAAGTGCAGGGAGGAGCTGGCTATTGGGTGAGTGGAACGAGTTAGAAAGACAGTGTCGTGAAAGCTCACGGAAGTGTATCAAAGTCAATGGAAGAGCCTGCGGAAGAGGCTGAAAAGAGACAAGCGAAACAAAGGTTCAGGGGCCCCACAGGCCACCTCTGAAAGGACTGGAAGAGGAGGAGTCAGGCTGCAAGTGGTTAAGTCATGGCACAGTGAGGGGACAGTGAGTGAAGGTGCCTCTCTTACTCTTGGCAGTCAAGGGAGAAAGAGGGGGTCACAGCTTGAATGGATACAGCATGGGGCAGGGAGGGAACTTGATTTATCAGAGGCAGAGGGAAGAGAGGGACCAAAGAGGCAAATGAGGACAGAACCCTACTGCCCTGCGGAACTGTGCTGCCTGCCACGGGAGCCACCAGCCGCTCGTGGCCACAAGCACTTGAAATGCACATGGTCTGCAGTGAGATGTGCTGTAAGTGCAAAACACACACTGAAGTTTGAAATAATTTTTAATATTAGTTACATGTTGAAATGATATTCTGGGACTATTGAGTGAGCTAAACTATATTATTGAAATTAGTTTCACCTGTGGGTTCTTTGTTTTTTTACATTTAATCCACTGGAAAAGTTAAAATGATATACCTGGCTGTCATTACATTTCTGTCAGACAGTACCGCTAGCCAACAAAGGAAAGGCAAGACCGGGGGGCCTGAAGCACGGTGAACAAGGCTTCATGGTTGACTTGCAGAATATCAAACTGGCGGACAGTTGGTGGCCCGTCTGAGGCCCACAGAGAGACCTGCCTCCCCTTCTCTGTCCCTAGGGGGTCATTTCCCAAAGGCTCAGATTCATCTGCCAGGCTCAGGGCAGACTTCAGACGGCACACCCACGCTGCCACTCCCTGTGGCTTTTAGGGGTATGAAAAGTGGCAGCAGAGCAGGGAAAGGGGACAGGGGGCTGCAGCCCAAGGGACTCGGAGGACTCAGATGGGGGCTCAGGTGTGATGACTGAGGTCCGAGGACTGTCTAGATAGGGGTATCAAACTAAAAGCCTACTTCTCTAGCACCGCAGCTAACTTGGGGGCTTCAGGAGAGCATACGAATTTAAAACCATAGGAAGAAGAAAATGAACGAATGTCTGGAGGCGTCACAGGGTAGAGAAAGGCCTGGGAACCTAGGGACCCCATTCTCCTCCGGATTTGCAATGGACGTTGTGGCTCTGGGTAAGTCACCTTTCCTCTGTGAACCTCAGCTTCCTCATCCTTAAAACGGAGAGGCAGTGGGAGATGGCCAAGGTCTTTGCCACCTGGGGCAGTCCATGGAGTGGCTGCAGCCTGGGTCTCTGGCTGCTCAGGCAGGACAATTTGCATTCCCCTCTAAATGGAGATGCCACTTACAGGATTTTCTGAGAAATCTCTGATTTCAAATATTCTGTCCCCCATGCTTGTGAATTGCCTGTCACACTTGGAAGTCTTGCAGAAGTTCCCATCTGCCCCACGCTGGGTAGTGGGGAATCCTGGAGGAAGCCACAGTTCTTCAGAATCATGCCAGGCAACGGCCCCCACCACACCCGCCCCGCACGGCATGGGAACTACATGTGCAAAGCAGCCGAGCAACGCAGATACGTCCCCACACAACCAAGGCATGAGTTGGGACAGAGGGGACGGGGTGAAGGAGAGTCTGGTGCGGCGGGAGTACCTTGCGAAGGCTTTTTGGAGAAGCCGGGTGGTGTTCTGCCCACCCACAAACTGCTTCTCCTGCAGTTCTCTGACCTCTGAGGTAAGGAAGAGTTTGCTTTGTGGCCTGGCAAGAAGTTTTGTGGGCTAGAAGTTTATTTATAATCCAAGTGCAATAAAGTTTCTCTCTTCCAAAAATCTCATCTTGGAGAACAATTAACCCCCCTCCCCCAAACTCCCCCACCCTCCGCTTCCTCCTCCCCTCCAGGAAAGTCAGACAAGCCTTCATTGTTCCCCGAGCAGTGGTGACAGCTGAGGGTGGTGCGGGCTGTGTAGGTGGAGGGAGGGGGCTGACAAAAGGCTGGAGTCACCTGAACACAGAGTTTGTTCTGCCTTCCGCCCTACACAGGTGAAGAGCGGTGTCTCCAGTGCTTCCCCACCCCAAACCCTCACCCACCCACGCCTCCTCCCTCCCTCCATTCCTCACCTCCACCAAATTTGGAAGGAAAAAAAAAAAAACACTAAAGAGAAAGTGAAACTGCCACCAAGTGCTTATCTAACCTCAACCTGAGTGCAGAACCTGGAGGGGCTGTGCCTGCCTATGAGACAGGCCTGGGCACCACCCAGCACTGCAGACTGCCCCGTCATTGCCCAGCACAGAGGGCACACTGGGGCTGCTGGGGACAAGGCCAGGCTGCCCAGCTCCATCAAGCACCTCAGCAGGGATTTGGGGCCCCACAGGTGGTCTGGGAGGGAAACAGGGAGATACAGAACGCTATGCTAGGAGTCAGGGGCCCTGTGACCTGGGACCAGTCACACAACCTAAGGGAATCTTAACGACCACATCTCTAAAATTAAGTTAATGACCTGCTAATAAGACACCAGTGCAACATGGTGCAGACTGGAGCTAGCAATGCGACCTCTATGAGAGCCGGGCCTCCTGTGCTCACTGCTGTGTCCCCAACATCTAGGACAGAGGCTGGCATTTAGTGGGCACCAATAAATATTTGTTAAATGAATAAATGGATGAAAAGGAAATTGAAGGCTGCAGGGCACCTTCCAGGCCTTGAATATTCTGGTTCCCAACAGAAGACTGCCCCAGACCCCCAGGTGCTGTTGCCTCTGACATTGACCATCAAACATAAGGTGGGAGGGGGGTTTCAGGATCCTGCTATAGTTTTAATGTGTCCCCCTAAATGTCAGGTATTAGAAAAACTCAATCCTCAAATTCACATGCTGATCGGACGAGGGGCCTTTGGGAGGGAATTCGGATTAGGTAAGGTCATCAGAGTGGGGCCCCTATGGTGAGAATGGTTATAGAAAGAGGAAGGGACACCTGAGCCAACACGTGTGGGCTTGCTCTGTCTTGCCACGTGATGCCTCCTGCCATGTCACCACACAGCAGGAAGAGCCTCACCAGATGCTGGTGCCATGCATTTGGACTTCTCAGCTCCTAGAACCATGAACTAAATAAATCTCTATTCTTTATAAATTACCCAGTCTGTGGTATTCAGTTATAGCAACAGTAACTGGACTGAGACAATCCTCATCCATGGGAATGTTCAGGCCCACATCTGAATTAAATGAAAGATGAGCACAGTACTAACAAATGAGCAGAGTGCTGACTGACATGGCCACCAAGGGCTTGGATATGAGGCATGAGACAAGGCCTGTGTGTGTCCCTGTGCCTGGGGTGCAGCTCTGTTGGTCTGGGAACTGGGAGGCCTGGGCTGTAGCATTGGAGAGTTTCTTACTAGCTGGGGACCTTGGGCGTATCACTGGGAAATCCCCAGAGGCAGAGTCTGTAGTGAGATAATGTGGAAATGCGCCTCGTGGAAAGGCCTAGTGAACAGCAAAAGGCCCAGATTACCGCAGTGCCACCCTCCTCCTCATGAGCCTGGTGAGTCCCTCAGCTCTCTGGTCCCCTGAGATTTCTTCACATGTGAAACAGGAGAACGAGACCACACTGCTCTTGGCTGCTTCCCAAGGGCACTGACATCCTGGGGACTCCAGGGGTCTTCCCTGTGATGTGGTTCAGCCTCCCAGAGTGAAATCAAGAGAGTCTTCCCTGGTCTCCATTCTCTCCTGGATGTGCTGCTAACAAGGAGTAGGAAGGGTGGCCAGGACTGGCACCAAGGCCATGGGCAGCACTGACTCCCCCTCATCCTCCTCTTGGGGCATGAGGAGGTAGAGTGGTAAGTCTTTTCCCCCAGGGCCAATGGAGGCATGACCTGGGCGCCAAGGGGTGAGCCATTAAACTCAAGCATCACTGATGGACTTCTATAAAAAGCAGCCAGTGAGGCTGGGCACGGTGGTGCACACCTGTAATCCCAGCACTTTGGGAGGCTAATGTAGGAAGATCACTTGAGGCCAAGAGTTCAAGACCAGCCTGTGCAATATAGCAAGACCCATCTCTACAAAAGAAATAAAAAAAAAAAAACCAGCAGCCAGTAGGAAGAGTGGCAAATGTTCACCTGCAGACTGACCTTCCCTATGTGCACTCTACTACTGAGAAACATTCTCAGCTTGAGGTCCATCTGATGGACTATAGATTATCACACCACCACCCCTTTAGAACAGATAATTGAGAGTAACCTTTTTATTTTAAAAAATACCGATAGTTTTTAAAAAGGCTGTGGCAGAGACTGTAAACTGTCCAACTAAATTCACTGTCCCCTTCTTCCAAAGCAATACACAGTCACTGAGCACATGGCTGCCCAGCCATAGACAGTATTTCCCAGGCTCCCTTGTAGCTAGGCATGGTCATGTGACTGTGGTCACATGGGTATGAAGTGCTATGTACAACTTCCATGTCGCCTTCCATTCCATTATCAGACAAACCATGCTAGGCCTGGACCAGGACCAATTCTTCACTTCCTTCTGTGCTAGAACATAGATCGGCCCCAAACCCAGCTTCGAACACCCAGATGATGATGATGTCCTTGGGGTGGCTGAGTAAGCCATGGAACTGAGCCATCCCACCAATCCATATCCAGTCACATCGGGACTATGACATGAGGGAGAAATAAACTCCCATCTTCCTGAAGCCACTGTGTCCTGATGTCTCTTTGTTACAGAAGCTTACCCTTGACCCTAACTAATACACCTGCCAACAGCACAGGTTTCCAGATCTGCGCATCCGGATGGCAGCCCCGATCCTGTCCCTCCACTCCTCCTCCTCTCCCACCACATTCTCCGGTGCAGAAAGAGAAGCCGCAACACACAGAGCAGGGAATGGAAGGCAGGATGGGGCTGGAGGTGTGAAAACACGAAGAACACTCCAAAAACCACCACAGGCTTCTGGGCAGTGCTCCTGACAAGAGCTGGGACTGAGCCCAGAGAGCAGACCAGAGACAAAGCAGACAGGGGGCTGGATTTTCAAGACGGAAGGAAGCACAGTGGCCGGACTGCGCACGCTGGGGAAGGGAGGCCCAGGGGAAAGCAGGAGCGGGCTCTGTGGTATCTCAAGGAGAGGAAGGGTGGTGTGGGGAGAGAACATGGGGTCTGGCATCAAAGATCCAAGTTCGGGTCCTTTACCCCATGAGTGGCGGTGACCGAGTAACTTAACCTTGGTAAGCCTCAGAATCTTCTCCCATAATATGGGGATGATACAATCTATTTCTCAAGGACTGCATAAAGATTAAGGCAATGGACTAAATAGGGCAATAATATAAAATGTCAGGAAGGCAGTTATTCTTCCACTGCCTATCTAGGTTTAGATATAGTGAAAGCAAGAAAACGGGAGCCCCAGTCAATCCAGCCCAGTCCCCCGGGAGAGTGGAGGAGATAAGAACATCAGTAATTTGTCAAGTGTCTGGAAGCACCAGGCACAGGGCTGGTTGCTTTACCAGAGCACTGTCTCCCAGGGAAAGTGACACATGGCCGGACCCAAGCTGGTTCTGGTCTGGAGCGCCTGGGCATTGTGCACAGCAGCCTGGTGTCTCTCAGCCAGGCCTGCAGGACTGGGCAGGAGCTGGGGGCAAGGCTGCCAGCCTCATGCCCCTTGTGGGCAGCAGCCCACAGCTCTCCCTGTGAGCACCAGAGACCTCCAGAGACGGGGGCCACCCCTGCTGGAGACAGGGCTCGTCTCCTCTGTCCAGTGGCCTCTGCAGGCTCTTGCTGAGGGAGACAGGCCTCCAGTGGAGGGTCTTGCTACCTAAAGGCAGGGAGCCGGGAGGTAATCGGCAGGCCTCTGCCTCGGGAGTGAAAGCAAAGACCGCTGCCTTCTCGGGAGGTTCTCAGCAAGGGCAGGCCAGGCCTAGCCCGCAGAGGAGTTGGGACCTCAGTTTCCTGTCTGACAGTCCCTCGGCACGTAACACAGCGAAGGGCAGGAAAGCGAAGGGTGCTGAGGGCCTCGCCTCAGGGACAGTTGGGCCTTGGGCTGCTTCTCAGCCAGATTTGGGGCAGGGGTCGGGGAGTTAGGGTGTCTAAGAAGGTGGGGCTGCCGAGGTCCCTGAGGTCTGTGACGAGAACAGAAGGAGGACTTGGGGCCCCTGCCCAACAATCCCCACCTTCCTCGGGGCTCCTTTTTCCTTCTTCACTTCTACAATCCCTTTCTTCAAAAACTTAATTATTAGAGGAAGAGGAGAAGGAGGAAGGTAAACCTAAAACTCAGATCTCCCCAGCCAAAGATTGGCCCTGACAACTCCAGCCCCACCAGCTGCCACCAGCTAAGAAGAACCTTTGCTTCTTAACCTTTCCTGCGTCTGGCCAGTGTTCCTCTGCACTTGCAGACACGCTGCTGGGCTTGCCCGGAGCCTCTGTGCCCTGAAAGGTGAGCTTCCACCCTGGCCCCATGCCTCTTCTCTCACCCCAGTTTATCCTACGTTCCCTACTAGAGGGCCCCAAACATCAACTGCTCTTAGTGCCAGCTGCTCATGACCCAGCTGGCAAAGGACAGACACCCACCCAACCCCAGCCCCAGCGACCCCTCACCTCTCCCCCAGGACTCAGAAGCAGCACACACTGCTCTGGCCCTCAGCACACAGGAAGAAGGCGGCATGTCCCAGGAACACTAGAGAATCCAGGGAAACCTCGCAATGCCCCACAGGGCAGAATACCAGCCCCTGCGTGGCACTCCCACCCTAAGACCACCCAGGTGAGGAGAGAGGGGAATGTCCTTTCTCCTCCCCTCCCAGAGCTCAGAGATGGATGGAAGGAGCCCTGAGTCCTCATAAAGGCAGCCTGGGGTGGAATCCAAGCCCACGACACCAGATGCCCTTTATCCCCCAGCCATGTGCATGTGCCTGGGATGACAGTGTGAGAACCGCAAGAGGAACACAGCACACCCAGCTACCCACCCCCAAACCACATGTGCCTGTGCCCCATACCAGCAATGAGGACAGGTGAGCCCACGTGGGCCAGCAACAGAGCCATTCCTGAAGGTAGCTGGGAGTCAGTCTGTACCGAGGGAGCTACGTGGGAAGGAAACCTGGGGTGTGTCTCTTCTGTCGCCCTAACTTAAGCAAATGACCACTCGCCTAATAAGTCAGCCGGGGCAAGTTTGAGTGGGTGTCAACTGGGTTTTCTTAAAGATGGCCACAGCTTTGGCAGAAAGCAGAGCCTGCAAAGTCATCTTTGAACCCAGACAACCTGAACCCTGACAAGCAGACGGAAGGGCAGAGATGCTGGGGATGCTGGGCAGTGCCACACTCAACCACCAGCTCTTTCCTGTCTGGTTAAGGTCCTCGTCAACTCTGGGAATTATCCACAGCAAACTCTTCCTCCAGAGCCAGCCAGGCCATACCACATCTCACAGAGCCTCCAGCACCTCCACGGCACCCAGCAGGCAGCAGGTATTCAGTAAATGTTTGCTGAGTAGGAGAATGGGCCCAACTGCAGACATTTCCAAGCAGCTGCTTCGCACATAAGGAATGCGGACTGATCTCACCTCCACATGAGCCAAATATTTGTCTCTTCAAAAATAATTGAGAGAGGAAGTCTGTTACAAATCCCCCACTATGCTCCAAACCGTCCAGGGCATTTAGAAATCCCCTGCCAATGGGTATTGTCCATGCCACCGGCTTTCCTGTTTAGCTAACTGGTTTGACAACTAGAGGGATGGAAAACTCTTCTTGGAGCCTACGAGTCTCAGCTGGCTGCCCCAAGAGCCAGGACGGGGCTGGGAGGATGAAGGCTGGAGGAGGGACAAATTTCCACAACACCCCTGCAGGGTCTCACAGAAATGACCTGCCTGCTTTGAAGGGTGCAGTGGAGTTGGGGCAGAGGTCCTCAACACAGGAGGGAGCCAGGTCCCTGCTGTGAGCACCCCAAGTGCTAGCACAAGTCACTTAAACTAAATTGCCCTTGTCAAAACAAAGCCTCTGCCGGCACTCACAAGGCTGGTCCCGGCTTTCATCACTGACACTTGCTGAGCCGTGGAATTTGGCCAAGAGGCCAGGAGCCCCTTGGGTAGCACAGGATCAGGCCTGAAGGAGCACAGGCCCGGGGCTGGGTTCCACCCCCACTTCTACCGTAGGGTCACTTGGTAAGCTTAGGATACATCTCCTGACCGTTTGGTTCCTATCCAGTTGGGGCTTTGCCACATTTGATGGAGACGTTTCTACAGATCATGTACGGTCAATTCCCAACTCTTCACATTAAGGCAGTCCTCAGTTTGTGGATGGCACTGTGGGACACGCTAGAGGCTCTCAAGACATGGCCCCTGCCTTCAGAGCACTCACAGTTAAGGTAGAAAACACGAAGAGTGAGATGTCTGGGTCCAGAATGCAAATGCCTCTGCAGGACACAGGGGTCCAGACGGGCGTCGGGGAGGGGAGTGAGGCTTGGGCTGGAAGTAGAATGGGATTTGGATGGGAGAGGACACTTTCAGATGACAGTAACAGTCCTTGAAAATCATGGCAAGGGGTGGGGCAGGGAAGAGGCCACCACAGCAGGATCTGAGAGTGACTGCTGATAAAGCTGCATCAGTCAAGTGGCTCAGATGGTGAACCACTGTCTGCCATGATGGGAAGTTGGGGTTGGTCCCATAAGCAATAAGGAGCCACTGCAGGTTGGTGTGTGGGGGAGAGGGAGATTTCATGACATTTAATAACAGCTACTGTCTGTTGAATGGTTACAGTGTGCAGGTGTAACCTCACCTAATCCTTGAGACAACCCTATGAGCTGGGTGCAATTGGAATTCTCATACTACAGACGAGGAACGTGAGGCTAGAGAGGTGAAGCAACTTGCTCCAGCCTACACTGCTTGGAAGTGGGGAGCTGGCACATGAACCAGGGCTAGCTAGCTGACTCTGAAACGTATGGTCTTAACTACTAGGCACACTGCCTCCACCCAAAAAGGAAGAATTATTTGTCTGCAGTTACAAAGAGCGATGAAGATGCCGAAAGACAGCAGCAGTAGCATGTGCCAGGAGGCTGGGTCTGCAGACCAGGGGCACTGCAGCTCCTTCACAGGCCCCACCTCCCAATGACACCTCCCCCCTGCCACCAGCCCCCTTGCAAGGGCAACACATCTGTTCTGAGGGGAAACGGACGGGGTCTGGTTAGTGTCTGCTCACTGCCGATGAGTCCAACATGGAGGACTTATTTATCTTCCAGCCCGTGCGTGTGAAAGCATGCACGCGTGTGTCAAGATCCTGCAGATATAAACAGCTCTGCCTCTGAGAAGGAAGCACACTCTCATTTTTCCTCAGTGGACGACAAACAGAGACAAACCAGGCGCTGAGTGTTCCCAGGTCCTGCTGCCAGTAATCTCAGCCAAGTGGGCTCTCAGCAGAATGTCCTTCCTGAAGACTCTTTGGGTCCCAACAGTCCTCAAGGCATCACCCCAACAGCCCAACGCACCCTGTCCCTGGGCTCAGCTGCCCATCTGGGACTGCTCCCTCTGTTCCTAGTTCTCAGAGCAAGCTGGAGAACGAAGGATGTTTATAACCCAAGGTCAACTGGTGCCATCTTGCTTTCTTGAGAAAGAATATCTGTAGCTAAGAGTGTGCCCCCAAAATGCTTGGGGGAGGAGTCAGAGGGACAAGAGGTGTCTGGCAGGCCGGCCATTCTCAGGGCTGATTTCATCCTTCAGTGTTTCCTGAGGGCCAACGATGCTGGGTACTCTGGCAGCTGGACAGGGCACTCATACCGCAGGTGGGACGGCTTGGCAGAGTGACGCAAAGACCTTGTTTAACCCTAAGAAGTGAATGCAGTGTTCGCCTTTCCACATCAGTGAATTGGTCCTGGAGATTCTCAGGCAGTCGCTGTGGGGAAGTTAGCACAGAATCCCACAGCTGGGGCTCCACTCCATGCGGGCCTTTGGAGTGGTGGTGAGAGGCATGCCAGTGACAGTGACATGGGGTTGTAACCCAAGTCCAGTTATTTCATGGCTGTTCGGGAGTGTGTGTGCAGCAGACCTGCAAGTCCTCGATCTGTCTGCTCTCCAGGGCAAGGGGCTGTGCTGCGGTGCCAGGGAGACCTGAGGTGCGCTGGGCAGCCCTGCCTGTTTTCAGCAGCACTGTGACTAAGCAGGTCCTCAGTTTGGGGGCCCAGAGGATTGAAGAACAAGGAAATGCCAAGAGTGTAGCTGAGGTGGTCACAGTTAGGCTGAGGGGTACGTGAGTGGGCTCTGGATCTTGGCACTTCTGCAAGAGAAATCAAAATTTCTTCCAAGAACTGTAAGTTCTTTCTGCCCAAGCCCCAGGGTCTCCAGTCCAGGCTGTATATTCTTGAGGAAACTGTCATTAGAAGGAGGGGACACCTATTCCTCGAGGCCCCCCCATGCAAGGCCCCAGGACATGGTCTGCTAAGTGGAAATCAGTCCACCAGGGAATGCACCTACCGTGTGAGGGCCAGTGAGGGTACAGCAGACAACGCCGACCCCTCAACCGCAGCCCAGGCGCCCCCAGCACAGGCTGGCAGGCAGGAGGGAGGAAGCAGGGACGAGCCCTCACGAAGGAAGGGGCAGGAAGAATGTGTTTCACTGAAATATTCCCAAAGCCTAATTTTAGACAGTAGTTCCTTTCCCCACTAGCGTTCTTCCCAGAAGTAGCGTTTGTATCGGTGAATTCCCGCCATCCCTGGGGAAGTTGCATGCTCTGGCGTTTCAAGCATGGAGTGCTTTTGCTCTGTGCCGAGGCAAACTCCTCTGGCCCCAGCCACAAGGCAGGCCAGGGCCGGGGCCTCTCGGAACTGGGCACACGTTCACCCACCCGCCCACACCTGTCTGCCCCCAGCAACCAAGCCCACGGCGACGAGAGCTGGAGTGCTCCACAGCAGCAAGGCGAGCTTTTCAAAACACAAATATGACCGTGTAAGCTACACTTCCTCTCCACTTCAGACTGATAACTTCCAAGTCTCCTGGAAACAAATCCCATCACCTTGAGGCAGCTCCGTGGGCTGAGTCATTGGCTCCTCCTGCGTCCAGCTGTCCAGCTTCATCTCACACCACCTTTTGCTATCACTGTCCCTGACTCCAGGCCCTGCACCATCCCGACAGGGCTCTGCATGTGCCAGGCCCTCCCAGGAAAGCCCCACCCACCCTCTGCCTAGTTCGGTGGACTGCAGCCAAACATTCACCTTCTCGGAAAAGCCTCTTCCGACCTCCCAAAGCGGTTCCCCTGTAACAGCCGCCGCAGGCCCACACCGCCCACCCTGTGCGTGCTACATACGGCCAGCATTTTACAGTAACCAGTGTGATTTCTCGTCAGCATACAGCTTCCCTGCTGGACTGCGAGCTCCCTGAGGGCAAGGCCTGTTCTGCTCATCCCTGAAGCATCAGCACCCGGCAGAGTCTGGCATGTGAAAAATGCTCACGAAGGACTGCATGAATGGATGGATGGATGGTTGGATGGACCAACAAGAGAATCAAATCAGTTACGGGCTTTTGGGCACTCTGCAAAGCTAACCACTGCTCTGAGGGAAATCAGTCAAACACAGCTTCGGAACAAAGCTAAGAAACAGCCCAGGTACCACAGTCAGCCGCCCTCATTATTCATCCTGAGCCCAGGTTCTCCCTGGCATACCGAGAACCCTCAGCAGCCTCTTCACCCAACTGGAACCTTCACAGCCTCGCCCAGCCTTACCGAGGGCTGACACCCTGCTTTGCAGATGAGGATACAGGACCAGCGTCCAAGAGCACACTACTATTAGGCAGCAGGACAGCAGGGACTACACCAGTCCCTTGATTCTAATGTGCTGTTCTATTAGTCAGAACAGGTTAGGCTACTCTGCAGTAACAAATAAACCCTGAAATTTCAGTGGCTTAACTCCACAAAAGTTTAGTTCTGGCTCATAAAAAAATCTGACACAGGCCAAGTGGTTCTACTCTGTCTTGTGGCTATGCCATCTGGATCATAACCTCTGGGTCACTTAGGAAGGGGAGAAGAGAAGGCTGGAGGGACTGCACTGCATATTTTTATGGGCCAGGCCTGGAAGTGGTGCCTATCATGGCATACATGGCTTTTGCCCACATCCCACCAGCTAAAACTCAGTCACATGGCAGCAAATTAACCGTGAGGAAGGCTCGGGAACACGGTCTTCCCAAGTGCCCATAAGGAGGTAATGATGTGGAGAACGACCTTCTTCACCACTGCTGCACTGTCCTCAGTAGGGCTACTTCCATCCAGAGTCCCGAAGCAACCCAAAGCCTCCACCGGCCATGCAGGCCACGTCACCCTGCTGGAGGACAAAGCCTCTTGCCCTAAGATAAGACACTGACCAGGAGCCAAGCTGCCCGGAGAAGAGAATGCTCAAGACAAAGGCCAGGCTCTCCCAGAGGTCGGCAAGTGATCTTCCAGATGGCTGTGAGAGTTGGGGGAGGGACACGGCTGGAGGGAGGCCACCACTGAGGCCACACCCTAGTGTTCTGGCCATGCCGATCCACTCCTTGGGCCCCAGATGGTCCAGCTGGTCACCCCCCTCCAGCCTGCAGGAGGGCGGCTTGACACCGTCTTAGGGAAGCCCCACTTCGGTGTGAAAACTGAGGGCTTGTATCCTGGTCATCAGCCAAAGGACTGACAGGGAGAGGGAGCCCTGGTGGAGGGAGCAGGAATCAGCCTTGGGCTCAGGTTCTGGCTCCTGCTCTGACTGGCCAGTGTCTTTACTTGTGTCTCTTTGTGCCTTTGTGTCCCCACGGGTAAAATGGAGGTGCCCAGCACCAACACCTCCCCACTGCCAGGGTTAGTGTACAGATTAAGAGAGGTGAGAAATAACGTTCAGATGTGAGTGACATCAATTATCATAGACGGAGAAAGTCACCCAAAGCCCCAAGGCAGTTCCTTCTCTTTGGCTGTGCCCGGACACTGAAAAAGGCCCATTTTGTCAGTCCTCGGTCCCACACTCTCATCCTCAGAGTGTCCCAGTCCAGCTTCCAGGCACTCAGGCTGAAACGCTCCAAGCTGGGGGAAGTCCTGGGTACTGGCCGCTGTACCACAGTGCCGGGCCAGGGCAGCAGATGCAAACGTTTATTTTAATACGTCCTGTCGTGGGGCGGGCACTTCACTCCCCTGCTCATACAGGCTCCAGCCAGGGACACAGGGACACTCGGAGCCCCTCTTCCATATCACCTGGTCCAGGGGGAGCATGCTTTGGCCAGGCCACAGCCTCCCATCAGCTCTGCTTCAGCAGGGCTTCTGAGGCAACTCGCTCTCCCTTTGAAATAACGCCCAGTCTCCTGCTCTGGGGAGGGGGAGCCTCACGAGATGAGACAGAAACTGACAGGGCAGGAGGCAAGAGGCTTCGGGCCCACAGAGCATGTGGGTCTGCAAGAACTTTGGGGGAACCCAGAACAGCAATCCAGCAACTTGGCTGCTGTTGGGGGGGCAGGCAGGGTGGAGGAGAGAGCCGAGCGCAGACAATGGAGGCTGCCAGGAGAGGCTGAGACAGCACAGAGCACGGGCGGGCGTGTGGGCCAGGTTGGGGGCACCGCCCAGGGCTCAGAGACTTGGGACTTCGGACCAGGAGGGCTGGGCAACTAGCCGGAGCCCCCTCGTCTCAGCCAACTTCTGATCAGACTCTCAGCAGAGAGAGTCCGGCCTACAAAGGCGTCTGGAGTGGCATTTCTCTTTCTTTTTAACCATCACACCACAGGCTTCCACATCGAGTCTACTCCAATAGATTATTCTCATTCTTACAGAAGAAACTGCGATTCAAAGGAGAAGCCAACTCAACCCAAGGATGCACAGATAAAAGAGCAAGGGCAATGTCAGAATTCAAATCCAGGCCCTTCCAACCCCAAAGGACACAACCATACATCCCTGGGTCTGAATCTCCTCCTGACAACAGAGGAGACTCTCCTATCCTAATTAGAGCTACTTCCCTAATTAGAATGAATGAGGGAACTTCCCTCCCCTGTCTTCTCAGAAACAATGAGTCTAGGTTTGAGCACAGTTTAGTCTCCTAGGAAAAAATAAGCCAGAGAAATCCCAGTTGTAATTGCCAGTGCTATCGGTGTGATTATCAACCACAAACACTTACAGGGAGCCAGTTCCGCGACCAGTGGGGAAATGACCACAGTGCCCTCTGCTCTCAAGCGGATTCCATCAGGCAGAGCCAAGCCCTGGAGGCTTGGGGGATTGGGGGAGGCGGTGCAGAGAGAAGAGGTGTGTGAGCCCTGATGGCCTAAACCACAATCTACCCACATCCTACAAAACTGTCCACCACCTGGCTCTCTACACACAGGCCCTGGTGGCTTCCTCTCCTGGAGTCAGGATGCCCAGCAGGGTCACCCTCCCTAAAATCAGGGCCAGCACACAGCACGGTGCCAGAGCCAAGGTCACCCCACTGACCCTCCTCAGATCCCATCCTTCCCTCACAAGAGGCAAAACAGCACAGTGACCCCCAGGGTGCTTCACCTCTGCCCATGGCTACTACCTGCCTGTGCCTTGGTGTCCTCTCCTGTGAAATGGGGCCGTCCTCTAGGTCAGCATGAGATTAAATGAGTTACTACTATACGTGAAGCACTAACAGTGCCCTGGAAACACACTACCAGCATCGTTACTGCTGAGAGAGATGGACAGAGACGGACCTGTCACCTCAAGGAGCAGTGACCCAGACTGAGAGACATTCCCCAGGACGAGGAGAGTGACAGGAGCTCACACTGACCAGTGTGAGTGAAGGGTGTGCGTGAAGGGGCAGGAACTCGTGCCGAGGAGACACGAGCCAGGCCCCATCCCTGGCCTCTCCACTTGGTCTTGCGACGCTGTGCGCGTTACTTGACTGTCTGGGCCTGTCTTCCTACCTGTGCTACGGGGGAAGCAAGGCAATAACTCTCCCCACAGAGTGGCTCAAGCATTATAGGCAATAACATACGTAAAGTGCTAACACGATGTTTAAAGAGGAGTTTAATACTGTTAATGTTTCCCAGCTCTGCTGTTACTGGAGGGCAGAGACTCCTTGCTCCTCCCTCTTCTGTCAAACGCTGGGGACTTCTGCAGCTCCCCTTTTCCAGAGCCGGAGGTCTCAGTCATACTGCGCCAGAAGGTCAGGAAGGGGGCTTAGCCTCCGCTTCAGCTACCAGACCTCCATCTGCATTCTCCTGGGAGTCTCTACCTGTGGCCTGGACCGTGTTCTGGGGGAGGAAGTCATTACGCCTCCTTCTCACCAAAGCTGATCCTAGATGCCTCTCCCCAAAACGTGCTGGGAATCGGCTAAATGGCAGGTGCCAACTCCACACTTTCACGACCCTAAGAGCAAGTGTCTTGGCCCTGTTCACTGGCCTGGGAGAAGCTGAATGAATGATTCAGCAACAGGGCTGGCTTCATACATGTGTGACCCGCACAGTTGCACAGGGCCCGCACTGAGCTTAATGCTCTGCTGTTTCTGTCTTGAAATTCTCAATACTTGTTGTACCAGAGGCTGCACATTCTCATTCTACACAGGGCCCAACAAATCAAGTCTCTGGTTTAGCAGGTGTCTCCACACATCTCCCGGTGGCTTTTCCTACCGCTCCTGAGAGCCACCACCATCGCCAGTTTCAGGCTGCACACCACAGACCTTTGTCCTGTGTTAGCTCTCCCCTGGATGCCCGACTGCTTTCTTGCTTCAACTTTGCCCCTTGTGCTCTCTTTTCAACAAAGCAAGCAGGGGATCCTTTAAAATGAGAGTCAGAATCACATCCCCCCCTGCTTAAACCCTGTCATGCTCCCATCTCACTCAAGGTAAAAGTCCCGCTGGTGGCTGGAGAGGCCCTTCATGTCCTACGTCTCTTCCTTACCTCGATGACCTCATCTCCTGGGGCCCCTGCTCTGCTCCCTCTGCTGCAGCCACACTGGCCTCCTCCCCCTTCTGCAAACAGTCTGCCGGGCACATGCCCTCCCCAGGCCTTTTGCTCTGGCTCTTCCTTCTGCCAGGACACTCTTATGCCAGATATCCATCCTCAAACAAAAGACCAGACATCCTTTTATAATGCCAGGAAAGTCCTCTAAAATCATCTCATCTATAAAGGCTGGATGGTACTTAATCCAGCCTTTTAGAATAGAACCTTTGTGAACTGCTGGTGGAAATACAAAATGGTACAGGCCGGGCATGGTGGCTCATGCCTGTAATGCCAGCACTTTGGGAGGCCAAGGTGGGAGGATCACTTAGGCCAGGAGTTCAAGACCAGCCTGGGCAACAGAGCAGGACTCTGTCTCTACAAAAAAAAGTTAAAAAAAAAAAAAGGTACAGCTCCTGTGGAAAATGCTATGGTGGTTCCTCAAAAAATTAAACATAAAATTACTATAGGATCCAGCAATTTTATTTCTGGGTATATACCCATAGGAATTGAAAGCAGGGACTTAAACAGATATTTGTGTACCCTTATTCATAGCAGCATTATTCACAATAACCAAAAGTGAAAAAACCCAAGGTGCCATTGACAGATGAATGGATACATAAGGTATGATATCTACATACAATGGAACGTTATTCAGCCTTAAAAAGAAATGCAGTTTTGATACATGCTACAACATGGTTGAACCTTGAAGGCAGGATGCTAAGCAAAATGAGCCAGACACAAAAGGACAACTGCTGTATGATTCCACTTGCGTGGGGTCCACAGAGCAGCCAAATTCACAGAAACAGAAAGCAGATTAGAAGTTACCAGGGCCTGGGGGAGGGAGGAACGGAGAGGTATTGTTTAATGGGTGCAGAGATTCTGTTTGGGATGGTGACAGAGTCCTGAAAACGGACACTGGCAGTGGCCGCACGACACGCTGAATGTATTAATACTTCATGCCGCTGCCTGGTACGTTCAAAAAGCGATTAAAATGGTAAATTTTATGTTATGTGTATTTTACCACAATAAAAAAAGGAAAGTAAAATGGCATAAGTGGAAGACTGAATTTAACAGGGAAACTACTCTGGCCCCTGCACTCCCTCCAGGCCCTGTCTCCTGCCAGCCACTCGTCCGTGCACTCCCACGGCGGGGGGTCAAGTTCTGGCCCTGTCCTGGTGGGGGCGGTCAGGGGCGCTGCTCTAGGTCTGTTGTATCCCCTGGTAACACTGTGCGTAAAGGACGCGGACACACACACACACACACACACACACACACACACACACACAGAGGAATGCAGGCCGGGCCATGCGGAGGAGTGGCATTCAGATGCCCCCAGGACTAGGGATTCCCCTGGAGCCGGTCACTGGCCACTGTGTGTGGCAGGAAGGGAGGGAGAGAGGCATCGGCCCCCTCTGCAGCCTGGCCCAGCCGCTGCCCCCACCTCCTCAGGGAACGTGAAGGGGTCGGTGTGGCCTTGCACTTGGGGCCAGCCCGAAAGCCCACTCCGCATTCGCTGCGCTCGGCAATTGCCAAGGCTGCACAGGGAGGGAAAGATTCTTCCGATCTCCTGGGGAAGTTCAAAGACGTTGCCGGCCCCAGTGCCAGGGTGGGGCGGGGCTGCCCTGGTGCTCCAGGCTCCCACCTTCCTGGAGAAGGACAAGCTCTTCAGGAGAGGAACGCCAGATGGAAAAGTGCCCGCCCACGGGGCTAATTTTAGGCTCCGCGGCAGCAGCAGTGGCAGCTCCCTATGCAAAGCCCCCTGCACAGCTCAGCTAAGGTTTAAACTATCAGGGGACCCAGGAGGAAGAGAAAAGGACACATGCACATATCCACACCCACGCATGCGGGCAGAGACACACACCCACACACATGTACGTGCATGTACACACAGAGGCATGTGCACACACACCCCTTTCCTCCAGGGTGGCCTTGTAAATGATCTTTCCTGCGCTGCCAAGGGGAAGGGAATCTGTGAGTGCTCCCAGGACAGGACTGACTGCCCCTTAGTCCCCGCAGCTCTGAACCCGGGAAGGCCCCACCAAATGTTATTCACCACGTGACCCTTAAGACTCCCAGTCAGAGGGCCTGAGGTCACTAGGCCCCGAGAAAAGACCCTGAGGGAGATTTAAAAATAAACAGCGGTTAGCTCACAACTGCAGATGGGACCAGCTGTCCCCTCTGAGAACAGAACAGGACGGCTCAACAGTACATATTGTCAAGGAATTGGGGTGGATTTGAGGATGAACCTTCCAACCAAGGGGAGCCAAAAACACGGAGCTGCGGAGGCTCCTCCTGGAGCTGTTATTCAGCTCCTCCTGGCTGAATAACAAGAGGTGTCTCTTTGCCGGGGCCAGGCTGAGAGTGGTCCACCTGTGAACATGCAGTTGGCTTCATCGCCTTAGAATCCCTGCTCGTGTTTGCACCACCACTTGCTGCGACCTCTGTTTACACTGCCCTGGGCTCTTGCCCAGGTCACGAGGTCCAGTGCTAGGATTTGCAGCTAGGTGTGCCCACAGACACTGCCCTTTCTCTGACCCCGGAACTGAGCTCCAGGGGACTACTGAACCATCTAAAATTCACTGCACTGACAAATTATTCCTTCATTGCCCCCGCCCCATTAAATGGGCCTTAACTCCAGGGACCCTATTCTCTCCCACCCTTCTACTCTGAAGTTCAGCTCTGCAGACAATCAGTTTTCTAACGTGAGGAGCATTAAGAGGCCACTAGTACCACCCTAGCCTCCTTGCTGTTCCTGGAGCCACTCCTCCTCCTAGGACCCCTTGGCCTAGGGGATGGAGGGGACCAGCAGGACTTTTGGGGGCTGCAGCAACCAAGGAGGACCAGCCCTTCAGTCTCCTTGAAGTCCTGGACCCTGCCCTGGTCCTTGAAGTCATAATATTTACAGCGAACACTGCAAAGCTAGCCACCCAGCAGCTCTGGCGGGCTGGCAAGTTACCGCAAACAGCAGATGGCTCTGAACAGTCTGAACACAGCCCCCCCTCCTTACACCCGGCACCCCAGCCCACCCCAGCAAGTAAATAAACAAGCGAGAAACCCCAGAACCAGCCAGAAGTGCAACTCTGGACGGCTTGATCCAAGCAAGCTGCCCTTCCTGCAGAGGCCACCATGGAGCCAGCATTACACACTCACGCTGCACGGAGAGCCAGCACACATCCTTCTAGGGGCAAAAAATGTCCATCACACACATGCGCGCGCGCGCGCACACACACACACACACACACAGAGCCAACGCTATAATCTGTGTGTGAGTGTGAGTGTGTATCAGGAGGGCATGGAGAAGAGACGGAGAAAGGAGAGGGAGGGAATGTCAATACAGCCAAAATGCTTATTTTACTCAAAGCTTTTATAAATAAGCCTCGCTTAGCCCCAGCCAGACATGCAGTCTCACTGCCTAAAATCATGACTCCTCCGCTTTCTGGAGACCCGGATGGTGAGGCAGGACTGTGAACATGGTGGGAGGGAGACTTGCTGATGTTCTGCATGCGTACCCCTGCCCCTCCAGCTCCCAGGACCCCAGCACGGGCCCCCTCCATCCCCAAGGTGGCTGGAAAAGCTGGAGTCTGAACCCCACCACACTACTTACTGGCTGTGTGACCCTAAGTTACTTAACCTCTCTGTGCCTTACTTTCTTATCCATAAGTGGAGAATAATAATAATGTCTACATACCAGAGTTGTGGGGTTAAATTCGATATTAACTATCAGGATAATTCTCCCATTTGTTTTTCTTACCTCTCTCTCTACAGTCTGCAAAGGCTTCTTTTGTGCACTGAGAGAGAATCATCACCCTCTATCTGATCCCAATACAGCCCCAAGGTAGGTGTTCTTATCCCATGTTATTGATGGGGACACTGAGGCTCAGAGAGGCTTTGACATGGGCCTGAGGTCAGAGCCTAAGTGACAGAGCCGGGGGAGGACTGTCACAGAGACGGGCAGCGCATGAGCGCCCAGTCAGGCCAGTGGAAAGGCTTTCAGAAGACCCAGCCCTATGCAGAACTCCAGGCCAGCAGGAGGTGAGGAACAGCTCAAAGGCGTGAATGACCAGAGCAGCTCGGCTCTGGGTGGACAGGAGGGCGCAGGGCTGGCTGCCAAGCTAGGGGGCTCAGCCTCGACACCATGCTCCTCCCGGGGCCCAGATGCTGCGCCCTGGCTCCCCTGGTCCTCAGCTGGAGCCACCATCCATTAAGCTGGACCAGAAGCCATGACTGTCAGGAACCCCCGAGGCCGGGGAGAGGGAACCCACAGGATCCTACCTCCCAGCCTGGCAGTCTCGTGACTTTTCAGAACACTGTCTGCGATGCGCCTGCTCCCTACCCAGTGTGTGCTCTCTAGAGGAACTGGGGAGCCCCCAGAGCAGGCCTGACCCCCACTTAGGAGACATATGTTCCAACTTGCCCAGCACAGCCCCGTTATGCCTATTGTCTCAGAACAGTTATTAACAGTGCCCTCTCTCCTTCCACTCTCAAAAATGCCCTGGTGTTGATGCTAAATGTTATGGTCACCATATCCCAAGTCTCCCTCAAGGCTCCTGAGCCCTGGGCCCAAATCTATCAGCCAAAGAGAGGTACCCCACCTTCCCTGGGCAGTTCCAAGGACCTTCAGGAAACACCCCTAACCAGTCTCTCTTATTCCCAGGCTGCAGAAACTTTCTTCCCACGCTGCCTTCCAGCTCCAACCCCTGTCCCCTCTCCCCCTCCCCCAACACATGGGACTTCTCCTAGAAGTAGCCCAGCTGGGTCTTCTCAGCGCAATGCAAGAGACCAGAGGTCCTGAGCCTGTCAACCTCCAGCAGAAACTGGCTACTCCAAAACAGAAGGAAGACAGACAGCCAGACCTTGCACGCAGCACAGCTCACAGACACATTAGGATTCATGAGAAACTGCTACATCTTCAAGGAGAAGAGAAACAGGTATTCCCTCAAGCTCTAGTCTTTTCATTTATCCATTCATTGATTCATTCATCTAACAAAAATTGATTAAACATCAACCAAGTTCAAGACTATGTCCTATAATCAATGGTGCAAACACAAGAACCTACAGAATTAGGATGTAGATACATACAGACACACAGTACGTGTAGTCACTAAATCTGTGTCTATACATACGTCTGTTATGAACCAGTTATTTGTGAGCTATTCCAAGAATAATTTGAAAATCACTGATATCAGGCTTTGAAATGCATTAGATGACTTTTTTCAATGTATTTACCACCTTGATGATGTTTGAACCCATGTGATATTTATTACATTGTTATTTAAATGAGCCTAGACTCTGAAACCTCTTCCACTTTCATAGGAAATGCCAGGGTTGGAGAAGCTAGCCTCTGGGGAAAAACCAATTCTGCCAATTCCACTGATCTGAGAGTATGTATAAATTGCCCAGGATCTGACCAGCACAGCAGGAGGCTGGGGGTAAGCCATAGAGTGCCACCTAGGCGAGAGTAGTAAAACAAAATGCAAATCTACAGGTCTGCAGAGAGAAGCCCACCTGTGAAGGACATTCACCTTGGCCCAGCCCAGCCCAGTCACAGACAAACAGGAGACATTCAAACCAAGTGAAATAGTAACCTCCCTTAAAAAGGCCTATTAGCAGATGCAAGAAAGAATTTATCTTCATACAGCATTACCTAGGCAAACATGTACTAAGGCCGGTGGCAGGCCAGGCACCACTGGGGCTAGAGAAATCAGCAATACATAAGGCCTACCTTGGATCTTGAGACACGTCTGGTGTAAGAGGGGAAGGTGAAAACCAGGAGAGTACAACAGCTGTCGCAGCAGCGTGTGGACAGAGGGCCCCAAGGAGGGAAAGGGAAGGGCCCAACCCTGTGTGCTGGTGGGTGGCCCAAGAAGGCATCCTGGAGAAGGTGATGTTTGACTTGGGTTCTGGAATGCAGATGGGTAGCAAGAGGGGTGACAGGACAGTGGAAGGACAGAAAGCACCCCAGGGAAGCTTGGGGGGAACAGCTGTGCAGGGCTGTAGGGCAGATGGGGGAAGCCAGTATTTGGGGCCAGAATGGCAAGGAAGCGATGTGCTCAGACCTGATCTGGGGCAAGGTAGCATTATGACAGCTGTGTGGCAGGTGGCCCAAAGGAGAGAGCTAAGTCAGGAAGACCAGTTAAAAGACTGTTGCAATGGTCCAGAGGAGAGATGATCAGGGTCTCCCCAGGGCAGGCGGGAGGCGATGTGGGAGGGGGTGAAGGAAGGGAGAGGATGCTTCAGAGGACACCATCAGCACTGAAGGACCAGCTGAAAGTGGGAGGCGAGGGGGGAGCTGCCAAGGATGACTTCAATTTCTAAGCGGGCACAGGGAGCGTGGCAGAAAGCGAGACAGAAGAGAGGCAGTGGAGAAGCTGGTCTCGGTGGGGACGGGCTGGGGGTGGAAGAGTGAGTGGTACACACGCTGGGGTGAAGGTGTCCAAGGGAGCGATCGCTTACAGACAGCTGGAAATCTGCAGGTGGACCTCCGGAGAGGTGGAGCCAGAAGGACAGATGTAGGGGACGGTTAACAGAGTCGCAGGGACAGACAAGATCAGCAGAAGAAAAGAGGCCAAGACATAGCCCTGGGAAAAACAAATGCTTAAGGAGGAAGGAGAGGGCAGGAGGCCAAGACGAGACAGAGTGGGAACAGCCAGAGAGAGGAGAACCGGGAAAGTGTCAGGAAGCAGGCGGTGCCAGGCTGAGGAGGCCAACTGTGTGGCGGCCAGGGGGCCCCAGTGTGAGGGCGAGAGCTGCTGTCACCATGCAGGGAGCCGTGGGTTTAGGGAGCTGTGCGCACTGAGAACTACCCCATCACGAGGGCTAGTGCTGAACCGGAGGACAGAGACATGCAGTGGAGGCAGGCCTGGGAGAGAGGGAGCTGTCTGTGTGCTGGACGACCTGTGCCCACAGTTGGCATCACAGGGAGGAACCCAGGGAAGGAGGAAGGGCTGAGGGCCAGGAGTAATGGAGGGAGGTGGCCAAAAGGACAGCGAGAGGCCAGGCCAGCAGAGGGAACGCCCTGGGCAGGAGAAGGAACGGGGCTGTTCTGAGAGGCCAGGAGGGACATGCTGGAGGTCGGCTGAGATGGGGAAGGGGTCATGGGGTCCTCCATGAGGCAAGGAGTTCATCTGCAAAGAGTGAGAGGGCTTTGGGGAGACACAAGGCTGGGAGCTAAAGAGGACAGCAGTGAGGGCTCAGGCCAGCCACTCTGCAGGGGAGGACATGGGTAAAACAGCGAATCTCATTAAAAGATCCTTGCCAGGAATTCTGGTCCAGGAGGCGAACTGCTTCAGAAAAGCTAAGAATGCAGCTTCAAGACTGTCCTTGGCCGGGCGCGGTGGCTCACGCCTGTAATCCTAGCACTCTGGGAGGCCGAGGCAGTGGATCGCTCGAGGTCAGGAGTTCGAGACCAGCCTGAGCAAAAGCGAGACCCCGTCTCTACTAAAAATAGAAAGAAATTATCTGGCCAACTAAAATATATATATAGAAAAAATTAGCCGGGCATGGTGGCGCATGCCTGTAGTCCCAGCTACTTGGGAGGCTGAGGCAGGAGGATTGCTTAAGCCCAGGAGTTTGAGG
>CM052436.1:53658393-53693756 GCA_028533085.1 Varecia variegata
CAGAGCGAAACTCTGTCTCAAAAAAAAAAAAAAAAGACTGTCCTCCAAGCTAGGATTTATAGTACCAGCATTCACCCTCAACCTTAGAATCACTTTTTCCCAATAACAACAGGGTCCATTTGCACAAAGGAGAGCTAACACCCCACCCCCACGGGCACACACAAGCGTATGCACAACGCTCCACCCCACGCTGGGAACGCCTGGTCCAGCACAGGCCCGCATCTGTTTCTTGCTGTGGTGAAGCCCCCAGCAGAGCGGCACATGCAGAGAGGCATGTGACAAGCAGATGAGAGGGACACTAACCCCGAGGTTAGAAAAACCTATAACTTTCCCCCTCGCTGACCACAGGGTCAATCAACTCTACCAGAATTAAGTACTTCTCTGTCTGTGGCTCTGAGTAGGACAAACTCCGGAGCGAAGTGAATACCACCAGAAACTAATGCAATGGCATGTACGCGAGTGTGCAGGCAGGCCTTCCCAGCTGCACCTGCAAAAACAAAGGGTGCAGCGCTCCCTGGGGAACTTAGCTCAACAGGGAGTTGCAAATGGCCCTCCGCCTTCCTCAAGAGTGGCGAGGGGGAGGGACAATGAGGGTAGAGCCATAGGAAGGTCCTGGGGTGTGGTCCGGCACAGCACTGGCGCAGCAAGTGTCCCAAGTGAGGAGGATGAGGATGACTGCCTACGCCTGGGCCATCGAGACACCAGCTTCAGTCTCAGGCCAAGAAGCTGGATAGATACTTTGAGCCATCAGCTCAGAGGACAGAGCCGTCCCCGACTACTCTTCCCCAGCAGACACGGCTCACAGCCGAGCCCGACTTCTTCTGCTGCTTATGGAAAAGCGGGAAGAAGAGGGAGCTGGTCATGCCTGGGTGCTGTGCTGGCAGCACGATGCCACAGCAGCCCTCACCACCCCCTTGACAGCCCACTTTGCTGTCAGTCTCTTGCTTGCTCTAAATGCCTCTGCTGTGTCTTCAAGCCCGGTTCCCTCCTGTGCTCTCTGGTGGAGGGGGCCGTGGAGGCCAGCCTCCCTGTGCGAGGCCTGTTTAGCAGGGGCTCTAGCTGCCACGTGCACAGGTGGTCTTTGGGAGCCCAGATCCTCCTAAAATGGTTTGTGCTTTCTCTGTGTGTGCAGAGGTGCCTTCCCCTACAGAGAGGGGTGACAAATCCTTAGATTTTTCAGAGGCTCAAGGGAGCAGAAAAAGTTGTCTGGGGGATTAAGAGGCACCATGGAATAAGGACAGAGGACCAGGCCTGGCCTCCCTCTCTCCCTCTGGGTGTGGCAGATGTGAGGGAGGCATCTTCCCTGTAATCGCCTGGTGATCCTGGGCCACCACGGCTGCAGGTGCAGCGTGGGCGTGGGGCCAGGCCACCCAGTCACATCCTGAGAAGGGACTCAGCCGGCTCCTCTCCCTTTCACCCCCTCAGGACAGCGAGCTGAGGTCTGCATCCATGAGGGTTCGTCGCTGAGGTCTGCTCCCCAAACTGCCACCTGCTCAACCTGCAACTGCATGCTACAGAGACTCACGGGGCACAAGGTGGCACTTCCAGGTCTCCCTCCTCCCTGAAATGAGGTGCCCAAAGCTGACTTTGAAAAACCAGAAGCCAAACACTATAAGGACACTGTGCTGATCCAGCCTTGGGCAGGGGCCAGCACACTTCCCATCTGCCCCTCCAGGGGCCTGAGGGCCGCCAGTGCACCTGCACATGAGGACCAGCTGCCCAAACACACTGGCCAGGGGTTCCCGGAAGCTCAAAGGAGGTACAGGGCATGCTGATCCCTCCAGGTGGGTGGGATGGGAGGAGACAGATGGGAAAGGAAGCACAAGTATGTGGGTCTAGGATGAGGACAGTGAGCTACATTCTGAGAATCTCAAAGCACGTGCCACCCCTGAGGCCGCCAGGCCACTAAACTAGGCCAAACCCACCCTTCCCAGCCTGATGACCACAGACTGTCTAAATACTTCCAGATGTCCTTGAAGGCCGCGAGGAGGACGGCAAGTGCAGCTTGGACAAAACAGAGTGAAAGATCACTTCTTGGGGAAGAGAGGCTATAAATTACGATTATGACTTCCCACCCGGAAGAAGGAAGAGACCCTGGGGCTGAGGACTGAGGGCAGAAAATGGGGATGCCCTTCCCAGGAGGACACCCAGCCAAGGACACTGCCTGGGCTGTCTCTGGTCCCCTTGCTCCATCCCAGCCTCAACTGCCCCCCTTCCCCAAGGCCCAAATGACACGGGATAGAAATGCTACCAAAATACCCTCACCCCAAGATACGGGCTTGGCCATTTCCAGGGCCTGGGGCTCCCGTTAAATCAGAGTGGTGACACTGGCAGCCCCCTGGCTTAAAAGCTTGACCTCCCACTGCACAACTCCGGGGGTGCCCATCCACAAGCAGACTCCATCTGAATGGCACCCTGTGGGTACAGGACTGTATGCCTGGGTGGCCAAAGTCTATCCCCAGCCTGCTCCCCGCTCCCCAGCCTGCCCGTCAGCTCCACCTCTGTCCCTCGGGGCACCTGCAGGCCCTGCCATGGTGTCCTGGGGCCCCAAAGCTTCCCTGTAGGACCAGGACTCCGGGGGTGGGGACAGAGCCGGCAGCCACTCTGGACGAGAGAGCCTCCCCCTCACATCCAAAACATTTGTCTTCATTGACTTTATTGTAATTAAGGAAAATCCACTACTGTTGTGGCAGGAGTGGGGGAAGCAAGTTACACAACAGCATATCCTCTGTTATACTAATTTGTTTTAAATGACTTCTAGGAGGAGACAGCAAAATGTGATAGAATTAAGGGCCATCTTATCTTTTCTCCTTTAAATTTTTTTACTTTCCAGATCAGTCAAGTGATGTATATGGCTTTACGGTCAGAGAAAGAGGGCTATGAATACAATAGTTTTCTTTCCCCCCACCAGATAGCTTGGAGGAACGCTCTTAGGGCTCCTGGCGGGCTCCAAAGCTGCCCAGGTTCAGGTCTGAGGCCGGGTTGAGATGGGCTGGGGCTCGGGCAGCACGGGGCAGGCGGTGGTCCTCGCGGTTCTCATAAACACAGCACAGATGCCACAGAGACTATCTCCAGCTCTGCCCAAGGCCCACAGGGCAGTCCACTGGGTCTGAACCCAGGCCTGGCCCCCAGGCAGGGGACAGTGTCATTCCCTTCCCTGCATCTCTTTCTCTCTCTCTCTAGCTCAGTCTCTGTCTCTGCGTCTGTCTCTCTTTCCCTCTCTCACACACACGAACTGTACCTCCAGGTGTCACTAAAACTCTAACATTGCCCCTCACCCTAACCCCTACTCTAACATTGTCCCCCTACAGGACAAGCACTTTTTGCGGGGGGCGGGGGAGGACATGAGCATCCCCAGGAGGCCACCACAGCCTCTCTCACTCCACCCCACTCCACGTGACTCTAAAGGCATGGGGCCAAGACAGCGGCACACACTAGGAAGACTCAGACTCTCAGTCCCTGTAATCAGACCACAAACAAAGCAGACAGGTGAGCCAGGCACAGAGGCCCGAGTTCCCGCCACCTGCATCCCCATACGACAGCCTCCAAAGCTGCCCCAGGGTGAGATTGAGGCGGGAGCCTTGGCTCAAGCCCTTTCACTCAGAGCTCTGCAACCTTGGGCACATTATTCCTCCTTCTCTGAACCAGTGTCCTTATCTATAAAATGAGGGTGTCAACCCCCGGAGAGGTATGATGTCACATGTGGAGACAACATGTGCAAAGTGCTTATACTGCCTGGGCAGGAGCACACTACATGGTGGGTGTTGTTGTTATGAACTCAGCCCTTCTGCAGACCAGCCTCTCACTCTCCAGCCTCCCGGCCTCTCAGCCTACCAACCCCCGGACTCCCAGGCTCTGGCCTCTCAGCCTCCCAACCCCCGGACTCCCGGGCTCTGGCCTCTCAGCCTCCCAACCCCCGGACTCCCGGGCTCTGGCCTCTCAGCCTCCCAACCCCCGGACTCCCAGGCTCTGGCCTCTCAGCCTCCCAACCCCCGGACTCCCGGGCTATGGCCTCTCAGCCTCCCAACCCCCGGACTCCCAGGCTCTGGCCTCTCAGCCTCCCAACCCCCGGACTCCCGGGCTCTGGCCTCTCAGCCTCCAGCCTCCCAGCCAGCCCCAGGCCCAGCTGGCCCAGGCCCGGCTTCCCCTTCCTGGTAACCCTAACTGCTGAGGACCCTTCAGGGACTACATACACCACCACCAACTTTTAAGATGGTGACATTCTAAATTTGTTTTCCTAACTTTAAAGAGATACACATTTTCTTCTCTTAATTCAATTTGACTTTAAAGCATTTCTTCTCACCCAAATCAGAAATAACAAAGGATATTGCCTCCAATCCTACCACCTTAACAAATCAACTGTTTTCATGTTCCCTTCTGGGGATCTCATTGTTTTTGAATGAATAAAAAAATGTGTATCTACAGTAGCACCTCACCCACCTATAGCACAGCCAAGAACTGGGAAACAGCCAAAGCAGGCACCTGACAGGACAAATTAGCTGCCACTTAGACTGTGTACTCACATTCATGACTTTACCCATAAGTGATCATCTGGGTTATCACTAAGTACCTGATAACTGTTAGTTTCCACAAATTCTAATAATATACTTGTCAAGCTTGTGCAGTTTAGAAACAGCAAATTAGAAGCGGGGTAGGGTGGGGGTGGGGTGGGGGAAGGGCTGCTCGGGCAGGTGCTGCAAAAACACTGAGAGGTGACACAGCACAGCCTGGTACTGAGGAAGAAGACAGAAAATGAGTTTCTCAAAGTATGCATAAGTTACCGAAACATGCAGCCGGGGCTGTTCAGCGTGGGAGCAAACACCCTGACCCTCAGCAGGCCTCCCGCACTGTGGCAGAGGACAATAGTTAACTTACACACCGGTGGCCTCAGCCACTCAGGAAAGTTTATATCAGCGACGACTTAAGGAGGCAAACAAAGTACATATTTTAGGAAGACTTCCATCAGAAAGAGTTACGATAATAAATGACAGCATACATTTTTAATTATCCAGAAAAGCAGGCCACACAGAACAGCCTATTGCCCAAGGGATTCGGAGAGGTTGTTCCTACACCAACTTCATTTTTTAAGTGAAAATGGCCCTCTGGACAGTCCCCGCTTTCGGTGGGGCTGTGTGATGTGCAGAGGGGCTCCCCAACCCTCAAGGACACAGACTTCTCACTACCCACGCGGCCGAGCCTTTCAGGCAGTGTCCAGTGTCCAGAGGGCAGTGTCAGTCCCAGTGTCCACTGGCCCAGTCACCTGACAAATGGGTGACCCAGGGCCTTCAAGGCCCCCAAACTGGTCTCCACTGCGGCCCCACAGCTGACCTCCTGATAAATAGCGAGGCTCCACCCCCAGTCTACCTCCTGCCCCTAAACATGCCCACCCACCTTCACAGGCGCCTGGCCCGCTCTGCCCTCCACAACGTGCCCTCAGCCTGCCTAGCGCTTCCCGCCACTTCCCTGCCCAGCAAAATCCCACGCTGCCCGCTGAAGTCCTCCTCGCCCCCGTGGGCTCCTTTCCAGCCCAGGTCGGTGGCTCTGCTCGACTGTCAGCTACGTGCATACAGGCACTCGGCCTGCTGGGTTCTCTACAGTGCCGGCACTGTCCCCGCACCCGACAGGCATTCACTGAATTTTTGTTAGGTTTGAAAACCCATGTCTACACCACCGCGGATCAGGGGCGCTGCTTCCTACAGCACATAGGAGCATGCACCCCTGCGGGCACCCTGCACACGGGCCCTCCCTTCCCGTGACTTTGGGAAACTTACACACAACGTGAGCTCCCGGAATCGGGAAGGGGAAAAAGGAGGTCCATCTGGGAAGGAATTCCCCATGGCCCAATGAGGAGTTATGCTCCTATTTTCTCCACAAACCTTCAGTACATAGAAGAGCTAAATTTGTCTCTGTCCTGAGGTTCCTGAGAATGGGTGGAACTGGGCGGAAGGGCGGGAGCCTGCCAACACTTGCTCTGTGCCTTGTCTGACTCTTCCCATATTCCTCCTGTGGCACAGTGGACGGGGAGGCACAGAAATATTCAGAATCACTCGCCCCTCTTTTGTTCCACTTCGGGCAGGACAAAGACTGCTCAGGGACTGCCAAGGAAAGGGATGACAGACTCATTCCTTCCAGCCCTCAATCCTCATGGCTGGAAGTTCTTCCTAGTGTCTGGCTTAAATCCCTTCTGCTGTCCTGTGAGGAGGATCTTCTTTCCCACCTTCCACTATTTTTTCTCCTCCAATCTAAAGTCATGTGGTCTTTTTCACACCAGAGGGAAGGAGGTTGAGGAAGGGGGTTGAGGAAAGGGGGGCTTTAGTGAGTTTATCCCTGGCTCAAACCCTGGCAGGACAGACGGGGAGACAATAGAGGAAAGGAGCATGTGGACAGACAGAGAAGCCGCTGGGGAGTGGAAAAGAGGGGACCGAGAGCAAGAAGGGAAATTTAGGGGTTAACACTTCTGATGAAAAGTCCAGTTGGCTGCAGAGCTGGCTTCGAGCACTTGGGGTTCGGGCACCCCCTTGTCTGGGGTGCTCTATCCCCTTGGCCCTACAGCACCAGAGCAGCCATCTGCTGCCCTCCCACCCCAGGCACTGGCAACATGTGCCCATTGCCATGGCAACCAGCTCTCCTGGTACCTGGAGAGCGGGTCTCACCAGCAACGAGGCCTCCAAGTGATTTCTAACATAGTCCCTTCCCCTCCAAAACCAAGGCTCCACCTGCCCCTCTGCCGGGACCCACACACTCTGACTGCAAAGTGAGGGGGAACCAATGTGCACCCCTACTTGGGCCAGCTACACACAGCCATCACACAGCCGGCAGGCGCAGGGGTCTGCCTCGGGGTTCCCTGGGCTCAGACAACACAGGATGGTGGAGTGGGTTGGTTCTCCGCAGTTCTGCAAGGATAGATCTGAACAGCACCTTGCCATTCGTTACCCTGGCACCCCCTGGCCTCCCGTCGCCTCCAAACCATCCAGCACACAGGGCCAGCACCACCAGGATAATCTTCACATACCATTTTTATCCAATCACTCTTCAGCTCAAGTGCCTAAAATAGCAGCTCCAGCTTATCAGATCAAATCTCAATGTTTGTGGTATTTACACCCCTACCCACACACTCCAGCCTCAAGCCCAGGTCCGCCGATCCTGGTCACACACAGCTCTTCTCTGTCCCAATTTTCTTCTCCCTGCCACATTTCCTTTGCTCATGCCATTACCCACCTCCTTCGATGCCCTTGCCTTTTAGTTCTTGCCTTGTGGGTCACACCCACCTCCTTCAGTAAGCCACTCTGTAGTCTGTCACTATAACTACTTGTATCTACCACGATGTTGATCAGTAAAGCTGTAAACGACCATCTGCTTGTGGGTTCCAAATTTCACTGCAAGCTCATTGTGGGGAGAATGTTCCCCTTCATTAGGCCCCGAGATTCCCCAGTTGGACTAGGAACTCCCACAGGAGCAGCTTCCCCCACCAGACACTTTTGGGACAAGCACCCGGCTTCCCCTTAGAATCTCCCAGGGGCAGGACTCGGGGAGCTATCTCCACCCCCTCCCGGGCCCCACACTGTCTCCTGCAGACCACAGCCGCGGATGCCACGGCAAGCTGCAGGGTCAAAGTCTAGAGCAGCACTGCCCAGGGGGACTTTCTGCAATGCTGGAAATGCTCTCTAGATACCGGAATTCAAAGACTCAGTATGAAAAAAAAGATGTAAAATACTCATTGACATTTTTTATATTGGTTATACGTTAAAATGATAACATTTTGGATATGTTGGGCTAAATAAAATGTATTGCTAAAACCAAGTTTACCTATTTTCACTTTTTAAAAATGTGGCTACAGAAAAATTATAAATTATACATACAACTCACATTATATTTCTATTGGACAATGGTAGTCTAGACAGCTTTGGGTATATTTATTGGCTTCCATTTTTCATGTTAAAATAGCCCCTTTGCCCTCTGAAGGGTGTAAGGAGAGTCCCATCTGAATTTTCCCCATGTTTCCGTTCTGCTTTGTTTTCTTAAGTTCATTATTATTTTTTTATTGTGGTAAAAAAAAACACATGTAACATGAAATATACCCTCTTAACACATTTTGAAGTGGACAGTACAGCATTGTCAACTATATGCACATTATTGTACAGCATCACTTTTTTTTTTTTTGAGTGAGCATCTCACTCTGTCACCCAGACTGGAGTGAAGTGGCGCCATCATAGCTCACTGCAGCCTCACATTCCCAGCCTCAAGCGATCCTCCTGCCTCAGCCTCTCGTGCATCACTTTTCTTATTTTAGTTTTTTTTCTTATCTTGATGTACGCTTCTTTGATAGATGCCTCAAATTCTCTCTGGAACAAACTGGTGTTACAAATCAGTTCATTGATTTAGACCTTTAGTGTCCTACTTCTGAATCTCCCATCCCAGGAGTGCTTTAGGGATAACCATTATCATAACAGCACATTTCATTTGTGCTCCTTACTGCGTAAGGGTGCTTCTTGCATGAGCGAGCTCACACAATGACCCTGTGGAACAGCCAGGCAGGCATTAATATCCCCGGTCAACAGGTAAGGAAACGCAAGGTCGGGGGTTAAGTGCTGTGTGCAAGGCAGTGGCACGACTAGAACCCAAACCTTTGACCCTCAGCCACTTTCCATTCCACCCATGCAGGAAGGGCAGTGGACACGGGTTCAGAAGCAACAAGCAATATGCTCTCCTTGCCCCTGAAGGCACTGGCTCTACAACAGGAGGGACTGGGACACTGCTCAAAAAAGGGAGACATTATTAAAAAAGGAGTAGGTGGTGAGGCTAGTTAAGAGGCTAACATGGGAGCCTCCAGGACTGGGTTCCAGAATCATCTCTGCTCCCAAGCAACTGTGCACCCTTGGATCACTGCTTTGACATCCCTGGGCTTTGGTTTCCTTGTGCGAAATACAAGGAGCTGGATGCTTCAAGATGCAGCTAGATGAGCACGGCTTACCCTGCTAGTGGAAATGCAAACCAGCTCGATCCTTTTGTACAGCAATTTGGCAATATGTGTCAAGAGCCTCAGAAATGTTCAAACTCTTTGACCCAGTAATTCCACTTCTGAGAATCCTAAGGAAATAATCCTAAATAAGGAAAAAGCTTTATGTGCAAAGACCTTCATCTCAGCACTATTTATAACACTAAAAAACTGGAAATGAGCTAAAGTCTAAGAATACGAGAATGGCTAAACTATGATATGGTAAATCCACTTAACGAAATATTATGCAGTTATTTAAAAGAAAACAGCATCAACACAGAATGAGCTTTTGGCTGTGTGGGGGGCGGGGAAGCAGGATATTAAAGGACTGATACTGTGTAATTGCAGTTAAATTTCAAAAAGAGAAACAAACGTTGCACTCCTATAGGGACACATAGGTATATGTCCACAAAAGGCTAGAAAGAAATTCACCATAATGCTAATAGTGACTATTCAGAGTAATGGGACGGACTATGGGGGCTTGTTTTTTCTTTTTTTTTTTTCAGTTTCCAAATATGCATAAAAGATTTTGAAAAATATAGATAATGAGGGTCCTAGGTTTTAAGTCCCCAAGAGCACGCATGGCTCTAACAGGCCTGGGTGGGTCAGACAGGTGTAAGTGAGGTTGCATGCTGAGCCCCCGCCCGTGGCTGGGTTGGCCATGGAAACGCCAAGCACCTGAGGGCTCCTTTGCAGCTGAAGGGAAACCCTGGGAAGAGGGACCTGCATAACTCACATCCAGATGGGGAATGGCCATCCCCACCGCCCCATACCTCTACTAAAAACCTTTTTTAAAAAAGTAAAGATCATTTTCCAACTGTCTGCACTTAGGATGCAAAACAAGCATGTGTCCGACCGTCCTACACCCTAGAGCAATTGATTTTTCAGCCTGTGCTCCTTGGAGCCCACTTAGTGGCTGGGTCAGGTAGGGGAGCTGGCAGGAGAAGGAAAGACATCCCTCTAATCGGCTAGTAACTGTTCTGCTCGGGGACACCTACATTAGATTTTGTTGGAACATATGGTGCAAAGATCAAGACAACTTTTCTTAACGGGTAAGGAAGAAAAAGCTGGGATCATCCTGAGCCCCGACCTCCCTGGTCAGCTGTCTTTATGGCAGGAACAACTTTTCCTCAAACTTTCCAGCCCCTTTCAGCTGTTCTCTGAGACCTCCACCAAACCCACCCAGAAAACCTGGCTGGTCTCAGACAGAGCCTTATAAATACATCAGGAGACCCCGATGCCTCTGCAGTGCCTGTCCCCGCAGAATCCAGTGGCTCCCCAGGTTATACCTTAGATAAGGCCTGGCCAGGCTGGAGCAGAAGCAGAGAGAGAGTCATGTGGACAAGGCCGTGAAGAGGCAGGCTCGTTCACCAGCTCCTCCAAGACCAGTGCCCTGCGCCCCTGAGAGCTCAAAGGTGGAGCAATCAGGACACAAGTGGGAAGTGCATTCTACTGAGCTGGACGGGGACCCGTGGCCATTGTCTCCCTAGGAGCTGAGACAGGCTGAGGACACAACAGGCTGAGGGAGGGTTCTGATAATTAAGAGAAGGCAGAGCCACGATCAGTTATCAAGGGATGTGAGGGCTGCCTGGACCACAAGCAGGACCTTTTAAGGTCGATGGCAAGGAGGACAACCCTCCACTCTGCAAACACACCACTTGGAGCGGGCCCAGGGGTGGAATGCCGGGGCTGCGGAGCATGGCTCTCACCCAGAGTTACTATTCTTGGGATCAAATCTGGCTGCCTGACAGCACTGGACTGAGGGTGAGCCTGGTGGCAGCACGTTGACAATGCTGGCAGGGTGCTGGAAGCACAGGGGGCCTGGAACGCAAGCAAGGGCCTCTTTTGAATCTCTCCATCCAAGGAGAACCGCTCATAGGACCAAGGTCAGGGAAGTGTTTAAAGGGGCCTCTAGTCATGTCTACAATTTTCTTTTTTTGGCAGGGAGGATGTATTTATGTTGTATTTATTATATAATTAAAGAGTGGCAATTAAAAAAGATAAAAGGCAAACCATGAAAGCATTCCTCGATACTGATGACACAGACAATGAAATCAAAAGATGTCCTTACCAGCGCCTCCCCATCTGACCCTCCACATCTTGCAACATCTTGAGTAGCACCAAGAGCACAGATTTAGAGCCAGAAAGACCTAGGTTTGAATCATGGCTCCACCGCCTAAGGCCTGTGTCACTAGGCCATTTCCTCATCAGTCAGATGGAGACGGAGTAACACCCACTACTAACGGGATCGCTAGGAGGAGACACTGGGGCAGCACTGTTGAGTGGCCAAGTGAGGGAAGGAATCAGCATGGGTCCGTTCTCCTACGGACGCTGCCTTCTCCTCCTTCCAGTCCACCCACACCACTGCCGTGTGAATCAATCAACCATGGCACTTGAAAACTCCCGCAGGGTCCCTGCTGTCCATGAAACGAAGGATGAACTCCTGAGCTGGGCTTTCCCAGTCTGCCGGGGGCTTCTCCTCACACAGCTGTCCTGCGTGGACCCCAGGTCCCTCCTTCCTGTCTGTCCTTGTCACACTCTTTGATACACATCCACCCTTTGGGCCTTCTCCGACCTCTCCAGACAGAAGGGAATTCTCTCCCTCCCCACGGCCTTCCTGACACGCTGCGTTGATTACAGTCAGCTACATACAGGAATTCTTCTTGACTTTAGCAAACATTTTAAGCAACAAAATGTTACTCTACAAGAAAGAAATAAGACCTTGCTCTCTTCCCTCAAAGAACTTGAAATCTGGAGAGGAAGAACAGAGATATGCCCACCCAGGAAACATCTGACAGGGCAGACTAGCTGATTATAAAGCACCAGGAAAAGTGGTACAGTCAACACCGTGTCCGTGTCACAAACCTGCCTGGGCCACGCTCAGAGAGACCTACCTGAAGGCTTCAGAAGGGGCCTTCAAGTGCAGACTGAACAGCTGGTTAACAAGCACTGACTGGGCATCCCAAGTGCTGAGAACACGAGACCCAAAAAAGACAGTTCCATCTTCCCATAGCTTTCTGACTTGGACAAACACTGTCCCTGCCACAGGGAGTTGACGAGGTTACCCCGCGAGCTGCTGGCCAGTTCAGAGTGTCCAGCAGAGGCCCTCCCGGTAGCACCTTCAGCTGGCACCTCATCACCCCTGCCCAGACCTCCTGCTCCACTGTGGTCAGCAGGTGGGGGCCAGAAGGTGGCCTCTGGCCCATGTCCCCTGCCTGCGGGGGAGGGGGGGCTGGCCCTGCCTTGCCCCAGCTCTCCCACTGTGTTCCGGAGAGAAGAATGCACACTAGGCCCAGAACAAACACTCGCACAGGCCTCCCGAGTGAGGAGGCCGCTGGGGAAGAAGCGGCAGCCTCCACCTCCGCAGACGAGAGCTCCTGGCCGCAGGGCCTCTGTGAGTGTTGTCAGAGCCACTCTGAGCTCAGCACTGGGGAAGCTCAGGCCTGACAGGGCGTGATGGGAAAACACCACAAGGCCAGGGCTCACTACCCTGGCCAGCAAGGACGGCAGGCAGCCCGGAGGGGTCAGGCCGAGCGTGGCCGCATGTGCGTGGGAGTGCCCTCGGCTGACACACAATTTCTGTCTTAGTCCATCTTTTCAGACCCATCTTTAATCGGCTCTGAAAGAGAAACTGTATCCGTGCAGACTGATCAGTGAGTTTATCTTGGGGTGTCAGCACTGAACTCTGGGCCTCAGTTTTCCCACGTACTACAGAGAGAACCTGACCCGCCCCCCTTGCCTTTCGGGTGCGGGTTCGGCCAGAATGGCACAGAGATGCCAGAGGGCAGGGCGGAGGGAGCGAGCGCGCTGCAGCTGCTGGGAACACCAGCGGTCACCGCACTGCTGCAGTGGTCGCTGGGGCGGCCCTTCAAAGCAGAGCCACTTGGGGAAGGCCTGCGGGGCCCACAGCACCGGCTCCCCAGGCCTGCCCTCCCTAGTGCTACGGCTTTGATTTCCACGCCAAGAGACACAGGCCTTCTACCAGCCTGCAGCAGCCTCACCCTGCGCGCTCCTCCCCGGCTGCTTGGCGAGGCTCTGAGCACCAGTCGAGGCTGACAGAACAGAGGAGCGGCAACAAGGTATATCAGGCTGCAGCATCCCTGCCCTTCCCCTGCTTGGAATGCAAATGCTCCCAGACCCAGAGAACACCTGGACAGAGAAGAGCGAACTCCGAACTCTGTCTCTGCTCTCTCCTCTAGGACCTGCGGGATGTGCAAGAGGCAAGGAGGGAGTGGGCGAGCGGGGTGCGGCGCTCTGTGCCAGGCCTGAGCAGGGCCACGCTGAACACAAGGCCCTGGCCTTCCCCACTGGACACTTATACGTTTTTATTTTTCTGTATTTCTAATGCTTTGACATCTGGGACCAATTCTCAGAGACAGCAAATGATCAACTTGCAAGTGCACCTTTCATGTGCAAGCCAACCAATCCAGAGGCCACACTCCCACACCCCTCCTTTATTGGGTCCCCTCCCTTTGGGCCACTACTTGCCTGCCCCAATCACACCGGGACCAGGTACTAGACGACTCGAGACAGGCTCTGTGCCCCAGAGCCCGCTGCGATGACTCCAACTGCCGACGCTAAGCCTGCTCACCCTGCCTTGCCCTTCTGTCCAGTGGGAAGCACAACAAAGGCTCTTGCCACGTCCCCCCGGCCCCCGCTGCCTCCTGACTGACCCTGGTGCTTCCCCACGTGGCCCCTGTGTGGTGTGGTTGGCGTGGCGTGCCCTCTGCTGGGGGTGTGAGTAGCAAACCGTACCTTCCATGGCGGTATTTGTCTCCTGATCTGTTGGCTTCACCACACCTGAACAACAATAAAACCTACGTTTTAAAACATCCACACCCAGGGCTCCCCAGTCAGTTACAAAGACAATTGTCTGCTGCCACTGACCAGCAAAGCGGGATTTTCACTCGGGTTAGAGGGAGCGAAGAGGAGAGGAAAGGGACTTTTTTTCCCTCCTGAAATTGGGCTCTTGGGACTCAGGATTATTCCCTTTCCATTTCTCTCCCATGGTTACTCAAAATGGCACAAATAATGGCTTAATGAGCACTGGCTCTGTTGTAATGATGGGAGGGACAAGGACACTTGTGTGACTCGGGGTTGAGCAAGTCTGCGCTCCCACGACCCTACCCAGCTGGACTCCTAATGAGCCCCCCCCCACCCCTGACAAGTGCCTGGGCCCGCTCCGCGCGAGCCCGCTGCTCTCCAGAGCGCGGGCTGCCATCCCGGCCAGCCTGCCACCAGCACGCCCCTCTGCAGGCCAGGCCACAGCTGGCACTCCCATTCTTCTCGGAATCCAGGACCTTTTCCATGTGGGCACCAGGTCACTCCTTGGTTTTGAATCGAAATTCCTCAACTTGAAGCTTTCTACACCCAGACCTGGGGACATCTTTGGAGTTCAGCCACCACATTTCCCTGAACTGGCTGCTCCTCTGTTCTAGGAATGTGACACCCCCTCAGCTGCCCTCCCGGCCAGGCTTCATCCTCCCATTCTGCCAGTTGAGTCCCTCAAGGCCACACGCCCTGTCCCAGCTCTAGTCATCAACTGTTCCTTCTCCAGACACCCTCCCTGCTGGCCGTGCAGCCCCCATCAGTATACCCCTCTCCCGAAATGCCCTCTCTTCTCAAACACTGCATTACACTCTAGCACTCACCATTAGTGCGTGGATTTCACTGGGCACCAGAAAGAATGGGATCAGCGAAACAAAGTGTGCTCTGTCCATATAATGGAATATTATTCACCTATAAAAAGTGATGAAGTACTGATTCACGCTCCAATGTGGACAAACCTCAGAAGTGTTCTGTGGAGTGAAAGAAGCCAGATACGAGACATGCACTGAATGATTCCATTTACATGACGTATCTGGAATGGCTGAATCCACAGAAGCAGACGAGTGACTGCCAGGGGCTGAGGGCAGAGGGCAACTGGGAGTGACTACTAATGGGTACGGGGCTTTCTTTGGGGGTGATGAAAATGTCTGGGCCTAGACAGAGGTGGTGGTTGCACAACACTGTGAACGTACTGAATTTACACACTTTAAAATGGTTAATTTTTTGTTATATGAATTTCACCTCAATTTTTAAAAGAATGATATTGGATAATGCCTCAATTACATATGGTATTCAGTGGGCACATAAAAAGAAACACAAGAGGTGGCCTGGGATAGTACAAAGAGCCCTGTACCTAATGAAAAATCCAGACACCAATTCCGTGTGTGGTGCCTGGGAAACATTAAGCGAGCCACAGAACATCACCTCCATGGGATGCTCTACTGCATGAACACGATCATAATACTTATCTTTGGTGTCACTGTGACAATTGAAGAAGATAATGCAGGAACATCACACAAAAGACACTCATTTGTACACGCAGCAAGAAAATTAGTACACAAAATGACAAGTTTTTTAAAAAGCATTCTGCAATTATAGAGGCAGTAGGGGAAAAAAGCAGACACAAAATTCTTACTATACAGACTACATTTATAGAGATAAAAACATACCACTGTAGACAAAGTATAGAAAAGATTTAGAGAACTGGCTTGTGTTTTACGCTTATAGAATTTTTTTTTTTAATTCCCTGGATAAAGACGAGAGAAGTCAGGTTCTAGAGCTGGCTCTGCTCATAACCAGCCTAGGAAGTCTTTCTGAAATCCTCTCCCCACTCGACCCTTAATTTCCTGATTTTTAGAGTGGTTGAACTCTATAAAGGTCCGGTTTAACCACACCCACTCAGCCTCTAGTTCCTCTATGTGCTGGGGCTGTGCTAGGCACCACACGGGCCCCAGGGATGGGTGCGAGTGAGTCCCAGAGCTCCGGGAGTGTGCAATTGAGTGCTCTAAAGCCAGGCAGAATGTGACAAAGAGGACAGATGGCCCAGCAAAGGCTGGTCCTCAATGGGGCCACTAGGGAAAGTGTCCTTGGAGTCAGGGTCTAAAGGCAGGATGTAGCTTTTACCTGCTGGTTTTCGGATGTGTTCCTGTAATTGTCCTGTCCAAGTAGCAAAGATGGGTGAGGGAAGAGCCACCAAAACTTCTCATTTGAGTCCCTAGCACAATGGTTCTCAAACTGGGATCCCCAGAGCAGCAGCAGCAGCAGCATCTGGGAACTGGACAGAAATGCAAATTCTTGGGCTCTCCCTCCAACTTTGTGAACCAGAAACTCTGGGGTAGAGCCCAGCAAGTATTCTGGGTGGTTAAGATATCCCCTGAAACTGAGGTGCTCTCCTTGCACTTCATCGGCTTCCTTTACGTCCCCCGCCCCTGACGTGCACCCCACCCTCCCCCACTAAGAAAGTTCCTTGTGGTCAGGAGCTAATCTACCGCCTGGATATAATAAATTACCTTTGCCTCCCTCTTCACCAGCCCACTGGCCTGGGAAAGGCAAACACCCAGCTCAGGGAGAGCAGTAATAAATCTGTCCACAGCCCTCCCACACCCATGGCCCCACCTGAGACCTGTGCTTCCCAGGGCAGTGGCTCCATAGCCCTGAGGTCCCCAGACAGAAGGGGCAACAGGACATCGCTCCCCACTTGGCCCAGTGCTGGGATCTCGTTAACCCAGAGGGAGGCCCCCAGCCACCCCCAGCCACCCCAAGGCCCCCTCCGGAGCTGGGAGGATGAGGGAGGGAGGGATGGGGGCTGGAACACAGCTCATCATCCTGAAGGATGGCAGCGGGACTGGCAGTTTCCTTTCTAAAACTCCCCAGGAAACAGCTCACAAAGACTCCCTCCAGGGCAGCTCTGCCCCCAGAAGAGCTCCCCTCCCTTCCTCCTCTCCTTCTTCTCCTCCTCCTCCTCTTCCAGGGAGCAGCCTGGGGCTTCCCCTACCTCCCAGGCATCAGTGGAAGGCAGGGGCCTATCCCAATGCCAGTTTGGGAGGGGCTCGCCCCCTTTTATGCCAACGCTTTGGAATCACCGGGTGAAAACAGCACACCACCACCCACCTCAGAGGGCGGCGGTGAGGATGAAATCAGAGGGCAGGACTCCTGAAGGACACAGGGTAAAGGCTCCACAAGGGCAGCCCTTAGATTCCTCACCAACACGTCCCTCCTCAGCCGAACAACTTCAATGGCTAATTACTGCCTACTGGGTGCAGTCAAAATTCCTCAGCACTCTCCACTCTGCTGGCGCTCAGCTCCAAGCCAGCAGCTGCACCCAACACTCGGGTTTGTCACACACGCCCCCAACTACCAAGCCCAACCTGCGCCCTCCATGACCTTGCTGCCCCTGTTTGCCAGGAAGGCCTTCCTCCTTTCCTCCCCACGGCACCCCCTGGGCTGCCCAAGTTCACAGCCAAGGCTGTATTAGTGCCTGGTTGAGAAGTGCCCACCCCACCCCCCCCATGGGGTCCCCTCCCAAGGGGCTGAACAAGTACAAGAGCAAAACAAATGTCTGGAAAATGGAATGGAATTCTTGTAGGTTTAGAAGAGAAACCAGAGCCTCAAATAAGCAGGAGCAAGTGGACCCTGCCGGCCCTCACCCATCGCTATCCAAGGAATAAGATAACCGTGCTGGGGCCCTGCCCTAGGCCCCTGGGGAAGGTGACACTGTGAGAGGCTGTGTCCTCAGAGTTCTAGGCCTGAGACAAAAACCTCCTGAGGCAACAGATGCTGACCCAGCCCAGGGGACACAGGACAGGGGCCTAAGCCTGGCCGGGATCCCAGCACCTACCCTCTCTCCTTGCCCTGCCTCCTACCCTGGCCTCCCACCAGCCAGTGCACGCCTCACGCCCAGGTGCCCAGAGTGCCAGGCCCAGCACTCCCAGTCTGCCCCCAGCACTCAGCCCTGTCCCAAAGGCAAAGCACAGTGAGCTCATACCCTGGGGGCCAGGGCAGCCCGGGGACCAAAGCCTTCTGCCGTGGCTCAGCCTATTGGGACAGCTGGGCTGACATGTCAACACAGGTGAGCAGGCCCATGCGGGCTTTCCACCGTGTTGACTGCACAACAGAGTCTCAGGTGACAGACTACAACCCTCATCACCCCTCCCCACGCACAGCCCAGCATCCGTCCGGCAGTCTGTGGGCCCAGTGACCAAATCCACTAAACAGAATGTCCCATTTTTGGAACACACCCTCTCTCCAAACAGGCCATGAGAGCTTCACAATCCTAGGCCCTACCTTAGTACCCAGGAGCTCAAGACACCTGCCCGCTCCTCTCCAGAAGGTGCCAACAAGGCCCCCACTCACAAAATCTTCTTCCACATAGAGGATGAGAGGAGACCACAGGAGGGAACAAAGCTAGACCTCAGAGAGGCTCCCTGACTGCAAGGGGCACGCCCAGCAGGGCAGAAGGTGCCTGACCCTGCGGGCCTCACTGGGCACGGCCTGGGGGCCCTGTCTCGGCTCAGATTCCTGCCCCCAGCTGCCCTTAGAGAAGGCAGGAAATAGGGGTGGGATGGGAGGAGTAAGAACAGAGTGACAGGGAAGGAACATGATTAAGACTGCCCCAGGGCTCTCCCTCTGACTCGGAATGGATGCCAAACTGTGCAATAGCAACTGTCCTCCAAAAGTGCGGGCACCACGTCCACCGGGATTTCCGAAGGGGCTAGAGACCCAGGAATGGTTTGGGATGAGATTTTAAGGGTATGAAGATGGCAGTTCCAATGCTGATGGCCGCTACGTTGTGGCGGCAGAGAGCTCTGAGAGACTCTAAAAACAAAAGACCCAGCAGGGACGTGCTTGAGGCTGGTGGGGTTAATGGGGGTCTGGTGCAGAAGGACTGCGAGGCCCCACAGAGGGCTGCCTGGTTATGTGGAGGGCTCTGGGACTGCTTCCCCCTCACGCCTCATTTCCTATCTCTGTTCCTCAGCTTTAGCACAAAAAAACATCTGCAGAACTAGAAACATCTGGATCTTTCCTCAGGGTAAAAACAAAACAAACAAACAAACAACGACCAAAAAAAAGGGCAGGCAGGGTTATGTGCTTGTTCAGTGATTGCCCTAAATAGCCCTGGCCATGAACATGCCTGTCAGAAGAGCCGGGGGCTGCGGCCCTCCTGGTATAGACGCCCAGAGCAGCCTCGCAGAGCGGGCGGTCATCACTGCCCGGTCTGGGCTTTGTTTCCCGGTTAAATCTAGATCTTTAAGAAGTAAAGCAGCCCCTGGGCACATCCGCAGCAGGCACAGCCTTCACGACACGGGCTTTTCCAGGACACGAGTGGCCTCCCTGCGCGGTTCTGCTGTCCCTTTTTCATCTTGGCAACTGCCAGTTTGTGGGAGACGAGTTGCAGCCCCTGTTTCCCAGCAGATGGGCCACGCCAAGGACCAAGCTGTTTTCTTCCTCAGTGACCTTTCCGAAGGCAGGTGCTGAGCATGCCTACAATACATGACACGTAGCACTTCCCCGAACCGTAATCCAAAGCGGGCAGGAGCCCTTCCTGGCCGACCGGAGAGATCGCTGAGCAATGAGCTCAGGCCGCTGGGTGGGCTGGGCCCGAGGAAGGATGGTCCATTTCTGGGAGGCCTCTGATCTCAGCCCAGGCAGGGAGGGAGCTGTCCCCTCCCAGACAGAATGTCCACAATGGAATCACTGAAACCTGAGGCCGGAGGTTAGGAGGTGGGGTCAGGGGCCGACCCTGTATCCAGAGCTGCATAGGATCCCACCAAACAAATCACAGACCAGAGAGGCCCTCACTGGAGGAATGACTGATTATATGACCTCCAGAGACTCAGGGCAGCAGGCCACCATCAAAGCTGACATGCTTGGCCCACTGTCAGTCTAACCTAATTCCCTCGGGCTGCAACTTGAGGCATTTCTTGTTCTCTCCTTGGTGAGGGCAGAGAACGCAGTTCATCTGCCCTTTGGTTCTACAAGTCTGACCATGCTGGGTGTGAGATCCATAAACCCATGTCTGTCCCTGAAGGAACGCACAGCAGTAGAGGCCAGGGGAGAGAGAGGGAGGCTGCATGGTGGACAGGGCCATGCCTAGGGGCCACGCCCCAGCCCCATCATGGATTGTGTGACCCTGGACGGGTCCTGTCACCTCTGCGCACTTAGTCTCACTCTCAGACAGGACAATATAGACAGGGCACAGGGAGATGACCAAGAAGGTTCTCACCAGCCCTGCTTTAAATATAACTCAGAGGGGCAGGGAGAGAGGGAAAGAGGCTGAGAAGGTGGTCCAGACACAGTATGTCATGGGCTAAAGGCATATGAATTGCCAGGGCATGTGCCTGAGATGGGTAAATGAAGAATAACTCTGGGGGACACTGAATCTTCAAAGACCTGCCACCACTCCTCAGCCCACCCCAGCCTTCTCTGCTCCCAGGTGGACATGCCGGCACACCCCTCCTACCAGCTACTCTACACCCATCTCACACACCCACTTGTCCCATGGCCAGGCCCCACCTGCACACTTACTGTGCAACCCTGTGCAGCCCTCGTATCCTCTCTGAGCCTTAGTTTTCTAATCTGTAAATGGGGGTGATAAGAAGTCCTACTGCACTGACACTCCAACGAGCTAATGTACAGCAATGCTCCTCGGAAACTTTTCCTTTAGCCAGTGATTCCCATGTCCAATACTGAACACTAGGACTTGACCTTACGATTCACATTTACAGCAATCCTCCCAAGGATCTACAGATGAGGACACTGAGGCTCTGAGAAGCTAAATAACCTGCCCAAGGTCACACAGGTAGTCACGGCCAGAAGCAGGATTTGATGTGGGACTGATTCCAAAGCTTCCACCACTCCAGCCTCTCACGCCTCCAGACAGAAGATCCTCAGGGTGTGCTAGAGCAGGGCCCATGGCCCCTCCCTGTCACTGAGGAGGACACCCACAGGTTCTCTCACGACCCCGGCTGGCCCTCGGGTCTGATAGGAACTGTTTATTCTAGACTCTGATATTTTCTGTAAACACAGCTTAGGTTGCCAAGGAAGGGAGGCAAATGCATTTGTTAGAAAGGAATGAGATGGAATCATAAAACTTCCTTTGGCTCAAGCTGGGGACCAGGGTACAGGGTGGAACCACCCACCATCCCTGGACAGAGTCCCACCCCAGCCTCTCCCCGAGCCCTGCGAACACTAGCACCACTTCCACAGCACGGGCCGGGCGGGCCCGCCAGGTGTCCGCAAGCCTGTGGTCTCGGCTGGCCAGAACGCTTCTAACCAGGGCCCTGCGGAGGGCTTCACAGCACGCAAGAAAATGACCCAGATTCTTTCTGAGCTGGGCCACTTGTCCTCCCGGGGGTGACGGCGGCCCCTGGGAGAACTAATGAGCCTCTCTTCAGCGTCTGCAGGGCCGTTTAGAAAATGATTACTTTTCCTGCTACTAGAGAGGGGGGTGGCATGTCCCACAGCGCCTCTGTGGCCTTGGGGAGGAGCTCCAACCAGGGAGAACGCAGTTTAATTACAAAACCCAGGCCTCTGGGTTTAATCTGGCACACCTTCTTACTACGTTGTTTTTCTTTTTAAATTCTCCTTTATTTTACACAAACACCACTCCCTTGGGGGGAATTCACAGCGAGGAAACTGAGTAGCGAAGGCATTGCTGGCAGACCTGGGATCGAGGAGACGCAGAGATCAAATTCAGGTGTAAATATTTCTTCAGGAATACATGCTAACTATATAGGGGTAAGTGGACGTGACAGCCGGAATTTGCTTTAATATACTTCAGCAAGAAGAAAAAAAGAAAAATGAACTAATGAAATAAATGTGGCAAAGATCGTGACAACTGTTGCATCTAGATGGTGGGTATATGGCAGTCCATTATTCTCTCTACTTTGAAATGCAAAAAGATCCTAGACAAAGTCCCCACCCAGGGGCAAGGGCTATACTGCAGGACCCAGGGGAGGTGCCCAGGCAGGGCCACCTGGAAGCAAGGGGCGGGAGAAGCCACAGGTGGCCCACTCTCCTCCAGGGCCTGCCGTCGGGCTGGACAGGTAACCCCTGCCCGAACAGCCCTCTTTCTGACACTTCATTCCTCAGGACTTATTTCCAGATGCTTCCCCAAAAGGGCTTAAAGGCAAGAATCTCCTTCCCTGGAACTATTATAGCCAGGACATGTTGTCCAGCTGAGTTGGGGAAGCCACCAGGCTGCTCAACAGTGGGACAGACTGAACGACCTCCCAAAAGCCCTCCCTGCCTCTGATTTCATTAGGAAGGAGGGGAGGAAGCTCTAAGGCACTGAGGAACATGAGACAATTCTTGCACAGAAACTTGTAGCAACCTCAAGATTTTGAGGAAACTCCTACCAGACGGGCCTTTCACACCCAGGGACAGGGCACCCTGGTACTGAGGAAAGGGCCAAATCCTGAATCGCACTCACAAGCCCTCTCTGCTGAATTATGTCTCCCAAATTCCAAAATTCCAGCCCCCCAGTGTGACTATATTTGGAGACAGTGCCTTTGGGGAGGTAATTAGGGAAATGAGCTTATAAGATTGGATCCCTAATCCCACAGGAAGGGGAGCAGACTCCAGAGGCATCTCTCTGCACGCACACAGAGAAAAGACCTTGCGAGGACCCAGCTAAAGGCAGTGTCTGCACCCCACAGGGAGAGCCCTCCCCAGACGCCAATCCTGCTGGCACCTTGGTCTTGGACTTCCAGCCTCTAGAACTGTGAGAAAATAAATTTCTGTTGTTTAAGCCACCAATATGCAGTGTTCTGTTATGGCAGCCCGGGCAGACTAATGCTCTCCTTCCCCCAGGAGGGCTGAAACCCTCGGGTGCGTCGCTGCTCCGCCTGTCCTGCAGCAGACCTGTCTAGCTCCAGCACCCACACTTGCTAGCACCCCTCACCCCACCCACCCACCCACCATGCGTGGTCCAGGGTGGACTCAAGCAAAGGCCACAGGTGGCTCCACCTTTCCAGGGAAGAAAAGTGAGCTGGTGTCAATGAGAGGCTCCCACCCTCTCCCCCTCATGCCTCCTCCAGGCTCCCCAGCAAAGCAGTGAGGGAAATAACTGCCCTCTAGCCAGGGAGCCTCCTCCTCTCACAAGCCCTGGACAGCCAGGTCCTTAACATTTCCTTAAGCCCTGCCCCGAAACCCTCTAACTGAACACATATTTGTATGTGCTAGTCATCACCCTTCTTTCATTCAGGTGACAAATTTTCACTAAATGTCCACTTTGCTGAGTGCTGGAGATGGATGTGTAGCTCCTCACTTTGAAGAGGCCAGAAATCTACAAATAAAGGAGCTGGCATGGGAAAGACATGGGCCATGGGACAGTATCTCAAGTCAGAAGATGGGTCTAAGTCCAGTGAATTTACTAATAGATGGGTCTAAACCAGCCAGGGAGCAGCCACATGACCTCGGGTGGCCACCTCACTTCTCTGGGCCTCCATTCATTCTGTCGACATGGAGGGCTGGATCTGATGGCTATAGCTCTTTCCAGTTCTGACATTCTAGATTCATGAAGCGAAACTCGGAAAATAATACAAACGAAGGCTTGCAGGGTAAGATGGCCTGGGATGCCTGCGATGTGCTGAAGGACAATGCAGAGTTGGTGGCCCTCCGACACAGCAAGACCCTGGACCAGCCATGGCTGCCGAATACTCTGTGGGCAAGGGCACAACTGGGTGGGGTGGGGAGCGGGATGCTAGGACATCTGGGGCACTTGAGCTAGTGGGCTCGTTTCCCTGGCGAACCCTGGCTGCTGTGCCCATCGGCAGGTCTGAGCAGCAGAGCACCCAGACCCTAGAAGCCAAGATCTACACTGGTCACTCATTCCTGGAAAGAAAGGCCAGTGGCACCTGTTCACCCAAGGATCCCACCTCTCCACCTGGTCCATGCTCCCGGCAGCCCTCGAGTGAGGGCTGATTTTACATGTCAACTTGTCAGAGCTAGGGGATGCCCAGAGAGCTGGTGAAACATTATGTCAGGGTGTGCCTGTGAGGATGCTTCCAGAGAGATTTGCATTTGAATCGATAGACTGAGTAAAGAATATCAGGGCCTTAGTCCATTTTGTGGTTGCTATAACAGAATACCTGAGACTGTGTAATTTAGCGCATGGTTCTGCAAGCCGGGAATCTGTTCAGCTTGCGCTGAACAGATGCGCCAGCATCTGTTCAGCTTCTCGTGAGGGCTTTTCCTGCTGCGTGACAACATGGTAAAGGGGCCGTGGACACAGGTAAAGAGACAAAATCTAGGGGCCTCCTGATTTCATAACAACCCACTCTTGAGGGAACTAATCCAGTCACACCAGAGCGAGAACTCACTACGATGAGAAAAGCACCAAGCCATTCATTAGCGAACCGGCCCCATGACCCAAACACCCCCCTCTAGGCCCCACCTCCTACACGGCCACGCTGGGGAGCAAATCTCTACATGAGTTTTGGTGGGGACAAACTCAAACCACAGCATTCACCCTCACCAAATGTGGGTGGGCATCATCAGATCCGTTGAAGGCTTGAATAGAACAAAAAGGCAGAGGAAGGGCGAATTCACTCTCTTCTTGAGCTGGCACACCACCTTCTCCTGCCCTCGGACATCGGCCTCTGGGCTCTCAGGCCTCCAGGCTTGGACTAGGACTTACTCTCCTAGTCCCCAGGCCTTCGGGTTTGGACAGGCACTATACCACCGGCTCTCCTGGTTCTCCAGCTTGTAGGCCACAGATCATGGGTGTTCTCAGCCTCCGTAACTGCATGAGCCAACCCTCACAGCAAAGCTCTCTGTATGTCTATGTGTATCCTAATGGGTGTTTCTTTTTTTTTTTTTTATTTTTCTTTTTTTTAATTTTTTTTTTCTATTTTTTGCAACTGCAGCTGTCTCAGTACCTAATGGGTGTTTCTCTGGAGAACCCCAACACTGCAGCAGGTACCCCAGACGGAGCCCTGCATCCCCTCCCCCACCACGATCCCAGGCCCTCCACCCACGCCAGGCTCCTGCTGTGACCCCAGCAGTCAGGCAGCACTCAAGCCCCTCCGCTCCACACAACCCCACAGGCCGGGAGGTGCCGCCCACCCACTTCTCTTTGAATGGCAGCACTATTCCATCGCTCTGGCTCATCTTCCACGCCTCCTCTTCCTTGCTTGACAAATCCTGTCACTTTTCCAAGAGAAATGTCTCTCCCTTCACCCCCTCCTTCCTGCTCCCACTATACCCCCCAGCTGGCCCTGCCAGACCTCTTCCCAGGGCTCCTGCCACATGCTCTACATCCCACAAATGCCCCCTGCCCAACCCCACACCATGCCCGCCTGTGGCAAGCCTCAGTGGATCCCCTTCTACAGTGCGTTCTACAGTCACGCCTCGCCCCAGCACGGGAGGCCGGCAGGGTGCTACACTTCCAGCCCCTACTCCTGCCTGCCCCAGGGAAGACCCTGCACTTGGGTCACCTGGGAAGACTCAGCGCGCCCACACATACTCTGCACGCTCCAGCTTCCAAGCTTTGTCTCTGCCCTTCCCCCGCTGACAACGCTGGTGCCCCTCTCAATGCCACCTCCTTCATGAAGGCTTCCCTGGGCTCTCCCCAACTCCAACCCTCCCCAGCAGCCCCTCAGCTCCCCTCCTCCTCCGCGTCCCTTTCCCCACTCTCTACTTGTGCTTGCCCATGCTCCTTATTTTTTTATACCTGGTCTTAAGAGTTATGTGTGTACTTGTTATAGACGGCCCACCCCCCACCCCTCCACGTCACACAAATGACAAGCTCCCTGCAGGTGAGGCCTGCACCTTCCTCAGCACTGCATCCTCGGGCCGTGCACACGGAGACGCTCAAGACGTATCTGTTCCCGCAAATGAAACTGAACAACTTGTTCTTTGGAGGGAGCAGGCAGGGGCAGGCTGCCAAGGTGCGCCGTGGAGGGCCTTGGCGCTGGCTGCTACCTCAGGAGCCAGCTTCACCCACCGTGGGGACAGGTCTCTGTCCAGCACAGCCCAACTGTAGGTTTATGAGTCATGGTCACGAGGCCACAGCAGCTTAATGAGGGACATTCTCTATCCACACTCACACACACGCACAGACACACAGACACGCCCAGAGACAGGCAGACCACTTCCTGCTTAGAGATCAGTTAAGGCTCCAGGAGACAGGCGAAAGGAGGGACAGAGATGCTCAGGCCAAAACCTCACTTAGATTTGTCCTCTCCAGAGATCTACTATGTCCCTTCCCCATTTCCTCCTGCCTGGAGCAGGGGTGAGGTGGAGAGTGCCCTAAGAAACAGAGGCAAGGTGCAGGAAGGCAGGACGGGAGTGAGGGGGTGAGTGATCTGCACCCCAGGCTCTACAAATGGCCCCATCTTCATTTACCTACATGGCTGAAGAGCCTGGACCAGCCAAAGCCAGCAGCAGTCCCCAGGCCCCGGGCCCTGGCCTCCTCAGTCCCCTACTGTTCTTCCCCAGAGGTAGCAGGCAGTGGACAATATCCCCATCAGACCCTGCATTCGTTTGCTAGGACTACTGCAACAAAATCCCACAAATTACATGGCTTAAACAACAGAAATGTATTGTCTCACAGTTCTGGAGGCCAAAAGTACAAAATCAAAGTGTTGGCAGAGTTGGCGAGGTCTGTTCCCCAGAAGGAAGACTTTAGTCCCTGCCTCTCTCCTTGTTTCTGGTAGCCTCAGGTATGCCTGGGCTTGCAGAGGGTGTTCTCCCTGCGTCTTCAGGGCAGCTTCCCTCTTTGTGTCTGTCTCTGTGTCCAAACCTCCCCCTTTCTATAAGGCCACCAGTCATGTTGGTTAGGGCCACCCTAAAGACCTCACCTCAATGTGATCATCTGCAAAGACCCGACTTCCAAATAAGGTCACGGGTACTGTGGGTTAGGAATTCAACATCTTTTTTGGGAGACACAATTCAACACATAACAGACTCCGAAGGTGGAAATCCCTATGGGTACTGCTATTGCTCCTGCTGAAACAGTAACCACAGAAGCGCAAACCCTCATAGGGCTTACCGTGTGCCACACACTATTATGAGCATGTTTACCAACACTATGAGGTAGGTTACTTTTATTATCTCCACTTCCTGCTGTGAAAGCTGAGACCCAGAGAGGTTAGGTAACTTACCCCAGGTCACACAGTTGATGAATGACGAATCCAGGATTTGAACACAGGTGGTCCTTAGCCACTGCACTGTAGTAATCACATCATACTATGTTAGCATTTGTGCCAGTTCTGGGCAGCACAGACATTATCTTATTATGACACCTAGTCTTAAATCCAGCACCTGGGTGTGGTCCACTCTGGCCATCAGATTAAGCCATGGAGGCCACTGTACCCAGGCTGTAATAGCCACCCAAGAGTGGCTGGTGGGCAAGGTCTGGGTGGAGGGAATTCTGAATGGGCAAGTGGAGAGCAGGTGCTGGGGACATGCAGGACAGATAAAGCCCACTGCCTCCCTTCCAGAGACCTCTTCCACCAGCCCCCAGATGGGCACAGGACCACATTGTATCAAACCCAACTGCTATGCTGTAGGGAAAAGGACTTATTGATTTGTCCTGTAGACTTTTTATTTAATGGGGGAGGACTGCAGGAGAGAGAGCTGAGCATGAAAAGCCTGAAACCTGCCGCCTTCAAGCGCCACAGCCATCCCTGGTGCGCTAACCACAGCCCTGGCCTGGAGCCAGCCCCTTGACTTGCGGCCTTCTCTGTAAATGTGTGTGCTTGTTGGAGTGTTGTTGTTGTTATTGTTACTGTTGTAATAATCACATTACCCAGTGTTTCTTCCCTGGCCACTCCGGGGACAGCACAGACATTAGCTCATAATAATGCAGTCTTCACTGGGAGGCAGAAAACTGTGCAGGCCCTGGGACTGCCAGCTTCTTTCTGGGCAGAGGGGCCCACGAAGTGTTCTGCCCAGCTCCTACCCAGCCAGGCTTTCTCCCCCTTCTCTCAGCAAAGTGGCACGAAAGCTGAGTCTAGATTTGGATGAGCAGTTAATGCAGCCAGAAGCTAAAATACACAAGATCATGAACAAATGAGGGTGGGCGCAGTGGCCAGAGGAGCTCCACATTTAGTAGACTTAGCCTCTTTTCTCTTGGCCCATTTGGGATTTCCAAGGGCAGTGGCAAAGGTCAGGGTGTTTTATACAGATGAGTTCACTAATTTTCACACAACGGCCCTGTGGAGTGGATATCAACAGCTCCAAGTGCCAGATGGGGACACTGAGGGTCTGAGAGTTGTAGTCACTTGTCCAATTCTTGTATACAGGTAGCTGGTAGAGCTGGGGTTCAAGCCCAGAGCTGCCTGACTGCAAAGACCAAGCACACCGAGTCACGACTGCAGGGAGGAGGCAGTGCGCTCAGCTCATGTCTGGTGGGGAGTTGCAAATCCCACTCCCCCAACCCTCACCAGAATGCCCAGCCATAAGGCTCGCCTCTTCCCAGACGATATGACAATGGCTTCCAGGCCGTGCCCCCCAGCAGCAGGCTTAGTCTCCTTCTCATCAAGGCCTTCCTCATGCTGCTGGGAGTCCTCAGAGGCCATGGGGCTCCAGAAGAGTCCGAGGGCTGTGGCCGCTCCAGGGGAGGGCACAAGCACACAAGTTAGTGGGAGGGTCTTTTCTCAAGTAGGGGAGAGACACAGACATATCACAGCCTGATAGGAGCCAGAAACTTTTGTGCAGCTGGCTGCACAGAGCCGAGAAGACTTCCCTTCTGTCCCTCCTAGGAGGAGCATCAGGACTGACCTCATGGACAGGAGATGATACTTCTCTGCACCTTGCAGTGAGAGGACAGGCCAATTACCAGGGCCACCCTGGCCTTGGGCTCAAGAGTGGGTCAGATGAGGCAGCAGCCCAAGAGGGCAAAGGTCTGGCCTTGGTCTTGAGCCTGGTCATCACCCGGGTAGGCAGCGTCCCCCAGGCCCCAGCATCCTCACTCCCTGCCTCGGAGGTGGCAGGGAACATCGTTTCCATTTCTCACACGCACAGGCCAAGGCGCAAGGAAAGGAAAGGCCTTGGGCAGCCTACGGCAGGAAGGTCCCCAGCTTCCCATTCTGCTCTCCCTGTGGCTGCACACTGGCCTTTGAGAGCACCAGCGTCAGGTGTGGAGGGGACACGGCGAGGCCCTGGCCCCAGAGCAGATGGGCTGGCCCTGACACAGGGAGGCTGGAAGCCAGCCTGGGGATTAACCCACAGTGGCGGTGCCCAAGTGTCCACGCCGTGCGCTATGTATACACACAGTGCCCTGCACACGGCCGGGCTCGCAGGTTTGTGCGGGACCGAGGGGCGGGTGTCTGCCCTGCAGTGGAATGCTGGGCCGGCTCGCGCAAGACGGATCGTGGACTGCTCATCTCACAAGCAGAGCCCAGGCTTGCCCACCAGCCTGGATGCTCTCTGAAGGCAACAGCCAAATTTCCCTCCCCTGGAAGATGGGGGCTTGGTGGAGTGGGACAGAGGAGCAAGCCTCGGGCCCTGAGTACTCTCCTGTGTCCTAGCAGGGGGCCCTTAGAGGTCCCAGGACCCCCACTGATTTCTCTGGAAAGATGGTCCAGGCAGAATCTGCAATCCTCTCACAAGTGAGCCCTTCCCAGTGCAGAACCATCCCCCAACCAGGGCAAGACAACAAGCACAGAGAGGCCTTGCGGGTGGGGCATTGCTGGGGAGGTGGCTGCCTCCTGCCACCCGCACAGCCCCTCCTCCACCCTGACTCAGGACGACCACCCTTTTGATCTTTCTCCTCCTCCACCCCACATTCAGCCTGGTGGGTACAGGCTGGCTTTTCCAGTGGGCTCCAGGTTTGAAGGGTGTTTTGTGTGTGCGTGTGTGTGTGTGTGTGTGTGTGTGCGTGCATAAGTCAATGTGTGTGTGTGCCCATCTGTCCTGGGGAGCAATAATAGTTAACAAATAAGTGAATGGCAAAAATAGCCTCAAAGGAGCTGACAGGCAGAAGGCCAGAGTGGCCGGGCGTGGGGCCAGCACCCTGAAATGCCAAATGTTAATTTAGCCAAAAGAAAAAAAGGTCCATTTCGAGACCGCCTCCGTGAGCCAGGGTCAGGTCTGTTGTGGTTTCTGGCAATGGCGTGGCCCCTCCCTGGGCGTCCCGAGCGCAGGGCAGGAAGGCCCCTCTCAAGGTCAGGGCAGCTGAGTGCTGGAGAGGAGGGGCCCAGCCTGGCACACACAAGGTTAGGATCGGGCAGGAGGCCGGCAACCACTTCCCATCAGTCCCCCAACTGTCCACCCAGTTGGCCGGCCCCAAAGGTCCAACCAGCCAGAAGAACGTTCTGGACATCACCACCATCTCAAACCCCAGGCATGGGTCCTGCCCCACCTCGACCCTCCCTCGGGGGCAGGGGATTTGACTAAGCGTCCTGGCTGTCTGTCGCCCTTGCCAGTTCCCTCGGGTGTTTCATCTGACTTCGCAGGCCTTTGTCATGCGTGGCCTTCCCCGCACAGGCCCCGTGGGCACAGAGCTCTCTTGGCAGCGAGGCCCCTGGTGGTCCGTGGGTGGTTCTGCTGTCCTCCACTGCATGCACATGTGTCTTGATGAAGCTGCAGAAGGACGCACATCTGGGAGAAGCAGATGTATGCCCCCCTCTTCCCCACAGCCCCAACCCTTTCAAAACCATCCACAGCTGACCTACCAGCTCCTCTGGACCTGTCCTCAGAGGGGATGCGGGTACAGGGTGAACTCACCGCAGCCACCCCCGAATGCATGAGGACCTGAACCAACCCACCCCCCAGTTCACACTCACCTGAGGCAGCCCCAGCCCCAGCTCACAGGCCGGTCCCAGTTGGGTTCTGGAGGCAGCCTGGTTCCAGGGGGTCTGTGCTCTTCACTTGGTGACCCACAGCCAGAATAAGGACAGGGCCGGGGAGGACCCAGCCCTTCTTCCACCTCCTCTCAGAGGAAATGCAGTTTTCCTCTGTTCCCTGTACTGCCATCCAGACACGGGGCAGTCAGAGCAACACCGAGCTCTCCTGTAATAGGGTTGACTTTAAAAGTACAAACTAACTAGAACTGGGACAGACCCCAGGTCATTTATTGAAGGCTTTTATTTGCATCCATCACCACATTCAGTGCTCAACACGACCCTGTGGGGGTGGCACCAAGACTCAGACAGCCAAGGCTCTGGCCAAGGAGAGCCCTCCGCAGGCAGCACAGCAGTGAATAGGGTGAAGTTCCTCCCGCTAGGAGCTAACATTGTAATGGGGTGCGGGGGAACACCCCAGGAATACACAAAAGAGTTCTGTACATACTTCATGGGCGCTCCTGAAAAAGGGCAGTGTGTGGGGGTGGCACACAGGGCCTGTAGGAATGCCAGGAGCTCTGTCAGGGCTCAGGGTGGCCAGGACGCCAGGGTCCTGGGCAAGGAGTGAGGGCCTCAGAGGCACCAAGCAGGGACTGGTGGGGGTGGGGGCTCCTGGGTCCCAGAGGGAGGAGGAGCTCGGAGGTTTAATCTTGATGCGTAACACCTAGAGGAAGGCAGAGCCCTGGGAATTTGAAGGAAGGAGGCTGATATGGGATATTTAAAGCCCAGGAAAAGTAAGGAGGAAGGCCCTTGGGATCATCCAGGTCCCCCGGGGAGGAGGTGATATTTAGTTCCCCAGACACTAGGGATGGTCTGGTGGGGGGGCAGGAAGGAGGAGGCTTAGCACCACTGGTCACCAAGGCAGGAAGCAGCTCACAGGCAGATGCCCAGGGGCTCCCTATGACCCCAGCCCTCCTGTCCGAAGGCCCTGCCCTGGTCCTCAAGCTCCCCAGTGGGCCTCCTCCGGCCTCCCTGGACAATGGCAGCAGCCTCCGCACCCATCGTTAGTCTCCAGGCTCTCCCTCTGTGGACCAGCTCCACACACCAACACTAGAGCCACCTTTCTAAACACAGATGGGACCACATCTACTCACTTTCTGGCACATAGCCTTCTGGAGATCCCCACTGCCTCCAAAAACACCAAATGTTTTGGTGCAGAAGTGTGGACTCTTCCCAACCTAGTCCCACCCATGGCAACCTCACTGTTGCCACCACACTCTGCCACTCTCCCAAGCCCCAGGGCAGTTTCCTGCCTCCATGCCTTTGCTCTGCTGTCCCTCGAGCTGCCCTTTCCCGTGTCTCTGCCCCCGAAACCCCTACTCATCCTCCAAGCAGCTCAAAACGTAAGTCTTTTGGGAAGCCTCCTATGACCCCTGAAACCAGACAAGCTTAAACTACTCCCTCTCTGGCATGGCCAGCAAACCACACGTATCGTGCTGTGCCTGGCAGATCTAGGTGCAGGTCCCTTTGCTGGCCGCAGGCAGTAGCCCAAACTCCAGAGCCAGGCTGCCCAGCGCATTGTGTGCATGTGGGCAAGTTACTTGACCTGCTGTGCCTCAACATCCTCATCTGCAAGGGGGGGCAACAGTAACAGTGCTTACCTCATAGGGTTATTGTGAGGATTGAATGTGTTAACGTAAGTGGAGTACTTAGGACAGAGCTGCACACACAGGCGGCACATTTACGGATTTGCTGTGGAAGGCAGAGTCTGTGGCTTTATTCAACTGGTTTCCCAGTGCCTAACACATGCTAGATATTCGTTAACTAATTCAGTCCAGTGAACATTTAACACCAGCGCCCAGGCAAAGAGAAAACTGACACCAACAAAAATGAAGTCAAGGATGATGACAAATTTTGTTTTGGGACATGCTGGGTTCAAGCAGAGGGAAGGACACTGGCCAGAAGGACTGATGGACAGGGACCCATGACTGAGGTTAGGCCAGAAGGAAATATTTGAGACCTGTGCACTGCTAGGCCTCATGACTCTCTGTTCCCCCAGGTTTGCAGTGTTTCTGTCCCCTTAGCACTCCCTGTCCAGGCCTGTGGCGTGCAGTCCTTTCTTACCCAACCCTAGTGTACCTTTTAATGCACATACAGGCATGAGCTTTGAGACCATCTGATCTTTGTTGTACAGATGGGGAAACCGAGGCAGAGGCGGATGTCTGCTTGTCAGGACTGCTGTGACTGCAGTCACGCACTGTAGTATCATAGCTGGTGTCCCTGTGGTCACCTGAAAATCCCTTTGTCTGCCTCCTCTCTTGAGCTGCTGACATATGTTCTGCTACCAGGCTACTTCCTAGCTCCTGATCTCTGGGTGAGATAGAATGTCTCCATCTCCTCTCTCCCTTGCTTCCTCCAAAGCCTCCTCCAACTATGTCCCCTGAGAATTGCCAGGCACAGGCTCAGCAGGAAGTTCCCTCCCACCCTCAATCTAACCATCACATTCCACCTTCCCCCAGCCTGCCTCCTGGTGCAAAGAACACAGAAACCTCTGTCTCTGGAAGGGACCTGGCACTCCCCATCATGCCTGAAGAGGGGAACCCTAAAACCTTTCTCCACCTGGGAAGGGGAATGTAGGAACTGTGTCAACCCTCAAATGGGGCGCAGGCGGTGTGCCTGTCTAAGATGCAGATTCCTGGGCTCTACTCCAGACCTGGATCAGACTCTCTTGACAAGGGGCCCAGGAATCACATCTTTAAATAGACCTCCTGGGGAATTCTTACACACACAAGTCGGGGGCTATTGAAGTACTGGCTCAGAGTCTGACCACTGCAGCCTCACTGTATCACCTTCTAACAGCGAGACCTTAAGCAAGGCACTTAGCTTCTCTGGGCCTCACTGTCCTTATCTATAAAATGTTCTTATCTGATGGGAAAAAAAGACAATACATGCAAGAATAAAATAAGTTACTAAGTGCTCAGCACTGAGCCTGGCACACGGTAAATGTGTGATAAATGGTAGGAATTGGCAATATTGCCCTATTTTAGGAAGGTAGATTTCCATCAGACTGAACATTGCCCAAGGGGAGGGACAAAGCCTCCTCCTTCCTCTCCACTCCCTAAGCCCTAGGGGCTCATGAGCACAGTGGCCAGGCTGATGCGTGGAAAAGAAAGGGAGATGCTGTTCCCAAAGACCCCTGGATGCACACCTGGCAGGCTGTTAGGACACTTCCAAATCCAGAGGGGCCCCAAGGAAAAGGAGGAACTCCACACTCCCAGTGAGTGTCTGTGCTCAGCCCCTCATCTGAGATCACAAAGCCCTCCTCTCCTCAGAGCAGAAGGCAAAGAAAGTTCTGTCATCTCAGGAGTGTTCCCCACCCACCCCACCTGCCAATAAGGTGGCTTCCCGGAGGTTTCTTCACGCCAGGGGCCTAGAGACGTCAGAGTTCACATAAAGAGAGAGGGGCCTTCCTTTAAGGCTCATCAGAGCCATTCTCAAGAGGGATAGGAGTAGGCAGGGGGTGAGGGCAGGCGGGAGAGCGTGGGTTACCCACGCACCATCAGGGTGGCACATCCCACCCATGTAACCGGCCCAGGCTTCTCGATTCTGGAAAACCCAAGGTTCTGAGCCACTGCACTCTGCTGGAGAAGAGGATGCCCCACCGGCCACCCAGTCCAACCGAACAACTGTTCCTCCCCAGCTCACCTGTCCCAGCCACTGCCCCAGCACGGAGTGTGGAGACCCAGCTCGTCTGGGCAGGGAGTGAATGGCGGCCTCAGCCCGTCTCCCCACCTCTCGGCAAATCTCTTCTCCCCTGTTCCTCCGCCCCTCAACACAGCCTGCCATGGCAGACACACGGAGACCCTCTTCCTGCTCCACAAAAGAACCTAGAGAGACCCAGGGGACGCGGGATGGGCTCCAGACCTTCCAGTTCCTTTGGGAGAAATCAGGTCTGCTCTGTAAGTCCCTGGCTGAGGGTGACTTTCCTTTTACTTCCAGGAGCAGAAACAGAGCAAAAGTAAAAAGCAAAACGACTACAGGGCGCACAGGCCAGACACCGGCAGAGGCCTCACCTGGACGCCACCACACCCTCCATCCCCGTGAGCTGTGCCCGGTTCCCAGACACCCCCGGATGGAAGCAGAGGGTGGCACCACTTCAGGCAGTAGGAGTTCCCCACGGACCTGTTTGCCAGTGAAATCACCCAGAGGCCTCAGGGGGAGAGAACTGAAATCACCCCCCTGGGGCGTCAGGTGGGGAAGCAGCAAAGGCAGCAAAACCCCGCACGGGAAGTTGTCAGATGGTGACTAACGGGCTTTTCTAGGCCATTGTCACCAATGCCGGAGAAATATTCCACTTTAAAAATAAATGTAAAGCAATATCCAAAATTAACTCTCCCCAGATAACCCCTTTCCAAAGAAAGACCACATTGCAATCCACATGTGGCCTCTCATGGAGGATTTGACCCGAGGACATCTCCCCGTCCTGGGTAGAGCCCAGGCCCCAGCCCCACACAGCGGGTGCTTGCCAACACTTTCGGTCCTCAGACGCGCCCCAGCTTCCTCCGCTCGGCTGTCCTCCCAGAGCACAGAGGGGTCCTTGAACTTCCTGGCCCGAGCCAAAGGTCCCGGGAAAGAGCTGACCTCAGATGGACAGGAAGGAAACCCTCTCAGGGTACAAGCCCCATCTCCTCACCCTGCACGTCACCTTTCCTCACTTTCTCAGTCACAAATGGGAGTCGAGAGCTATACACTTCCTTGCTTTTCATGCGCTGTAGAAGTGGAGAAAAAGTGAGAGTGGTGTACAGACATTG
>CM052436.1:53694256-53791741 GCA_028533085.1 Varecia variegata
AGCCCTGGGGGGGAGGGTCCTGGAGCCCGGGGGGGGCCGTCACCCGCATCCCCCACCTTCCGCGGCGAGAGTGGGAGCGTGGCTCCGGCGAAAGCGGAGCCGAGACTTCAGCGCGTCCTCGCAGGGGGCGGGGTCGAGGACCAGCTCCTGCGGTGCGGCCCTTCCCCTCTCGCCTCCTCCTTCCCCCAAACGGAGCGGGGCTGGCCAGGACCCGCCGGCCCGGAGAGCTGTCGCGCCGGCTCCGCAAGACCCAAGCTCCTCGCCGCCGGCTGTGGGCCCACCGCGACCGGCGCAGAACGACTAGGCGGAGGGCGGAATCCGGCGCGGCGCCGCCGCCGTTCTGCCCCAATGCAGGCGGGCTTCTCCCGGGGAGCACGGCATCCGGAGATCGAGGCCCGGGGCTCAGAAGCAGCCGGCCCAGAGGGGCCCGCCAAACAGCCGCGGCGCCCTGAGGGCGCTCCGGGGAGGCCCGCGGGAGCCAGGCTCAGGGCGCGCCATGCACGCCTCGGGCCCTGCGCCGCTCCGGCCGCTCGCGCCGCTCCTCCCTTCTGGCCCGCTCGCCGCCGCCGCCGCCGGAGAGCCCTCCGCATCCCCTCCTCCCGCTGCCTCCCCGCCCCCCGCGCCGCTCGGGCCTCGGCTCACAGCGGCGCGCGGCCGCCTCCGCCCCCGGCCTGGCCGCCGCCACAGCCTAGGCGCCCCGCGGGCATCCTCAGGCCGGGCCGCAGGGACCCCCGCTCCCCTTCCTCACCTAAATTCCTTGCTGCGCCCCTCCCTCCCTGGCGCCTGGAGCCGCATCCAGCCCGCGGTCCCGTCGCCAGACCTGGGTGGCGTGCGGTCCTCCCCAGCCCCCGGCTTAGGTTCCTGCGTCCCCAGTCCTACCTCCCCTCTTTTGTGTCCCCTTTAGTCCCCTTCCCCCCCATTCAAGCCAACTTCAGCCCCGGCGCTGCGCCCCCCTCCCGGGCCGGGCTCGATTGGCCGCTGCAGGAGCTGTCAGATTGAGTCCGGCGCTCTCATTGGGCGATTCTCGGGCGGGCGGCCGTGCCAAAGGAGGGCGCACCGGGTGGGGGGCGGCCGGGCAGAGACAGCCTCAGGGAGACAGAGACAGAGTCCCTGGAGGGGTCGGAGGGGCTTGAGAACCAGACCCGGAAATGGGCGGGGGAGATGCAGAGACAGGACCTCTGAGGCGCAGGAAGACAGTGACGGAAAAGATGGAGATACAGTGGGTGAGGCCGATGCAGCCAGGGCGGGGCGGACAGGAACGCTTTCGAGGGTAGTTACCGAGAGGAAGCCCCACAGACAGCGCTGGGAACACTTGGCGTTTATGAAGAGCTCTTTGCTCATTCGTACTTTTTAAACTCTCACTTGATTCCCTTCAATAACCCTGGGAGGGGACAGGGGACAGGACCCGTGTGGTTATCCCCAGTTTAAAGATGCGGAAACTGAGGCTCCAGGAGCTTGGTCAACTTGCCACAGGTCACACAGGTCTCGTAACTTGCATCCCAAGGTCTTTCGCCAGCGCCAGCCTGCATCCCCAACCTAGCAAGGTGTTAGCAGGAAGGATGGGCACCTGAGCAAGGTGGCACACCCACTAGGGGGAAGGGAGGGAGAGGGGGAAATGACTAGATAACTCCTGCACAGCGGGGAGACAAGAAGCAGGAACGGAGAGGACGTTACTTCGGTGCAAAGAGGACCTTGGCCTGTGGAATGACGTATCTATCCAGTTCCCTTTGCCCCTAAGCTGTCCTGCCTGAGGTTCTGTCAATCTAAACAGTGGGAGAGTTGGGGGACCACATCTCTACGCAGGGTAGAGGTAAACAGCTTTCACTTTACCCTTCTTCATCCTCCAGCCCTCTCCCCAGAGTTCTGACAAGGAGCCTAGAGGTCTGAGTTAGCTTCCTTCTCTCTCTCTCTCTCTCTCTGCAGGTCATCTCTGCAGACCAGAAGATAAACCTTGCCAGAGTCACAAATTGGGAGGAGGAAAGTTCCTAGAGATCTGAATAAAATAACCCCTGAGTAATCCAGCCTTTGAGTAATCCATGATTGGCTAGGTTGTAAAAAGCAACATGAATTTAGTCAACAAAAATTCTTGAGCATTCTCAATGTGCAAAGCACTGCGCTAGTTGCTACCAGGATAGATAGATGACCAAACTCCACTAGGAACTTACAGTCAGGGAGGGAAAAGAGCTAACCACTACTTCTAGGTCAGAGCAAAGTTCAAGTGTTCAACAGAGGTCCAAACAGCACATTGGGTGTTGAGAGAAGGGAAACATCACTTCCCACTGGAGGCCCAAAAAAGGCTCTGGAGGTCAAGTCTGAGTCCAGCAGGGAAGGATGAACTAATATTTATTAAACAACTACTATATGTCTGTAAATATTTTATTGTCAGATTACCATTTCTCCCCATTATAAAGATGAGGAAACTAAGACTTAGAGAATCAAGAAGTTTGCCCGAGGCTCACAGTTTATAGGAGTCTTTGTGCTCTACCATGCAGCCATGTAGCCAATAATGACATGGGAAAGATACTCAGGACATAGACAACTGTCCGTACAGAGGCCAGACGGCCAGAGATATCAAGGTTATTGATCAAGGTTCCATTCTTAATCTTCTTCTCTTCTCATTCCCAGAGTTCTCCTTAGGTCATTCCTTTTAATTTTATTTAATTTTTAAAAATAATAATCTTGCAACAAAAGCCACATGTGATTGATATAGAAAAAACTAAAAAAAAATAAAAGAAAAAAGAAAACACAGTCATAATCATGCCACCTAGAAAGAACCATTATTAAGGTCTTAATCTTTTTCTTAAACAATAACTAGATCTTTTATCCCACAATTAGTTTTAGAGTCTGCCTTTTTCCACTTAGCAAAATATTGTGGATGTTTTTTCATGTCAATAAGCATTCATCTATAATATCTGTTTTACTGTCTGAACAGAATTCCATTGCATGGGTATAGTATAATTTATTTAACCAATCCCCTACTGTTAGACATTTTTCATTGTCATAGCAGTTTACAAAAACTTTCCACTCCTTTACTGTTATAAACAGTGAACATTTTTGAGGAAAAATTTTCACACATGAGCCAGGCATGGCAGCATGCGCCTGTAGTCCCAGCTACTCAGGAGGTGGGAGGATTGCTTGAGTCCAGGAGTCCAAGGCCAGCCTGGGCAACATAGCAAGACCCCCAACTCAAAAAAAAAATATTCACACACATTCATAATTATATCCTTAGGAGAAATTACTACAAGTAGAATTGCTGGATCAAAGGATAGGCACACTTTTTTCTCTAAGATATTTCTGAAATCTGTATCTTCAACCCTTGCCTCCCTTCCCAGTTCCAAGCTGTCCGGTGGAGAGCTCCCCATGGTGCTCCATGGGAACCACCAGCTCCCTGGATTTAATTTATCTGAAACTAAGGTCATCTCCCAAGTAGCTTGCTCCTCCCTCCATTTTCCTGCCACTGGTGGAATTACCTTATCCTAAACACCCTGATCTTAGAGTGGTAGTCTCTCCTCTTCCATTGTCTTTTCACATCTGTCTCTTCCCACATTCTCTTACCACTAGCTTCATCAGGAACATCCCCCTCCTTGCCTGAACAATGGCCAACTCTCCCTCCTTACTCTCAGATCTGCCTTCCACTTTGTCCCCATCTGATCTCACCCCCACTGAAAACTGTCCACAAAACAGCTCAGTTACCCTGCCAGCTTTCACTGTCCACCGCTTCCCCATGTCATCCAGCCACCCCAAACTGCTCTTTACACCTTTGCAGAAATTACTCTTTTTTCTCCACAAATCAAACTCGCTTCACCTGGGTGAAGCCCCCTCTAATGCCCCTCTCCAGCCCCCTCCCTTATAGACACTCCCTCCTCCTCTGCTCCCAGCACACCTAGCTTATGTCTCTATTATATCACTGTCACATTGCATTATCTTGACTTGTTTACAGAACTGTCTCCATAATCTGCTGAATTCCTTGAGGGCAGAGTTGGTATCTTGCTCTGTGCCCAGCGCTTAGCCTGGTGCCTGACACATACGAGGTGCCTAATAGTTGTTGATAAACACATGGTATTAATACATCTGGGGAATGGTGAGCGGGACGGGGTCTCAGGTGTGTGATGGTGGATGAAGATGGACAGGTAGGTTGAACTCTTGAACACAGTGTAGAGGAGACTGGGCTTCAGTTTAAAGGCAATAAGGAGCCCCTGAATTTAGGGGCAGGGATATCCTTGTCCATTCTGTTTTGGGACGCAAACTGGCAATGCTGCAGCCACATTGAAAAAGCAAGATCCAAGAGTATGGGAGACCAATCTGGAAGCTATTGCAGAGCAGATGTCTACTGGGCCCAGAAGTGACCTGGCAATGGGAATGATGCCATTGGCTGGAGGAGGCCCGTGGAAGGCTGAGAAGGAAACCTGGGACCAATCCCTAGGTAGAGGAGGAGTCCACAAGGTTAGAAGAAACCAAAAAATGCTGGGGGAGGTCACAGGAATAAAAGGCAGAGGTTAAGACAAACTTGAGGATGTACACCTGGTATAGAAAGGCAAAGATGCCGTCATCTGATAGAGTGCTGACCGAAGGACATCTCAGGCCTCTCTGAAATGAGTGCTTGGTTTGCTGGAAGTCAAGTGACTACAACCCAGGGCACAGCGGGGCCCTTTGGGAGACCTGAAGACATGCCCCCTTCCTCCTCTAACCATCTTCCCCCTGTGCCTCAGTTAGCCTTCAGGACTTAATGCTTCACTCCCCTAGACTGCTTTTTAGAGGAATATTTCTATTTTAGAAATTAGAATATTTGAATATTATTAATATTTTAGAATAGTCAGAAATACTTGTAGAAGTGGGTAGTAGTATTACTCCCCTACCTAAAAATACATCCCCCCCCAACACTGCTTAAAACTCCTCTATTAGATAGTCATGCTTTGGGATAACACTCCTTTGCTAAAAATGAATGCAGAAAATCGAGAGACAGAAAGATAAGTGGTTGCCTACGCCTGAGGAAGGTGGGGAGTGGGGAGTGACAGCTAACAGGTACAAGCTTCCTTTGGAGGGTGATGAAAATGTTCTAAAATTAGATTATGGTGATGTTTGCACAACCTCTGTTAATACCATATAATAAAATCCACTGACTTGCACACTTTAACCAGGTGAGCTTTATTGTATGTAAAATATATCTCAATAAAAATGGTTGGAAAAATGAATGCAGACATCCCTAAGAGGTTGAGGGACTTGTGGCAGAACTGTCATTCATAGCAAGTCATTGTGAATGAGCTTAATCGGGCCCCAAGGATGGGGCCAAGGTAGGGGACTCTAGGAGAATGGGTGCTTGCTGTTCAGGAGTAGGGATGAGTTAGGTAGAGGAAGGCGGGAACTCTTATGACCAGGGTGCATTCTCTGAGGCAAATGAAAGCATAGACTGGGAGACACTGCGTAGAATAGGTCAGGGCACCTGGGAGCGGGAAGGAGGGCAGAAGTGGAAGCCAGTTAGGAGCTGGGGGTCAAAAAGGGTCTTTTCCCCTTGCACAGTTTTGCCCTGCAGAGCCCTTCCCTGTAATGAGTTCTTCAAAAGAAGTTAAGGAACTCTACCCAAGGCACTCTCAAGGCCACAAAGGATCATAAAAATCATCTCATTCCCACAATCAGGTAGAAATGACTCCACAAGGTGTGTCCACCTACCCTGGATATTTGCATTTTGAGAGCAAGCCCCATGCTTCAAACTCAACTTACCTTTCAGTTTTCCCCAAGTCAGAGAGTAGTTAACAGGATGGCACATTGGGCATCTTGAGAGTTTGTCATCTGTGGGGCTTGGCGCCAGTGTCTTAGCCACTGGGCACAAATAGCTGAGTCCCAGTGCAGGGAGCCATCCTATGCAGAGCTAGTCACTCACCATGAGCTCTGAAGAGGAAACAAGGGCATCTTACTCTTGACCTCTGGCTTCTTTGGCTTAGAAATCAAGGATGGTAAGTTTGCAATTAGCAGTGTGGGGAACTGGGCCCTAGATTTTTCCACACCCCATCCTACCCCTAAACCTTGGACCCTCAGGGAACAGAAAATATTCAAAGAGCTCAGGTTGGAGCTGAGGTGGAAATGGCTGATAATAGCGTGATCTGCCACTCTCCCAGGTGTTGACATTTGCGTTTTAATGGAGGCGGTTAATGCCTCCATTTAAAGGAGTGACTAATATGTTCTTTCAATTGCAACTGGAGGTAGGTGGGAGACCCTTTGTGGCCCTGGGCCTTTTGACTCTCCCTCTAGTCACATCGCAAGGACTGTACCTGATTGGTAGCGACCAGTCCTTAGGACTCTAATGCCCACATTCTGTGCTTTATCTTTGTTCCGTTCTTGATTGTGCTTTCTTTCTTGCACTTTCTCCTGAATCCTTTTTTCCTAAAGGTCTAGGAACATCCCCATGAGTCATTTATTCTTTCAACACACATAAACCGATTACCCATTTGAAGCAGAAAACTCTGCTGGGCACAGTTGAGTGGGGGGAGCTGGAGAGGGATGCCAGCAAGATGCCACCCCAAGAAGTCAGAGGTGAGGAATTCACAGAAAGAGCTAGAGAACAAACAGCACAGTGTCAGCAGAGATGGGCCTTGCAGCTTGTGCCGAGTACTTCGTGAGCCTCACAAACATGAAGTAATGAATTAATAGGAGAAAAATATTCTTATAGGTTGGGGTGAGCAAGAAAGTCTTCAGGGGATGGGGTGGGGTAGGGGTGAAAAGGGACCTTAAAGGATGCATAGAAGTTGGATATACAGAGACTGGATTCAAAACATTCTACTTAGTCACAAAAGACCACATATTATATGATCCTATTTATTATATGAAATGTCTAAAATAGGCAAATCTATAGGAAGTAGATTAGTGGTTGCCTAGGGCTAGGGAGGCTTGGGGAGAGAAACTGGAAGTAATTGCTAATGAGTCTAACTGGGGTGGTGAAAAGTGTTCTAAGATTTTGGTGATGGTTCCATAACTCTGTAAATATACTAAAAAACCATTGAATTAGACAATTAAAATTTATATGTAAATGTATCACAATAAAACTGTTACAGGCACAATGTTTTGTTTTTTTTGTTTGCTTGGTTATTTTTTTGAGACAGAGTCTTGCTCTGTTGCCCAGGCTAGAGTGAGTGCCGTGGCGTCAGCCTAGCTCACAGCAACCTCAAACTCCTGGGCTCAAGCAATCCTACTGCCTCAGCCTCCCGAGTAGCTGGGACTACAGGCATGCGCCACCATGCCCGGCTAATTTTTTTCTATATATATTTTTAGTTGGCCAGATCATTTCTTTCTATTTTTAGTAGAGACGGGGGTCTCGCTATTGCTCAGGCCGGTCTCGAACACCTGACCTTGAGCGATCCACCCCCCTCGGCCTCCCAGAGTGCTAGGATTACAGGCGTGAGCCACCACACCCGGTCTTACAGTCACAATGTTGGGCACCTGTAATCCCAGCTACTGGGGAGATTGAGGCAGGAGGACTGCTTGAGCTCAGGAGTTTGAGATCAGTCTGGGCAACATAGCAAAACCCCATCTCAAAAAAAAGGTAAAAAAAATGGAGGGAAAAATGGGAGCCCCCCAAAACCCATTCTTTTAGTAACACTGTTTCACAATTATAGAAGGAATATCCTAGTTTTAAGTTCCTAGTCTTTTCCTGTATGAAGACCCATTTTTAATTTAATTTTAATTTTTAAGGCAAAAAATTTTCAAGGACCTTAACACAGTATATATGTACTTTTAGTTAAGAAAATACATAGTGGTGAAAAGCTACTATAAAATTAGTCATTTAAATGTGTTAATAATTTATCAATCCGAATAGCATCTATACGTGTTAGAAAAATGGTTCTGTATTTGTAGGGGGAACATGTTTATCATATCTACAGATGGGGCTTAGTGTCCCTCTTTCAATATCTCCTTGGTTCTTAGGGGTCCTCAGCCTACAGGGTTCGAATCCTGGTCCATGCTCCATCAAAGTGTGTTTGGGTCAGCGTCTTGGTCAGGCTCATGGGTGGAGACCCACCATCAGAAAATCTGATACAACCTCCTCCCCAGGATATTTCTGCCTCTTTAAGCTGCTCAGTCAAAATGGCGCCCTTTCTCCTCCCAAACCAAATGGGCTTTGCTGAGAGCAGACCCAGCATGGAAGCCAGCCAGAGCCATGCTGTTGGCAGACACTCTTCTCTAGCAAATGTAATTAAAGGCAGCAGCAAGTGCCTATTAATTTTTCATTAGAAAAGTCAGAGGCAACCTTCTTGGAAGGCAGCATCATTGAACTTGGGGTTTGGTAGTGCAAGCCAGACTATCTGCTACCCTGTACCCCTTTCCATGAGTGCCCACACACGTTCACACAGTGAGTCCCCAACCTCATTATTGAGCACAGGTGAGAAAGAGTCAGAGACCAGCACCTCTGTATGCTTCAGAGGTCATTTTGTCCCATCCCCTGTCTCCAGTTAGCCCAATGCCTAGCTACACATGTAATTGACTGTATGGACTAACTGTATAGGATGTCTCCCTAAGCTGTGTCTCCCCAAACTGTGTTTATATACCATTCTTATAGTTTGAACCCTATTTTAAATGCCCTTGGGGAGATTACTATTCAAAGCTCTTTATGATAAATACTTTTGAAAGGAAAATACAGTGCCTACTCCTGAAAGCGTTGCTTTATCAGGCAGGGGCAATGCCATGAGGTCAGAAGAGGGCAGTAGGGGCTGAGGGAGCGCTGGCCTTAATAGTTATCCCCCTATTGGCAGGCAGGGGCAATTCCACTGGTAACTGGGCAGTTAGCTTATCTCTTTCCCTTAGTCCTTGGGCCTCCTTACTAAGGCTTCCAGCCTGATAAGCAACCTGTCTTTCCGCTGGACACAGAGGAGGATTAAGGGGAAGAGTGCTACACTTGGTGTCAGAACACCTGGAGGTTCTACACCAGCTCTACCGCTTTCTAACTCTGTGACTGCTGACAAGTCACTTCACCTCTCTGAACCGCAATCCCCAACAAAGATAATAATGTCCTCCTTCCTCCCATGATGACTTGTTATGAGGAATAGGACAATGATGTGAAGGTCCTTTTCAAGTTATTCACCCTTATGTAAAATGGGAGGCATTCTTAATAATAGCAAATTAATAAATTTGCTCTTAATAAATCCAGATGCTCATTTTTGAGGTTAGCATGGAATGAGGTACCATCGCTGGGTCTCAAGCTCTTCCATACATTTATAGATGACTATGATAAATAATTTTATGTCTGTGCTGTGCCTGTACCAGCTCCTCTAGTAGTCTGGGAGATCTGCTGTTTCATCTCTGCTGTGTTCAAAGCAGGGCCCCCAGGGCCATGCAGATGAGGTCTCTGTTCTCAAAGACATTCCCTCTTTGAGGATTCTAACAGACTACAGCCTGCCTGCCATGCAGACTGGAGTCCTGCAGGCGTGGGTGGAGATTAGAGTGGCCTGGGAGAGCTTGAGTGGTTCTGAGTGTTGTTTCTGCTCTCAGTGGCCACTCCGGCCTTGGAGTGGTCCTGCCCAGTCTCCATGTGGCTGACTCTAAATCTATGTCTGGGGTGGCAAACCAAGCTGTGTTAGAGATCGTGCTGGGGCTGGCTGACCTTCCCCAAACCCGGATAATCTCTCTCCTTGGCAACAGGCTGGGGCACCGAGGGACAGTGACAGATTGTGAAATCCTGGGGCTGGGCTTTCTAGAATTACTTAAAAAGAGAAAATATTAACAATACCTTGCATTTGTATAGTGCTTTTAGAAAGAAGGAGAGAAAGCAGTCTTTAAAAACTGTTCAAGGAGAAGGCAGCTTTGCTGTGTGCCTGGTAGCAAATCAGGTGGGTAAGAAATGCGTTGTCTTATTCTTATCCACTCAATAACACTGTGAGTGTTAGCAGAAATAATTTTTTTTCACAGATGAGGATGCAGAGAAAGAGAGAAGTGGAGTGACTTGATCAAGTTCACACAGCAGAATTTGGGTCAGAATTTGACCTAACCTTCTTGCCTTTTTTGCACTGGCCCAAAGCAGGCAGAGAGGATGAGTCTGGGTGACATCACAGTTCACTTTGTCTACCTGAGATTGTGGCATGTAGACAGCTCTTCTGAGTCAGATTGTGTACTTGGTCCTCTAGGGCACACGGGAGTATGTCTCTACTTACAGGTCAGAAAACAATGAGGAAGAGTAGGGATGGTGCATGAGAAAAATTGGCATCCTCTTGCAAGGTTCTTTGCATCTTTAAGCAAGGCAGGGCCAGACTCAGCAGATCAGGATAGGCGGGGCTCCTTCTGCCACCTAGGGAGACTCAGTGGAGTTTAGAGATTTAAAGAAAAGGACAGTGAATTCTAGCCAATGGGCCAAATGCAGCCCACTGCCTGTTTTTGTAAATAAAGATTGATTGAAACACTGTCATATTCATTTCTTTATTGTCTCAGCCTGCTTTTGTCCAGAGATCATATGGCCCACAAAGACTAAACTCTTTACTGTTTGTTGACCCTTGCTTCACACCGTACACATCAAAAATTAACCTAAATTTATTGTAGACATAAATGTAAAACCTAAAACTATAAAACTTCTAGAAGAGAACACAGGAGGAAAATCCTTGTGAGCTTGGGCTAGGCAAAGATTTCTTTGACACAATACCAAAAGCACAATTTATTATTTTTCAAATTATCCAAAAATTTTTTGATAAACTGGACTTCATTAAAATTAGAACTCTTCAAAAGGAGTTATTAAATGAATGGAAAGACAAGCCACAGGCTGTGAGAAATTATGTACAGATCACATATCTAAGAAAGGATTTATATACAGGATCTATAATGAATGCTCTAAACTCAATAATGAGAAAACAACCCAATAAAAATGGGCAAAAGATTTGAACAGATGCTTCACCCAAAATGGGTGAAGATATATGGATAACATATAAGAATATGAAAGGATGCTAACATTATTAGTCATTAGGGAAAAGCGAATTAAAATCACAATGAGATACCTGTTAGAATGGCTGAAATTCAAGAGTGGCCATATCAAATGTGACACAGAATATGGTGCAACTGGAATTCTCATTGCTGGTGGGAATATAAAATGGTACAACCACTTTGGGAAGCAGTTTGGCAGTTTCTTAAAAATTTAAGCATGTACATACCATAAAATCCATCCATTTCACTCCTAGCCAAAAACAATGAAAGCATATAATCATATGTCCACACAAAGATCTATATGCTAATATTTATAGCAGCTTTATTCATAACTAGAAACAACCCAATATCTACCTACAAATGAACAGAAAAACAAACTGAGGTATATCCATGTAATGGAATAACACTTAGCAATAAAAAGGGATGAACTATTGATAAATTTAACAACATGAATAGATCTCAAAATAATTATAATTATCCTGAGTGGAAGAAGCTAGATCGAAAAAACAGAGTACATACTATATGATTCTATTTATAAAAAGTTCTAGAAAATGCAAACTAAGCTATAGTGACAGAAAGCATATCAGTGGTTGTCTAGGAATGACAGGCTTGGGGGGCAAGGAAGAGTGGGAGGGTTTGATTGCAGAGGGCCACAAGGAAACTTTGGGGACAAAGGATGTTCATTATTAATATCTTCATTGCGGTGATGGTTTCATGGTGTGTGTGTGTGTGTGTGTGTGTGTCTGTCTGTGTGTAATATGTCAAAAGTTATTAAATTGTATACTTTGAACATGTACCTCTTCTTGCATGTCAATTATGTCCGGATAAAACTATTCTTTAAGCTTTTCGATTTTTATTACTCAAAAAAGCTTCATTTTTAAATTTAGCTTTCTGACTCTGCTTGTGTTCTCAACACTTTCACAATGACTTCCTGCTCCTGGATAAGGAAAGCATGCTTGATCCTGTCATGGACACATTCAGCACACATGGAACCACCATAGGCCCTACTGACATGTTCTTTTGTTTTAGACAACCTCGTAAGAACTTCAGGTGTCACAGCATGAACCCCTCAAAGCCTGCCTGGGCAAAGCCACATGCAGAGTTTGGTGCTCTCCCAACCTTCTTGCTATAAAGATAAACAGTTCTATTGTCAGGGGCTCGGGACAGCCTCGTTTTGTTAGAGGTTGCAGGAGAACCTGTGATGATATGTCAAACGCTGGACCACTCTGAGTGCCTCTAGACAGCATCCCTGGAAGAGGCTCAATAAAGCTATTTTTTTAAAAGGAAGAAAAAAAATCCTGATCTTGTCATTTCTTTCTTTAAACACTGTGTAGTTCAAGGCAGCCAGCCCACTCCCCAGGCTTTATGTGCCTTACTGTCACCACAGTGGTTGAGCTCAGCAGCCACTCTGTCCTCTCAAGCCTTCCCTTCATGCTAGGGGGCCACAAGTGACCACAGTGTTGCCGTTGTGTGATAGGGACTACCAGAAGGCTCTCTCCTTATGTCACTGCTGCCTTCCAAGCCAACTAAGTCAGATAGGCAATCTCAGATTCTCATGCCCTTGAGAGACTGTTGCCTGCCACCATCCTGGTAACAATCGCTTTACTGCTGAGAGTTAGTTACAGAAAACAGGATCCACTCTAGTTGAAGCAAAGAGGAATGTATTAAAAGATGCTGGAGATGAGTTCAAGAAGGAAGGTCCTAGCCATTTCTGCATAAGGGAATTACCTCAGTAAGTAGGGAATGATCTGATTGTAGAATATGAAATCTATATTATAGAAGTACCTAGTTAATGGTGTTTTTCCCCCACCATATCGTAACTTCCCAAATCCTCTTCCTGTCCAATGGCTAGTAAAACTCAGCTCAGAGCCTTTGACTAATGGCTCATTCCAGGTCTGGCGTAGGGAAAAGACAGCGTGAACCTGGAATGCCTCATTGGGCTAGAAAGAAAGACACCCTCAAAGATTGACGGGGACATGTCAAAAGAACAGAGGACACTACACATCTATTAAAATCTATTTTCTGAAGCAAAACAACAATGGCAACAAAAACCTGACAAAGTCACAAGAAGTGATTCCAGGCTCACTAAAGGATGATTGAGAGAACGAGCCGTCTGGTGTGCAGGGAGACACCTCCTACCTGGATGTGGATCAGTGATATGGCATCAGCCCCCCCAGGAGATCTGTGAGGAAGACACCAGGAAAGCATCCTGGTGGGGACTAGGGGTCCTGAGTTCTAGGCTGTCCTTGCTGCTCGCTTTCCTGCGCCAGCCCACAGGTGAGTCTTTTCCTCCTCTAAGCCCCTGGTGTCCTTGTGTGTTAAATAAGGATGTAGGGGGGACCCCAGGTGTTTCTCAACTGAGTTCCCTGTGGCCTAGGACTCCTGGGAACTGCCTTGGGTGCTGCAAGGGCCAGAGAGAGCCCTTGAGTTCTCTCTGGGGTGAGTTCTACCCAGACAGTCCTGCTTGTCTCTGTTGTATGTTGACAGGTACAACTCTCAGTTGACAAACTCAGGAGGTACAGAAAATATCAGTTCCTTTATTTTCTAAATTTCTAAATTAATTTCTGACTCCCAGGACCCATCCCAGAAGCTGGACAAAGTATTCACCTCAGATATCCTTGGGGTTCTCCTCTCAGGCAGTACCTCACTTCTGGGACAAGGGTAGCCACTGAGAAGCCACATCTCTGTCCAGTGGCCCCCATGGGTCCAGCTGCCTCTGCCCATTCTGTGCCACTCCTGGGACATGGTGGCTTTGGGAAGCTGACCAATGTCCCCCTCTGCTTTTCTCTCCTCACCCACAGACCCTTTCCTCCAGCCCACTCTCCAACCTGGGAAAGCCCTTCCTAGCCTGGGGGAAGTCTCCCTTCGGGTTTCTTCAAGACAATTGTTCAGACTTTGCCAGCGAGCCCTGCTTAGTGGGTGAATTCTGTGCCCCAAGATTTCCTATGTTGAAATCCTAACCCACAGTACTTCAGAATGAGACCTTCTTTGGAAATAGGCCTTTACAGAGATAATCAAGTTAAAATGAGTCATGAGGATTGGACCTAACACAATATGACTGGTGTCCTTATAAGAAAAGGAGATTTGGTCACACACATGCACAAAGACGACGTGAAGAGAAGCAGGGAGAAGACGGCCAGCTACAAGCCAAAGAGGGTGGCCTGGAGCAGCCCTCAGCCCTCAGAAGGAACCAGCCCTGATGACGCTTTGCTCTCAGACTTCTGGCCCCCAGAGCTGTGAGGCCGTCAGTTTGTGTTGCCGCCCAGTCTGTGGTACCTCGTTAGGACAGCCCTGGCAAACCCGTACAGACTCCTTCCCCCTCTGGACCTCCCTGCAAACCCTCTAAGTCCTCCTCTCTGTTGCAGGCTATTCCCTGTCGTCTGCTCGAATAGAAGAAAGGGATAGGAAGTGCATATTTCATAATGTCCTTCAGCTACACATATAAGGTTTTATTTGAACAGAGAATCAGAGGCCAAAAACAGTTTTAAAATCAGTGGGCTGATGAGTTGATGATTGTTGTCACTGAATTGTACTATTCTCTCTACTTTTGCATATATTTGAAATTTTCCATTATCAATTGTTAAAAGGGGAAATGAGAGAGAAAACATCACTTGACGCCACCAGACTAGAATAAGACCAAGTTGCGTCCCGTCTCTAGAGTTCGATCCCGGTATTGTCAGCCCCTTTCCTTGTCCCTACAAGCCAGGCTGTGCTGACACCATCAAGAGCCGGCCCCCAGAGCCCATGCCTGCCTTCCCCAGCCAGGCTTGGCACGGAGGCCTCCACAGCCCTGCAGCAGCCATAGCTGAGCTGGGGTGGCAGACAGACCCCCTGGATCCCAAACATCGAGCAGACCTCCCCAGGCAAACCTCACCACCAACTTGGCAGCTCACAGTATCCTCTGGATGACTGCTTACCCCAGCCTTTCTCCCTCTAAGGGGTTGTTTACCCTGGTAAAGGAAAATAAAAATCTCAGGACCCCCTCCCCCGATTCCTTATGCAAAAGGAAAGGTAAAGGCCTCAGGCACCTGAGAGGGACTATTTAGGCAGATCTTTGATAAGGAAACTCCTTGCTGGCCTTCCATAAGCAAGGACATGTAAATTGTAACTTAGATCCGCAGGCTAACTAAAACTAAAGTCTGTTCAAGTCATACTAATAATGAATTACAAGTTTATCCAAGTTTATCTTCCCAGGTGCAGAATAGAAACAAGACAAGATCAAACATTCTTTCACCTACCCAGGGACATCTACATAACTGATGTTTCCTTCACTCCCTTTTTCTCTTCTAACTTTCACCTTATCTCATGTAAAATGTAGATTTTCTCAACCTCCCAAGAATGTAAACATTTTGCCTCCCTTCCTAACCCCCTTGCTCTTGTTTTCTTTCTGTTTGCCCTGTCCCCCTCAAATGTTGAGGTTCCTTAAGTCCCTCCAGGAAAACAGTCACAGATTTGTCCGTGTTTTGTGTTTTTCCTGGTCACATCCTCAGACTGTGGCTTAATAAACCTCCATTGATTGAGATCTTTGCCTCAGTCACTTATTTTTGGTTGCCACCCTGAATCCTGTATTACCATTTAAAATACCAAATAACTACTCAAATGTTACTAATGACCACTCAAATTATTTTTCAGTGGCTCTTGCCCAACATTCCTCCTCATCGAAAGCTCTCTTTAACCTCCAGCGCTGAGTCAGGGCGAAAGAACCCATAGAAACAATAGTATTTGTGGCATTTTAAATGAGTTCTGGATATTACTGGTACCCAAATCACTTTACTCCTGGCACTATGGTGAAATAGTTAATAAATGGCATCCTGATTGTTCTCAACTTCCTCGTGTCTCATTTCAGGGCCATTCTTTATTTCTTCCTTTTTAATTCCTCCTCGAAACTCACGTCTTCCTTTAGAGCCAACACCAATGTTGAAATTTCTACTGGCAAAATGAGAAAAGGAAGATGGGCTTTGCTGGGACTGATTTAATCAAACTTAAGAAACTCTCCTTTTATTTTAGGATTATGTTCTTCCTATTTTTTGGTCTTAAAATATCTTTTCCTTCATGACATTGTGGTATCAGTGTATTATGATGTATTGGTTAGGGTTTAATTGCAGGTGCAGCAATCACTCTAGCTCTCTTAAGCAGAACAGAATTTAATACAGGGGTTTAGGACAAATTCATTGGAAGGACTGGTGGTGAAGACTTAGGCTGGGCTCATGGCAATGACTCCCAAACATGGTAGGACTGGCCTGCCGAGAGCCCTGCCATCGCTGCCGGGATCAGGAATCTGGGGGGTCGGGAAGGCACTGGCCCCATCTGCCAGCTCCAGGGCCACATCTCCTCGCAGGGGCCACATCAACCTAAAATGGATGCCACAGACACTGCCTATTGACACCTGAAAACTAGAGACTGGGCCTGGGGCTACCTCTGCCCCAGGGGAACCAACCATCTTATCCCCGAGCTTTCCAGGGGCAACAGCAGAAGCAGCAAAAGCGCAGGCTTGGCCACGCTGCCTCCTTGCAAATCTCATGCCAGCACACCTGCCTGGCTCAGGGCCAGTCACATGGGGACCTGGAGCTGTGAGGCCTGCTGCCAGGGTGGACTGCAGTTGCATGGACTGATCTGCAATACCTATCACTGATGGTAGCTTGTTTTCCTTGGCAATCGTATGGCTGGTGCCCCATATTTCACTCATTTGTGGAATCCAAAATCCTGGGGGTGGCATCAAGCCTCTAGAGCAGCCCCATCAAGAACAGAAATTAAGCTAATTATATCTACACCAGAATGTCTGATAAACATAGGAAAATGTACTCCTCTTTGCCATCATCAAGAGGATGCAAATTAACATCATGATTAACCTCGATTAAAATCACCACCATACACCTACTAGACTGGCTAAAATGAAAAAGTGACGATAGCAGGTGTGTATGAGGATGTAGAGCAACAAGTGTGTATCAGCACAGACACTTGGGGAAACTGTGGCAGTACCTGCTCAAGCTACGAGTATGGTTGCCCTTTGACTCAGTAATTCCATCCTGAATCCATCAGAAAAAAACAGGTATGAGGCAGGGTGCAGTGGCTCATGCTTGTAATCCCAGCACTTTGGGAGGATCATTTGAGCTCAAGAGTTCGAGAGCAGCCTAAGCAACATAGAGAGACCCTGTCTCTACAAAAAATAGAAAAATTAGCTGGGCATGGTGGCACATGCCTGTAGTCCCAGCTACTCAGGAGATTGATGTGGGAGGGTCCCTTGAGCCAAGGAGTTTGAGGTTGCTGTGAGCTATGATCGTGCGACTGCACTCCAGCCTGGACAACAGAGCAAAACCATGTCTCAGAAAAAAATCAAATAAAAAAATGTATGAGAATATTCACGGTAATGTTTTCAAGAGGTAAAAACTATAAACAACCATGATGTCCCTCAGCAGTTGAATGAATAAATAAATTGGAGTATAGTCTCACAACAGAGCATTACACAGCAATGAGAGCCAACAAGCTACAACTACATGCAACAACATGCATGAATATCACACACATGATGCCGAACCAAAAAGACAGGCACAAAGAGGGCTTGCTGTTTGCTTCCATTTATAAGCCACAAAAGCAGAACCTTAGAAATTGGCACAGCAGCTCCCCGTGAGGGTGGATGGGGACTGGAAAGAAAGATGATCTTGGGTGTTGATCATGTTCTGTTTCTTGATCTGGATGCTGGTTACACATGTGTGTTCACTCTGTGAAACTTTATCTTGCTGTATCACTTATGATACATGTGCTTTTTAATGTGTATAGATACTTCAGTAAAATTGACAAAAACTAAACAACCACTTAGCTTCAATCTTTCTTTCTCCAAGCACCTCCCACCCACTGCAGGCTGGTGACAACGATGCTTCCACTTACAGAGCACCTGCTGCGTGCCAGGCGCTGCTGATTCTCACGAGCTATGGCGAGAATGCTTACCCCATCCTATGGGTGAGGCACCGGAGACGAGGACAGATGAGCAGCCTGTCCACAGCCATCCAGGGGGCAGTGCTTGAGCCATGAGCCAAGCCCTAGCCTGTGCCCTTCCAGTACAATCCACTGCTTCTCCACTGTGCTGGGTCTCCTTTCCTGGTCTGCAGCCTGGGGAAATGGTCCTGTGCCAAGGATTTGGCCACCTCCCTGTCCCCACCCCCATCTCTGCTCCTCTCCCCGACTCCAGGCCGGTAATGCTGAGCAGCTGCCACCATGGCCAAGCACCCTAGAGGGCAACATGTTGTTCCTTGATGACAAGCCTCAGGGAGCCACACAGCTGCTGTCGGCCACACGCAGTGGTGTAGTATGCTGGAACTGTTCTTGCCCTTGTGCCAGCATCTCCTGGGCGTGGCACGGGCAGTGTTTGGGGGATCTGCCAAGCCAGGGCCTGCAGCAGCAGGGAGGGAAGACTCACACCCAGGACCAGCCCCTGTGGTCACCTGCCTTGCTGGACCATCTCTGGGTGAGTAGAGCCCCTGGCTACTCTCGACACTAGTGTTCTGGACATGCCTGACGCCCTTGGGGAGGCCCCTGCCTCCGGCTGTGGGAATGCCACGGATGTGCAGTGTACATCTGCTGTGCCCTCTGTCAGTGCCTGGCATCAGTGCACTGAAAGGCAGTGCCGGCTGTGGAGCTGGGCAGGCATGGAAGGGACAGATGCCATCAAGAAAGACACAGTGTCCCTGCCCTCAAGTAGCTTATAGCCTTGGTGATGGTAGTGACTAACATTTATTGAGCACTTACTATTTGCTGGGCACTTGTTCTAATTTCTTCATAGACATTGTCTCATTGAGGTCTTAAAACAACTCTTTAGGTAGGTACTACCATAATTCCCATTTTATAGACAAGGAGCTGAGGCTCAGAAGTTTAAGGGGCTTGTGGTGGGCAGCCTGTAAGCTGGCCCAGTCGTCCTACCTCCTGTACTTATGCCCTCACATAACCCCCACCGTTCCAGTGCGGGCTGGGCTGACTGACTCGCTTCTGTTGAGTGGAATAGGCAGGAGTAACAGAACGTCATTGCTCCTGAGATTGGGTTATAAAAAGACTGAGGCTTCCATCTTGGGGGCTCTCTCGCTGTCCCTGGTCACTCGCTCTCGGGGAAGCCAGCTGCCCTGTTGTGAGGCAGCGTTGTGGAGAGGCCCACATGAGTGAGCTTGGACACGTTCTTCCCCCAGTTGAGGCTTGCAATGGCTGCAGCCTTGGCCGACATCCTGACCGTAACCTCATGAAAGACCTGAGCCAGACCCACCCAGCTAAGCTGCTCTCAGATCCCGGACCCACAGAAACTGTGGCACCATAAGCAGCTGTTGTTTCAAGTGGCCAGATGCTGGGATAACTTGTCACATAGCAATAGATAGCTGACACTCTTGCCCATCCTCGCACAGCCTGCCTGTGACCAGGCTGGACTTTGCAGCCAAGCGTGCCTGACTTCAGCGTCCACGCTCTCACCCGCCCCACGGCACAGCCTCCCTGTAATGCAGAAGAGACACAGTCAATGCTCGCACGGCGCTGAGACCACCTGAATTGACGACAAAACTGAGGTCCCAGTAACCATGGGAGATTCTTAACCATTCTGTGCCTCAGTTTTCTCATATGGAAAATGGGAGCGATAATAATACCCAATTTCATATGGTTATTTTGAAGAGTCAACAAGTTTTTACCTGAGAAGCTCTTAGAACACAGTGAACACTCAGTAAGAGTCAACCATTATGAGTAATGGATGAAATAAGGTATGCAAACATTAAGTGAAATAATATTGGGCTCGATCTGCTCTGAAAATCAGTGTTCTCATTTGCAAAATGGAGATGACAATATTGTCAGTCCTTGTTGTCAGGGTTAGATGAACTAGCACGGTGCCTGGCACATACTAGAGCTTAATAAATGGCATCCACAGAATGATATATTGACTGATGCTCGAAAGGTGGCATCAGGTGGAAGATGGGTGACCAGTAAGTGCTGTGACAGTGCAGCCCTGTGGATCCTACTCATCTGAGACACTCCAGGTGTCCCTGCCCCAGGGTCTGGGAGCCAAGTGAAGGCAGAGGCCAGGGTAAGGGTGTGGGGGGCAGAATTTGCTGCTTGTGGGAAATCGAAGCGGCCTGGACCTTCCTCCTGGGCCTTGGGAATCTGCTCCTGCCGAGGCCCAAAGCAGGCCTACTGTGCTGCCGCTGACAGGACCCCCAGTGCTCCAGTGAGGGGAGGTGATGTGAACAATCCCAGGAAGGAAATTGGTTCCATAAAAATCCCCAGATCCCTGGGGCTGGGAGGCTTAATGAGTCCCAGCACGAATGAGTCCCCACCATTTCCCGTTACAGTTGGATCTTCTTTGCAATCGCATGGTTTGTGCTCTAAATGTACTCCAAAAGAAATAAATGACCAAATAACACAAAAAAGATGGGCCTTACTCTGCAGCCCTATGTGGAAATGTTTGGGAAAATGTGATGACCATCTTTGTGCAAAGATTTGGAGATTTGTGAAACATGTTTGTACAACTTCCTTTGCCAACTTCTTGTTGATATTTTTGGCATATTGAAATACCAAATATCATAAAGGAGAAAACACGTAGCCCCGGAATGATATTAGAACCTACTTGTGAAAAAGTGCATTCGCACAGCACCCCAAACCTTACCATTTTCACTGAGGCTGATGTTTGCTATGAACTTTGGGACGGAAAGACTTGGTTGTGATCCTGGCTAGGGCAGATGACTTCCCTTCTCTGGGTTTTCTCAGCCACAAAGTATCGGGCTTGGACCTGATCAGTGGTTTTCAAATTGGGTTCCCTGGGACTCCTGGGGGTGCCCAGAGAGGGCTCCCACCTCTTACATAAATCAGAGCTGCTCCCCTTTTGTCAGCCTCATGTTTTAGGGTTCAGATTCTGATTTTTTGGAAAAGAGATTTTCCTGCTTAGGAAAAAAAAGACTTGACAGTCACTTTCTTAGAACATCTCTAAGCTCCTGACCAGTTCTTATATTCGTAGAGTCTTATATTTGTAGTGTACAAGAGGAGAGGGAAAGGGGGTTAAAAATGGCATAGAAATATAGGAGTCAGGCTCAAAGAGGGACTTCCGCATAACAGAGAAGGAAAGCGAAGGATTTTTTGTTTGTGGGGATCTTTAACAAGAGCAACAGAGGGTTTGGACGCAGTGAGAAACCCAGGGCTGGGGGTGGATGAGATGACCCCTCGGCTGGAGAGTGCCACGGTCCTGTGAAATTCCTGTGTGGGCTGAGCAATTCCTAAACAGGGAAAGGCCTTGCAAGCCACAAGGCAAGTCTATTTTGTACATATCTTTCCTTCTGCCCAAACCTACTCCTCCCAGCTCTCCAACCTGAGTTATGCGCGGGACAGATGTTTACTGAGTGCTTACTGTGCACCAAAGACGGTGCGAGTGCTGGGGGGACTGCGAATCCCTGACCTCTCGGAGCTCGCATTCCGGAGGCAGGGAGACACAGAACCTGACCCACAAACCACACAGCCATTCGGTGGCACCTGTCCTAGTGCTCTGAAGGAGAAATACAGGTCAACAGAACAGTTACAAAGGAGTCAGACCCAGAGGGACTGGGGTGGACTTCCTCAAGGAGTGATGTTTGAGAAAAAAACTGAAAAAGAGGTGGGAAATGAACTAGGTGGAGAGGGAAGGATCCCTGTAGGAATGGAGGAGCCCTCTCCAAGGAAAGAAGATGTCGGGGGTGCCCTAGGGATGCCTTTTCCTCTGGCACACGCACATGCTGATCCGGCTGTGTGGTTTTAGCTCATTCCCAAGTTCTATGTTAATGAATTTGCTACTGCCCTGCCCCCACCTCTTCTAAACCCAGTGTGCACCAGAATCACCTGGGCACTTATTCACACAGAGTCCTGGGCCCCACTCCCAGAAATCCTGATTCCATGTTGGTGACGTTGGGGTCACCACACCCAAAGCACACGTGAGCAGAGCTGCTCCGGCGGCCTGCACTGTCCTGTCCCTCTCAGAGCCACACTGGACACACACCTGTCGCAGAGATTGGGGCCACTCCTGGCCTGGCTGGGAGGTCGAGGCAGATGTCCTTGCCATGCTGGGACTGGGGTTCGGGGGGGTCTACGTGGACAGCTTAAGGGCCCCCGTCATGGGGGTCAGGGTGGTGGGGATGTGAATCAGGGGCTAATACCCTCCACCTCCTGGGTCTTGTCTTGCACCGAGTATCTGAGAATCCATGTGAGGAAGGAGGGTAAGGGTAGCAGAGGTAGCTGGAGTGTCGCCGTGTAGTGACTGTGGCACACAGAAGCTCTCCACACATGTTTTTTGTTTGTTTTCCTTTTCTCTGAGGAGTAAGGAGGACTCTGAAAACTGTGTTCTCTGGTCCTGGCTTCTAAAGGAGGCTACGTGGTGTGGGGAGAGGGCCTTGACTTTGAACTTAGACCTATTATACAGAATTGTCGTTTGCTTGCTGCATGACTGCGACAGGATCACTTAACCTCTCTGAGATTCAGTCTCCTCAGTGGAATGAAGACATCTCTTCTCTCCGGGTGTGGACACAGTAGTAGCTCAAGGAAGGGCAGTCCTTTCCTTAGCTAAGTCCTCTCCAAGCTGGGGCTGGGGCCCCTCTGGGGAGGCCGTCCAGCCCCCTGCTTCTCCCCCTCTCCCCTCCGCAGCGTGGCTCTCAGGCTGGGCCTGCAGAGCCAGGCTCAGTGGAGACAAGGCCTCCTGCCCCCTGCAGGGCAGCTCTGGGGGGCAGCGGGGTGTGCAGGAGCCCTGCCCTCGGGGCTGCCCTGGCCAACCCAGCTCCGGCCTCGGGCTGCCTGGCCAGTGTTCCCTCCCCCTCCGGTATTTCTGTCTTCACTAGTCCACAGATGCAGCTCTGTCAACTGGTGAGGCTCCCGTGCAATGGTGGTCAGCTGTGTAGGCCCGTTTTCTAGCTGGAACGATGTCTGGTTTAAGGAGCCAAAGGGGAGGATGTTGGGGGAAGGTCGGCCCCCAGGAGGGCCAACCAGCAGGAGGAAGGCCCAGCTGGCATTCACGCTTAGGGAATGGGGGGCTTCTGCAAGGCCTCATGAGGCCGAAGCTGGCTCTGTGGCATGGTGGTGCTGGTCATCCCAGATACGGCGACTCTTTGGCTGGGAGAGGAGTATGTGCTACTGAGTCTCACCCACCTCACCCCATCTCGGGCCTTCCCTTGCGCTAGGAGGACAGAGCTTCCGTGTGGATGCCTGCAGGACCTGGATATAAGCTCTGCAGGACTTGTTCATCACTCATTCATGAGCCCACCCTTAGCACCCAGCACAGGATCTGGCATCCAAGGGGATCTCACCAAATCTTTGTTGCATGGCTGATGGGGGAGGAGGCACCATGACATAAGGGTTAAGGGCATGGATTTCAGAGCAGGACGAGCTGGTTTCAGATCCTGGCTCTGCTACTTACTAGCTGTGTGTCTGGGGTAATTTTCCCAGCCTGACTGTGCCTCGATCTCTTCATCTGTGGAAGAGAGATGGTAGGAGACAGCACCTACTTCACAGGCCCTCTGGAAAAGCAAACAGACCGGGGGTGGCAGGTGTCCACATAGTGAGTGTCGTTGAAGGAATGAGAGCATGCGGCTTGGAGAAGGTCCAGGTGTGTGGGCAGCTGGGTTTCAGGGCTCTGCGGGGAGAATGGATCAATGGATCAATGGACACCTGAGGGTGTCCAAAGGGTGTTCCTGCTCAAAGGAGGCTGACCTGCTGTGGTTTAACCTCACTGAGGAGAGAGAGATGGAGAAACTATGGCCCAGGAGGAGATAGATGAGGAAGAACTTCCATGGTGAAGGTGCACCCAGAGGACCCACAGAGGTCTAGCAGGGGCCCGAAGGGGTCTTCTCTGTCTCCTGGAAACGTCAGGGTCGCAGCCTTGCTGCAGATCTCGCTCGGCTTTTCTCCGTATGGCTCCTGCCTCCTCCCCGCTCCCCACTCTGGCTGGAACCCGAGGAGTTCATCAGCGTTTCCACGGTGCTCGTCACTGTAGAAACCGGGGCCAGGAGAGACAGAGGAAGAGCTGGAGAGCGTGAGGAAGGGAGGGGTGAAGAACAGGTGGGCTAAGGCCTGGGTGTGGGCAGGATGAGGAGCGACCTCAGACACCTGGCGGGCCTCTGCAGTCTTCCCGTGGAGGGAGTGACCCCATCGGAGGCTCTGGTTGCCTGTACGGAGTGGGTGTGTCAGATGGCTGTCCGCAGGGTTGCTGTGCTGTCCGATCGCGTGTGCGACACTTAGCGTTCAGCGCAGCACCGTTCCTGACGACAGCCACGACCACCACTCTGGCCAAGGGCCGGCTCCCATTGCAGAGGCTGAGCTGGGGTCCCACCTACTTTGTCCAGTTGTAAAAGCAGAGCTGAGCTGTGGGACTTCTATTTTTTTGTCATTTTATTTTGTTTTTGTTTTTTTGGGTAGTGAAGACTTAGCAAACATGGATCAGTATGATTAAATGAAGCTAATAACAAAATTAATTTTCCATGTAATTATATACATAGCTGCTATTACGCTGCGTGGTAACTCGTTATAAATGTAAACAGTCCACAAAAACAAAAGTAACTAGTGTGCCTTTCACACAGCCGGGCTATGGCCACAGCTTTTCTCTTTTTGTCTTGTTAGTGCTCCAGGACCTGTCATGGAACTGGGCTGAGAGTTTCCCTTGATGCCACGTGGCGTTCAATCACACTCAATGCTGACGCTCACCTGTTGTGCCTCAGTTGCTCTCATGCCCCCAGGGCCCTCCTTTCATCCTCCCATCAACCCCAGGACCTGCCCCTGTCCCCTCCGGAGGGGTCCTTGGGCTGTACACTCCACTGCTCCTGTACTTCTGCTCTGACCTCAGGCGGCCTTCGTGCCCCCATCTATCAGCCACTGTCTGTCCCCTCCCCCACGTGGCAGGCTCTGTCCCAGGTGCTGGAGAGACAAAGGGAAGGAGACCAGTTAAATCGTCAAAACTGTGAAACACTTGGGCTTATGATGATGAAATATTTTTGCTCTATGATGTCTCCATGCACACTCTATTGCTCATGACCAAGATATTTTTGTAAGACTCAAAAAGGGTTATTTAAAAAAAAGAGAGAGAGAGATGAATAAGATCCAGTTCTTGATCTGAAGGAGCCGATGGGCTGGCAGAGGAAGCTGGTCCCTACGCAGCTCATCACAACACCCGGGACCATGCTGGGGGGCGTCTACGAAGGCCGCAGAAGCACATGTGGGGCAACCACCTTTGCTTGGTGAGAGGAAAAGGGTTGGGGAGACAGTTCAGAGCAAGTTTCATTGAGTCGCATCTTGACGGATGAGGAGGAGTTAGGCAGGTGGCAAAGGAATGATAATAATAGCTAACATTTATTGAGCACTTAGGATGTGCCAGGCGCTGTTCTAAGTGCTACTTGCGTGTTAACCCATGTAATCCTCACAGTGACGTCAGGAGGCAGGTGTTACTGTCATCTTGTAGAGGGAGCAACGGAGTGTAGTGGGTTATATTGTGTCCCCCTCAAAAGATGTGTCCAAGTCCTAACCCCTGGTACTTGTGACTGTGGCTTTATTTAGAAATAAGGTCTACAAAAATAATTAAGGATTGAGATTTCATTTTAAGATCTTAAAGTGAGATTATAGTCTCACTTCTAGATGAGATCATTTTGATTTAGAGTAGACCCTAAATCCAATGCCCGGTGTTACCAAGACAGAAAGGAATGGAGTGGGGAGGTAAGACACAGACATGGGGAGGAGGCCGTGTGAAGACAGAGGCAGAGATTGGAGTTGTGCTGCCATGAGTGAAGGAAACCCGGAGCCACCAGGAGCTGGGACAGGCAAGCAAGGATCCTTCCCTGAAGGCTTCAGAGAGAGCATCGTCCTGCCCATAGCTGGATTGCAGACTGCAGTGTCACAGGCTGTCCTCTGGGGAGCCACTGGCTTGAATCACTGTGAGTGGTCACCGCCCCCTCCTCCCTGCCAACCCCCAGATCTGCATCCAGGAAGGGTAAGGCTACTGCCCCTCACCAAGGTGGCAATCAGCTGACCCAGGGAACCTGGCCTCAGACCAGCCTTGATGCACCACAAGTAAGACCCCCATGAGCTGATGTTCCTGTCACTGAGCCACAGTCTGTCCCCACTGCCGTGTGCTCGATCTGCCAGGAACAGCCTGGCTTCCAGAGCGGACAGGCACTGTGGCTAGGGTCAGGGGAGCCTCCTAAGTGGGGAGACTGGGAGACACTGGACTCCTGCTTTGTGGGGGAGTCTGAGCGCTTTGGTGGTGGCAGCAAGCCCGGCCACCTGTCCTGTGGGAAGAAGGGAGGCTCCCTGGGCAGGCTTGTCCAGACCTCTGTCATTGCACCATTTGGAGGCACAGGGTTTGTGGTGGGGCCAGCCAAGCTTTCCCAGGTGTCAGAGACGATTCTGTGTCTCCACTGTGTTTTTGTGTTTTCGCTCCTTTGTCCTGATAAAGGAGGGCTGGGGCCGTGGCTTGTTTCTCCGGGGAAGTCAGGTCTTGCTACAGCAGGGAAGGGAGTGGCCCCTTCACAGGAGGGGAGAGCGACAGCCCAGACCAGACCAGGAAGCCCGATGGTGAGGGAGGGCAGGTCTGGGCAGCGTTTCCCTGGGCCCCCGCGTGCTGGAGCAGCGCCACCAGCCTCTCATGGGAATGGCCCCATGGGAGCGCCCGCTGCCCGGCTCCGGGCCTCTGTGGGACCGAGGAGGACTGGGCTTCTGTCAGGGCAGAATCCAAGCAGATTTTCTCTTTGCTTTGTTTATGGTCTCCATCCACTGGCTCCGACCTGGCGTGCCTTCTCTTCCCAGGATAACTACTAAATTTCTGCCAGGGCGGGTCTAAGCAAGAAAGCAATGGTGGCTCCATTGTGTGAGGTTCCGAGAATGTCTTTTTTGTGAGTGTGGGGCTGGTGTCACTGCCCCTAGGGAGTCTGCCGGTCCCAAGGGAAGGGGACCCAGGCTGCAGGTGGAGAAGAAGCTGCGTCAGGCACTCGAGTGACATCCTTCTGGCCAGGACTGAGCAGGACAACAGGAATGGTAAAGAGAGACATGGGGACTGTTTTTTGGGCACTTGAATGTGTTGCTTTCTGTTTCTCCGTGGCAACAAAGCAAAGCAGCTTCCACTGTTGAGCCCTTACTTCCTCCGTGTGATCGAGAGAGGGACTTGAAAACAAGAAGGGGTGCTTCATGGCGTGCAAACTCCGGGCATTTGCCTATTGCCGGCATTGTCTGGGCTGTGCCGTCACATGCTGCTTATTGGTCACCAGCTCGGAGCCAGGCTGGGCTGCTGCAGCTGGAGATGACTGGAGATGGCGAGAGTGGGGCTGAGTGCTCAGCACGGGGCACCCCGCAGCCTTGGAGCTAAAGCAAAAGCAATATAATTAGTGCAGCCATGAGGGGTCCTGGAACGCACTGTCGCCAGGTTCATATCCAGCCTCTGCCACTCACCTGCTGGGTAATCCTGGGCCAGTTATTTACCCTTTCCTCAACCATTCTTCAGTTTCCGCATCTGTAAAACGGGAATCTAACAGCATTGACTTTGTAGACTTGTTCGGAAAATTATATGAGTTAATATATGTGGAAAATATGAACAGTGCTTGGCACGGTGAGGGCTCAACAGTATTAGCTGCTGTCATTCTTCATGGGGTCATCTTTGCTTTAGGGGCCTGCACGTGGGCAAGTCACATGCATTTGGAGGATATGCTCCTGGGGGAGGTGCTCTCTCCAAATTTTTTTTGTTCCAGGCCTTTTTCTCTTGCCTAATGCCTCAGATCCACACTGTCGGCTTTTACTCCTGCACCTGTGGGTGTGACATCGTGGGCGTTCTCAAAGCCGCGCCTGCACCTCCCCCGTCTCCACCCAATTACATGGCGTCAGGGCCAGCGGTTGCCTAAGGGGACCCAGAGTTCACCGAGGAGGAAAGCAGGACAGGGTGAGAGAGGGTGACCCAGGGGACTCTCTGTGACATGGTCCTTTACAAAGCCCAGTGCTCTTTCTCCATGCCACTGCCTCACAGTGGGAGGAGAGGTGGGGACTGTCACTCCTGGTTCCGGGGAGCAGGGGAACCGGGACTCCTCTGCTTGTGTCCTTCAGACACCATGGCTGGGCTCCAATGGGAAGATCGGGGTATCGGTGCCTGTGGTCCTGGGCTGGGGCAGGCACCCCACTTTGGGAGTTTAGAGGAAGGGGGCAGGAACGTGGCCGCAAATGCTGGCTTCTCCCACAGGCCTGGCCTCTGGGGTGGAGCCCAGCCTGGGCCTGCCAGCGTCTATCAACCCGATGAAACTGTCACAGAGGGAGTTCCTGCCCTCGAGGGCCAGAGACACCCACCTCTGGGCCTCTGGCAGATGGCCTGTGTGCGCAAACTATGTCTGGGCCCACGGAAGGGGGCGGTGGCCGTGAGTCCTGCAGGGCCTGGAGAGGAGCTCGCAGTTTCCGCTCCGCTCTCCGCTGAAACAAACTAGAGTGCCTTTGACCATTTAATGAGCTGGGGAACAGTCCATTTCATCCTCATGGCAACCCGCAAACTAGGTGTTATTTGTCCCGGTTTTATACATAAAAGAGGCTCAGGAACGTGGTGAAGGCAGGATGTGGAGCGGGAATGCAACCCGGGCCTGACTCGGAAGCGTTGCAGGGGTCTGTCTCTGAGGAACCAGGCGGAGCTTGGGAGGTTGGCACTGGGCAGAAATAGAACCACGCAAGCCAACAGTGCGGGGCACTGAAGAGGAGCGAGAAGGAAAAGAGGGGAGAAGCCTGAGAAGACTGAGGGATGCAGAGAAGGAGAACTGAGGGGGGTGAGGGGAGAGCAAGGCCTCCTCTCTGGCCTGCGGCACCGGGTATATCCCTGCGTTGTGCCTGCTGGAGTAGAAGGCCGACATGTGGGGCTGTGAGCCCCAAACCCTCCAGAGCCCAGGCAGGGAACACAGATGAACTCACAGGCCTGGGGGGTGCCCGGAGGACCCGCCTGTCAAAAGAGGGCCGCCTCCAGCCAGTCTCCGCGACGCCAAGGCACGTAGGACCAGGGCCCAGGCTCACCAGAGGGCCACATCTTTTTTCAAGAGAAGCAGGAAGTTAATTTTTTTAAAATGTGAACTCTCATAATTTTAAAATACTGGTAACCAAAACAATTTAAAATATCATTTTAGGAAAAAAAGCCTTCCGGCCTCCAGGATGCAAGCTCTGCTTTGTGGCACTTGTGTCCCTGAGGGTCTCCTCGCCAGATTGCGAGTCAGTCCGGGAGACCAGGGGGTGCTGGGGTGGTGGTGAGAGCTGAGGGCTGTGAGGAGGAACGCTCCAGATTTCCAGGGAGAAAGGAAACAGGGTAACACCAAGGCATTGCTGCCAGAAGACGCAAAAGAGACATTTCACCTTTGACCGTGGATGTGCCGTCCACCAGCTCCCCGCGTCAGGGTGCCAGAGCCCTCGGCTCTGCAGCAGGACATGAGGGTACAGGCTCAAGAGGGCTGAGGCAGGCGGGAGGGAGGGGTGCCTGGAGGCGGTGGGGAGCCGCTCAGCTGGCTGCTGAGAAGTGAATCACATTTCCATGTGATAGGTGCAGTTCACACTTCGTAAGGGAGCAGGGAGCAACCGCAGCCTGACTTTTCTAAATATACCAGGCAAGCCACACAGCCACCAGGTTTGCAACTGACATTCCTGACAGGAGGCTGGGCGAGGCCTCCGATTCCATCTTTGCGGGCTGCACCCCAGGCTGCGCTTGTCCAGCTGGGAGAGAGGGGCTGGGGCAGGGGGCTGGGACTTCTGGAAGGTGTCCACAGACATCCATTCCTGGGTAAATATCTGTAAAAACTGAGCAACTGTCGCAGGCCCAGGTTAAACTGTACAACCTTGAGGCTTCCAGAGGGGGCTGCTCCACCCCCATGGCAGACTTCCCGCTTCTGTTGCCCTCGGCCCTCCCAGAGCCGCCTGGCAGAGACCCCTGGTTGTGATCTTCAGGCTTCCAGGTATGGGCAGCATCCGTGACATCAGCCCTGGGAAGGTCTCCCCCAAGTCTACAATCTCTTTGAAAGTTCTCACCTGAAACCACAGGGTGGGCAGTTGAGGCTCTGCCTGCCTCGGTAGGAAGCTCAGGTCCCGGGGATAGGAAGTCCTCTAACTGGCTCACCGAGAAGTGCCCTGCACACCATCCTGCAGGCTGGGGGCAAGGGGGTGAGGAGCAGCCCTTTCTCTCCTTGGCGTCAGTTCCCATCTCTGTACAAGTAGAGGCTGGAGGTGACCATGCCAGTCTGAGGCCCCTTCCAGCTCTGACGTGGCATGGTTCCCTGGGGTATGATGTGGGCCGGGTTTGGGGAGTGGGAAGTGATGGTCTTCCTTGGAGCAGCGGGGCTGCCCGTCTTCTCCTTGCCTTGGATGTGAGGTGAAGCAGCCACGCCGCTGCCAGGCGCGGATCAGAGGCTCTGCGGGACCCAGAGGAGCTTTCAGTGGGGGCTGGGTCTTGATTGGCTGCTCTAACGCTGGAGAAAAGGCAGACGTGACCCAAAGAATGTAGGCTTTAGACTGTGGTCAGAGATGCCCCTGGCCAGCAGCGCCGCAGAGAGGTAACCCACAGGCCCTTCTAGAATCTCGTAAGCAGACTCCCAGCTGTCAGCAGCTTGGCTAATGGCAGGTGTCTGGGAAAATGCTGAGTCCTGGAGAAAGCACTGAGCTCAGAGCCAGGTGTTCAGACTGGAGGCACATGCAGGGTGCTGCAGCCTGGGACACAGAAGGTGGGGCCCTCCCAGGACCTTGACCTCCCATGGCATCCACTTGCTTCCCGGGAGCCCTGAGGGCTCAGGCAGGACTACGAGTCTCTAAGGAGCCAGCTTCTGTGACCTTTGAGAGGCTGCCTCGGTGGGGTACCCACGTGACAGTCATCTAGCATGAGCTCAGCCCCCTGGTGGAGGGAAACCCTTGTGGGCTTTGGGGTCTGTGGGGTCTGTGGGATCTGGTTCAAATCCTGCCTCTCTCACTCCTCAGACAGCCTTGCCTGACCACACTTCCTAACGCACTGCCTAAGCTTCTTCATGGAACTTAGTACCTGACACTACCTGATCTAACCACTGGTTTGTAGGTTTCCTGCCAGTCTCCCAAACCGCCGTAGGATGCTAGGCACTGAGAGCACAGCAGCAAGCAGGCCTGGAAGGGTCCCTGCCTGCACGAGGTCATGGTCTCGCCCTGGGCACGGGCACTGTTGTGCGTAGTAAGTTCGCAATTCTTACAGTGTCGCCTGAGACAGCACTTACGCTAAACAATTCTTCACTGTTGTCTGAAATCAAATTGAACTGGGCCTCTTGTTTGTTTTGGAGGTGCCCCTGGCGCTGTGGGAGCATCAGGAGCGGCCCTGGAGCCAGTCCTGGGACCTCCGCGGGCATTTCCTGGAGGCGCCGCAGCCACACCCGAGGGATGAGGAGGAGTCGCCCGGTGGAGGAACAAGGGCCTCCCAAAGGCCAGGAGGTCAGAGGCAGGAGCCCCGGGGAACAGCCTGACAGGCTGTCACAGAGAATGGGGAGCAGAGGGGCTGGGGACACGGGCAGGCTCGGGTCAAATGTGGTCTCAGGACATGTGCAGGGATCTGGATTTCACCCAGAGCAACAGATTTACTGAAGGCTTTTAAAAGGGAACAGGATAATATTGCCTTTTTTAAAGGTTATTCCAGCTGCCGTGCGGAGAAAGGATCTGGGGTGGGGGGAAGAGTGGAAGCTGAGAGGCCGGTGAGGAGGCTTTGCCGCCGCCCCGCTGAGAGGTGCTGGTGGGTGTCTGGGAGGAGACTCGGGAGACAGAATCAACAGGATTTAGCAACCGAGTCAAAGTGAGGAGAGGGCCCTTGAGGGCACAGAAGAGGAAAGGTGATGCCTAGACTCGTGACTTGAGCCACTGGTGGACAGGGTGCCATGCAGCACAGTGGGAAGACAGGAGGGGCAGAGGAGGAGGAGGACAGGAGGTGGAGACGGTGGCAGGGAAAAGGGTGATGAGCTTCATTTGCCTAAGTGGAGCTTCAGGTGCTCATGGGACTCCCAGGTGGAGATGGCCAGCAGAGCTCTGGAAACCGTGCGGGCCTAGGCAGAGGCCTGAGCTACCGCATGGAGATGCAGCCGGAAGCCAGACAGCCTTGCCCTCCTCTGCAGCTCCTGCTTCAGGTGCCTGCAGGGCCTGGCTGGGAAGAGACAGGGTGAATGGGGCTCTGGACAGGTGGCATTGGGGCCTGAGCGCGACCCCTTCCCTAGCACTCGATCCAAGGGGGGCAGCTGTCCTGGGTCCTTGCTGGTACCTGACACGTGCAGCGTGGGCGCCTGCTGCCTCACCTGATTTTTCTCAGATGCTTACATGACCTCTCTCAATTTTAAAGGGCTTACAACTGATTCAGTTTTTTAAAAAATGATACAATGTGGGCTAAACAAAATACTTCTACGGGCCGTATCTGCTCTGGGAACCGCTGGTCAGGGGCCTTGGATTTGAGGTGTGCAGAGGCAGGGGGACAGAATAAGCTTCTGCATGAGAATCACCCATGGGCTGTGTCTAGAAACGGACCCCTCAAGCGATTCAGAATCCACAGGCCTGGGCAAAGCACCATGCGTGATTCTCGAGAAGCTCTGAGTTAGGGGGCAGGAGAGGAGACAGAGAGGTTGGCTTAGGAGGCAGGAGAAAACCAGAAGAGCAGGCTGTCAGGAGAAAAGGTCACTTCAGGAAACAGGGCTGGCCGACCATGAGGAAAGGTGTTGGCTTCCTGGGAAGGATTCCAAGGCCCCTCTTCATTCTTCCCCTGCACGTCTTTGCTGCTCCCCAAGGAAGAGGAATACTGATCTTAGCGTCCGGTTTCAAGATGCTGAGGGAGCCACATTTGCCAGGGAGAGTGAGTGGAGGCAACGGGCGTGACGAGGCTGGCGCACACGGCTGTGCGTCTGTCTCCTGTCTCTAAGTGGGCAGGAGAGTGGGGCCTGCCCTCTTTCTGTGGATGCCTTCCTGTCCTTCCAGGCTGGCTCTCCCCCAGCCAAGCATGGTGGCACACACTCTTCCTGAGTGTGTCTGTCCCAGAGCTGGCGGTACGTGGACCAGCCTTTCTCCCAGCCACAGCGGTTAAAGACCGCAGTGCTGGGACGGAGAGCGGGGCGGGGGGGGGGGGCAGGGAGGGAGGCCTCACAGTGTCCTTTAGCCCAACTACCAACCCTCACTGGTTTGGGAAGCAGGAGTGTTCCGTGAGGTTCTGCCCATCTCAAGCCACAGTTTACCGTTTTGCTTATTTTCCATTGATTCTTTTGCATACACCTTCACTGGGACTACATTGAGGAACAATGAGAGTTCCGGGCCAGGATTGTGTGTTGCTGAGCCCTGCAGTCTACTCCAAAACCATCCCAGTATTGCTAACATCCAGCAGGAATGCACCCCAACTCCAACCACAAGACAAGGACTAAAAGGTGTGCACTGGATCTCAGAACAAGGAGGTCATGAGTGACCTTACCAGAGCCAGGTCGGTGGCATGGTAGGAAGTGACAGAAGCAGAGTGAGTGGCAGATGAGGAAGAGAGAAGTGTGTGCAGCCAACTGTTCCACAGAACAGGAGGAGAGAGGTGGAGGCGGTGAAGGGCATGGGTCAAGGCCAAGATGAGAAGAGCTGGCCCAGAAGAACACAGAGAGAGAATTGGACTGACAGAGGGAGGGCCCTTAGGATGGGGGAAGATAGAAACATCTAGAGCACAAGGTAGAAATTAGCTTTGGACAAAACGTCACCCCTTCCATTGCAACAGGAGGGAAAGAAAAGAATGACCCCAAGACAGGCAAGTTTATAGATTTGGTAGCAAAAAGCTGCAGGAACTGCTGTCTCATAGCTCTACTTTCTCTGTGAAATTGGGGGTGATACCCTGGGCTGAGAGGGAGCCAGAGATTTAAGGAAGACGGGAACCATGGCAGTGAGCTGAGCAGGCTGCCCAAGGAAGGGTGAGAGGCCCAGGGGACTGATCCCAGCCCGGGGCTTTAAGCCTGTGTGGCCCCAGAGGGGCTGCTGGGCTCAGCCTGGGAAGCTCAGACAAGTTTGCAGCTCTTGGCGGACACCTTTTCCACCCACTAGAAAGCAGCAAACGGAAGACTCCAGCTAGGGGTCTGACAGCTGAGTTCTCAACCAAATAATTCAAGTTACCTACCTGACAATGTGGTTTATGTTAAAAAAAAAAAAAAGCCCACAGACACAAGGAAAAATCTTCTAGATCCCAAGCTAAGCCCCTATCGCTCATTTCCCCTCCCCCCCATGGGTCAATATTCCCTGAGGGGGAAAGCTGCCACCAACAGATTAGTATTTTTCAAGGTATGTTCCAAGAGCCTTAGTGCTGAAGATGTTCCAAGGATAAAGGTGAAAAATAGGTTTGGAAAATCCTGCATTAGCACCCCCTCTCTTGGAGATTCACAAACGGCATTCACATGCAGAAAGATTGGAAATGTTTAGCAGGAGAGAAAACTTTAATATTGTTTCTGTGTCCTAAACCACAGAGCCCTTTCCCTACCATGCCCATCTTCCCGTTGCCACTCAGAACTAATAGCCTGTGGATGTCACGTCAACAGACATTAAAATAAACAAATCACCTGCAGTAGAACAGGACTGGCAGCCCAAGCGCAGGCAGCTAGTGGTTATTGATGGACATTCTCCAGTTTCCATAGCCCCCTGGTTATCTATCTGGTATGTCTGAAATGGCTATCATTTAAACAGCTATCTCTCGAGGAAGATTTTCAGCTTGTTGCAGGGCGAATATCATCTGTGGCATGAACAGAAGCATTTTAAATCTGTGAGAAATCCCACAATCCAAGAGTCAAGTGAGCGCAGATCCAGTGTGCTGAGCGCGCTGCAGACAAGCATTCTCGGTCCAGACGCCACCTTATAAGGTGACCTGACATTTTCTCATGGCCCAGGCCACCCTCTAAAAATATCCAGAGACAGAGTCAGAGTGGGAACTGACCTCCCTGAACACTTCAAATACTAACAAGCAGGCCCTCGACTAAACAGGAGGGCTGACACCTGCTTTATGACCCAGCTCCAGAAGCTCTGGGCTATTCAAAACTAAGCAGTCTGCAGGGTCCCTGATGGGGAGGGCACTACAGCTGGAAGGAAATTGACCGAGCCTCCAAGCACACACTCAAGTTGGTTTCTTTGTTCTAAAAAAAAAAATGTGATTTCATGTACTCCTCCAGAATATGCTTTAAAATCTGTCTTTGCTTTATATGGACAATAAAGATCCGTGACTGATTTTCATTAGAGCCCCTTTCGGCGTCCTTGGGCTGAAGCTGTTTTCCAAACTCCTTTGGCTCCAAAGGCCCCCAGATCACTTGTGAAGTGCTGCCCCCCAGTGGGGAAGCCCAGCTACGACAACACGGAGGCGGAAATGGTGTTCCGGGCTTTAACTAAGTGCAGCATCTGGAAACACATCTGGATTGCATCCACCCAAAGCCAAAGATAGATGTGAAAGCGCTGCCGTAGTAATAAGTCTATGTGCTGGAATTAGGGAGCAGAAAACATGATTTCCAAACATAGAAGGATTTATGAAACGAGTACTAGGTGCCTCAATACACAGCCTCTTACATGCTTATTTTTGCTCATCAAACAAGAGATTTTTAGGGTGAATTACCTTTTGTGGGAAAGATTATTTTTGGTAATGAGACTTGTCCCCATAACACTAAAGGACTATCTTTAAATTAAAAAAATATTAAAGTCTCTCACATGTTTAAAAGAAAGTGCTGGTCAAAAAAACCACACAGCTCTCTTCTAACTCTGGTTCTCAGTTGGAGGCAGAGGAATGTTAATAGGTATGGCTATTTTTGGTAATAATTGCTTAGAACAGTTTCTTCACCACTAAACTGTATGACAGTGAGCCAGGTTATTTGTGAGGCTGGGATTTTTTTTTCTTTTAAATAATAAAAGGAATTGCAAAGCTAATCTTCATTCTTGCTAAAGGGAACACAACAACACAGCAGTATTTTCGGAATGCTGCGTGTAACAGTAGGCCTCTTAATTATACCAATGGTAATTCCTCCAGGCTAAGGCTTATGTTAACATAGTACACATAATTGCCACAAAATATGACAATGACAAATTAGAAAGCCCCGGTTTCCCATTACAACCGGAAGATTGTAAAGGTTGTGTTTTCTGGGTCGCCTCTACTATTAACTTTACCATCTGTTCTTTAGTTTCAGTTGCAATAATTTTATTTGTCTTCTTGTAAATGAAAAGCCTGTCTCTGAAACAGAGCAGGCTCTGTATGAGGACACAGGTAGTCTAACCATGGGGCTGGTAACGTCCAGGCCGGGATCAGACAGCATTTAGGAAGAAAAAGGTTATCTGTTGCCCCAGTTTATGCAACTTTAACAAATGTGAAATAAAGTAAGCACCAAGGCCTCCCAAATAATATATATCTTAAAGTCTGTTTTTCTTGATGGTATTTAGAAAAAAAAACTTTTTAAACATAAGAAAGTTGCGCTTTGGAACAAAGACCACACTCTGGGGCAGTGGAGATGGTTAACTCTGAGAAAGACAGCAGACTGGGGGTGGGGTGGGGGGGTACGTTACTGCTACAGGCACCACGAGCGAGATGTCAGCCAGAGAACTAGAACGTGCCAGCACAAGGAGACAGCAGTGCTTCTGTTCTGCGGTGAAACAACTGAGGGTCCAGAGCTAGGTCAGAAGTGACCCAGCTGAGGACACCCTAAGTCAGGGTCCTTCCCACTGCTTCTGTGATCTTGAGTGAGGGAGCAGATCCTAGGATTGTTCTATGTTTGGAGGCATTTTCAGGATGAGGTGCTTGAACTTGACCACATCTTGTTTTAATATAAGATGAACAGTGCTGGGCAACAGTACTTCCCTCTCAGCTTCTACCAGAAAAGTTATACTAAAAAAACCTCATTATAAGACAAGGGTTCTCAACCTTTTGCTGAATAACTTCTTAGATTTCCTGGTCACTTACATGAGGAAATCCCAGCGTGCAGACTGGCTCAGTGAGCCTGAGGACTGACTGGCAGGGAAGAATGACTTTGTGGAAACCTCTTAATATAATCTATGTTTCCTGTGAGTGCAGAACCATTATGAATAGTAGAAATAGATTTTAAAATCATCAGAGAAAGAACTGGAGTTCATAACGGCACTGAAACCCTTCCATATTCCTACAACACCACATTCAGGCCTATTGAATGTGAAAAACCATTACACTTGCTGGTCAGTATTTCAAATCCAGGCAGAGCACACACTAGTTTATTTTGAAATGCAACACAGATCAGTATTTTATGAATACAACTTATTACCACATTAACATTATCAGGTAAAAACAGCTTTCAAATGCATGCATAGAAAGTTAAGCATAGTCTTTGAACTCCTTATTCTAAATATACAAAAAATACATTTAAATTATATAATTTTAGTGAATCAAAGACTTATAAAATTACAATTTTGGTTTTCACAACATAGAAAAAATACAAAAATGACTATATATATGGGTGTATAATTTTTTACCCAAATTTTAAAGGAGCAGTACATATTGACTTTGATGTTTTAAGATGTTTTATCTGAAACTCAGAATTGAAAATAATTTGCAGGTTGGATCACATAAATGCAAACCTTTTATTATAAATGAATAACCAAAAAAAAAAAAACCAAGTGAAAAATGAGGGCAGGGTCTCTTCATATGCCTCTTTAACTCTACATCTTCTACACCTTTCTCGTCAGAGGTTTGCTCTGGAGGAACTTTTTCGTCTTCGAGGACAGTGCTTTATTCCATGACACACTCTCCATGGTGCCTTTGATAATAGCTGGTACATGTTAATCCCAACTTTAGCAAACAGAACACAGCAAGATGCAGATTAGCAGCTTGTGTCTACAGAGCACTACTGCGCACCTCAAAGAATTCTCTCTTTCAGAAGGAGGCCCCGCAGGGGATCTGAAACACCCACTCAAGTGGGTGGCCGGGAAGATGATGCCTTTGACTGTGACCTGAAATGAAACTGCTCGGTCTAACGAAATACCCACAAAAACACTGCATCCCTCATTCGCACTTCATAGGAAGAGGTGACATTTGGTGGGTTGGATGTTCTTAATTTATAAAAGAACACTACTCCAAAAGAGAAATGAACTCATGTTAGGAATAGGCAGAGAGGTTATCGAAGGACACAGTGACATGCCTTGCTGATCTGCCACAAGGATTCTAAAGGTTGATGTACAAGAATTCACACTGGGGTAGAGACCCTTCTTGAAAAGGGAACTGTTTGCTGTGTTCTCGTTGCCAAAGTTCAATTTGATGCAATACCATTGTTTGCAACAGGATGTTTTTCATAACCAGTGACAAATTATAATAAAGAGGCCTGAATAAAACCTCCAGTCCAGCAATCCCAAATACCTGCATTTTTCATCTTATCTTTTAGAAGTTTTCCAAAAACAATTGAAAAAAATCTTTACTGAATAAAGTAATAAGACTAATATAACTCAGGTTGACTCTACTTTACAGTAGAAATAAATTTTGGAAGAATAAAAAGACAGAGAAAGTAGGAAAAAAAAATCTTTTCCATATATTTTGTCTATCAAATACAAGAATAGATTCCAATCTCAAAATGCCCAAGAGTGCTGACTTTCAGAAGCAGAATTTTAATGTTCAATTCAAAAATAATTTATTATACACCTGCCTGCAATAAATTTTTAAGCTTCTATGAAAATAAGCATTTAAAAATTTAGTTTTCCATTATGACACTCTTCTGATACTAGCATTTATATTGTAAATGACAACTACTCAGTAAGCTAGACTTAGTCTTAAAGAGCAACTGAAAAAAAAAGAAAGAAAAGAAAAGAAAAAAAGCCTCCATAAAGAAATAAAGAAGATACTGTGTTGTTTAAAATTTAATGCACATCTAAACTTGTGCTTTTACATTTTCATCCAACCCTTCTTGAACGGTTTTAAACGCACAGCTCAGCAACTGAATGGTATGAAGATGTGATGTTAATTAGACAATGTCCATAGGACCAAAATATTTCTTGGCTGCTCCAACACCCAGAGATGATACTGCTTTTAGCTCATAGCTGCCCAACTGGAACAGTTTACTGCCTCTGGCCTTACAACTTGGTGGGAATTAATATATAGGAGCATAATTAGGAAAAGTATCCAAACGGAAGAGTGAGAGAAAATTAAAAATTAAAATTACAGTGGTGTAAAAACCTATTCCTGAATGTTTTTCTGGACTTCCATGTGCTTTCGATTACAGATTCCTGACTCCCACGTGGCTGGACTGGCTTCAGGTCTGTAAATGAGAGTGGCTACCGGCACACACCTCACTCGCATCACTCAGAGGTGTTCTGAGCACAGCACTGTGAAAGCTGCTTGTCACTTACTAGCTATGGAGTTTTCCCTCTCTGAGAACCGTCATTTTGTTAAAATATGATTGAAGCTGAGCTCCAGATAAGGTAGGTTCTTACAGTGTACACATACTCATTACATTCAAGCACGTTTCTTAGTGGCAGGCAGTAATGACTCAATTGAAAACAAACAAAAGGATTCTAGTTGTTTTTTGATTACGGGCACTATCCCAAAGCTTCACAGGCATATACATTTTATAATTCATCCAGTAGATATGAGGGGATAAGTCCCAGCCATAACTTCAGAGCATTCCAGAGAACAAAGTTTGCCGCTTCAAAATACAAATAGTTTCCAGCATGCAGTCAAGCACTTTGAAAAGGGAATGCTAAACACACTGCAGACTGAAACATAACTCTACTGCAAGCTGGGCATTCAGTTGGTACAACTTCATTACTCAGACTGTAACTCCCAAGTATTTAGTGTTACAGATATTTATTTATCAGATACAGGAAGGACACAGGAGGATATAAAATGCCAAATCTCTTTCTAGTGCCATCATAAATATTGGGAACTTCTGGTTGAAAGAAAGAGCATGCTGAAATGGACTGGCCAGGATGTTTTATGTAACAGCCTTTTTAAATAGAAAATCCCAGGCCCACGTGACACTGGATTTTGGTTTTTGTTTTATTTTAAATATTTTAAAAATAGTTCTTACTTATTTTCTATGAAACGTATTGGGAACTCAAAAAGTCTGCAGCATTTTTTGATCATTGAAAAGTTTGTTTTTTGGGGGGGAGGTGCAGAAAGCAGGAACTATTCAAATTTCTTGTGTTCTTCAGTATGAGATAGGATCTTTCTTCTCTGATGTATCATGTGGAAGTACAACTGGGGGAAAACTAGAAAGGAAAGAAAAAAAAAGGTTAAAGAGATCATTTAAAATTGCACGTTCTATTTAAAGCACGGACTTGAGGTCCTCTCTGACCCTCTGACTAGTTTCTCATCTAGCGACCAAGGAAGGTAATAAGGTGGGCCTGGGGAAGAGCAGGAACAATACTGAGAGACTTACCTTTCTTTCCTGCTTTAGCTGAGGGGGAGCATGGTGGGGAGTAGGATGACAGACGCTACTGTCACTATCACCAATCAAGATGCCCAGAGCCATCAAATAATACTCTTTACACTGTTGTTGTTGTTTTTTGTTTTATTTTTTTGGAGACAGGGTCTTGCTCTGTTGTCTGGGCTACAGTGCAGTGGTGTCATCAATCATAGCCTACTGTAGCCTCAAACTCCTGGGCTCAAGCTATCTTCACATTTACTCTGATCAATTTCACAACAACCAGGTGAGGAATTCCAGTGATGGAGTTATTCCTTTTTCAAAGAGGAAGAATTCAAGCTCCAGGGAGGGTAAACAACTTGCCTGGGGTCTCACAGGAAATCGCTGACAGAGCTAGGACCAGGCTCTGGCTTCTGGCCCTCAGCCTAGTCTCTCTGGTCCTGGGGTGGGGTGGGGCACCCCAAACTACTTCCCAAGAGATGTTATTCTTTCGATGGGAAGACTGAGGATGGGGAGGAATACATTTGACTTGAACACAACTAAGCTAGGTTTAGATGCAGAAAAAGCTCTTATGAAAAATAAGCCATATCTTAGGCACTGCAGATTCTTCTGTTCTTGGTCATTTCAGAGAATATTTTTAAAAGTACTGGTTCTCAAATGAACAGGGTGGTACTGCTTCCCTAGGGAATATACGGAAATAAGTGGAGAAAGGGGAAGGTTACTGGCATTTAGCACATGGGGCCAGAGAATACTAAAACATCCTACCATGCCCACCAGTGGCCACAACGAAGAACTGTCCCACCCAAAATGCCTAGGGTGCTCCTGCCAGTTTGAACTACCTGGCCTACACAAGGTTACTGCGTGTGAACAACTTTAGGTGGGATGGCCTTTGGTATACAATACCCTTCCCTCCCCTCCCTTTCCCAACAGCTCCAATTTCTTATTTTTTAGACAGTAACCTATCTTTTGCGGAGGTAATTTCTACTATTGCCAACTCTTCTCCCCTCACAGTTTCTTCCTTTTTAAACGGGCTCCAAGCTGCCAGATTTCCAAGGATCCTGCCAAGGCACCCAGGACATCGGTGGGTGCGCACAGAGCTGCTGAGCTGCACAGGAGGCCGCGTGCTCCACGGCGCTGCCGTCCACTCCACGCACTATTTCTAGGCAGGAAGTTGTTCACAGAAAAGACTCAGCCTATGCATACAATTCAACAGGGAGAGAACTATTTTGGTACGGAAGCCAGAATATTTGACAAGCTCTATAATCTAAAAACTGGAAGTAAAGATATAATTAAGCCATAAGGAATGCTAATTGTAATCATTTAAAAACGTGGGGCCAGTCACATTTCTATAGATTGACTTTAGCAAAGGGAAACGTTGTGAGCTAAGCTTGCTAGGGACCCTCCCTGCTGGTTGTATTTGTGACTATGTTATCAGCCTCACAGCTGGTTTGGAGGGTCCAGGGGAGGATAATGACCTAGAAGCTATGCATTAGGCCCTTAGTGGCAGTTAAAGCAAGACAACAGCCAAGTAAGAACTCATTTCCATGGGCAAGGGCCTGCTGGCTATCAGAAGGGTCAGATGCCAGAAATGGGGACAGATATGGGTCCCTTAGTGCCCCAGAGAAAGGAATGTGGGTGGGAGGCCAGGGGCCTGGGGGTGCTTGGGCTGTTCTCCACAGTTTGAGCAATGACATGTGGGGGGCCAGAACTTTCATGCTGCCTCCATCTGAATTACCTACATGTTCAGACTGAACCTAACTGTGACTGAAACAATTCCAGATGCGTGGCTACTATTTTTAACTACATGGGCTATACTCAGGATAAACACTAAAAAAAAAAAAATCTCAATGTGACAATGGGCTATTGAGAATTCTACCTTCTGCTCTGCCAGTTCAGGACACTTGGAGGGCAGATAGTCACTGGGCATGCGTGTGTGAGTCTGTCCCTGTGTGTCAGGGCTGTGGGCGCTGTGGGTGCTACTGAGCCTTCCCTTCTTTCAGAAGACAGCCAGTCCCTTTGGGGTTGCTTCCCCACTAGGGAGAGGAGGGCTTGTGGAGGATGACAGCAACTGGAAATGCTCTGCTTGGGCCAAGTCCCTTCTCAGTGTCTCTGTAAACTAGAGGTGTGGTTATGGCTGGGGAGTGCCAGCTTCTCGGCGTCCTCACCCACGTCAATGTTTCTCAACCTTTTTTTGTCTCCTCCCCCATAACCCATTTTCACCAATTTTGAGGGGAAAATATAAACAGGACTTAGACACCTACGGAGTCCTCAGATACTGTATTGTACTGACACTGTACATACCGCAAGTGAAGCAGACCAGGAGAGGAGCACCTTGCCAGGGACCCAAAACACCCCAACACGAGGAGGAAACGCTGGGGCCAATGCTCCTGGGCCACAACGTGGGCTGAGTGCACAACGTGGCAATGGGTCGGGACATGAGGCACAGGTGCTACTTTATGTAATACATGGAGAACATCAATATCCCACTTAAGAAGATTAAAAGAACCCTAAATTGTAGAAAGAAAACTAAATTTGGTAAAGGAGATTGCATGTCAACAGCAATCTCTCCTAATTCTGCATTCTCTTCTGATAAATACAAAGCTTTGGAAAGTTGGAAATGTGCAGTTGGCTGGAACAAACTGTACAAACCGGTCTCAATATTAACAACTTAAACTACTGAAAACATCCAGGGTGCTGGGTCAGGCCAGAGCCCAGTGAGTGCTAGCAGACGCGAAGGGTGTCTTGGAGCAGCAGGTGTGGCCTGGGCGCCATCTTGGACCTGGGTGAAGGCGTCAGGGATTTGTAGGGAATCTTTTAATCTCGATTTGAGATCCACCCTTTTTCTTGGTCTATAAGAGGTAAGCTGCCTTAAAAAAGAAATTATATTAGACTTCACCAACCCGAGTTCTCCTACCGAAAGGAGGCTGAGATCGGAAGGAGAGAGAAGAAACTGAGGTAAAGAAAGCAGACTTCTCCTGGGAGCAGAGTCGGGCTGCTTTCTCTGTCCTCGCTCTCCTCCCGGGGAAGACGCAAAGTCCCACAGAACTGGGCTTGTTTTCCTCCAGGAACCCTATTGTCATGGGAGGGCTGCCTGGGCTTGACTGGGCTCAGCCACTGCATCAAGAGGGCAGCAGAAAGAGGAAGAAAGGCTGGCACTGGCTGGCGCCAGAGCACAAAGATGACCAGCAGAAACCCTGAGGGAGGGACCCCCAGATTTCTGTCAATGTGGAATCACCTTGCCATGGGTTTGATTTCATAATACCCTCCCTGCCCCTTTCCCAGTTATCCAATATGGTACATATCTCCCATTTGTTCAAAATCTATTAATATGTTGAATTTAAATAAATCCTGTGGTGCCCACTGGGATAATAAGTGTTACTCTGGGTGTGATGAAATCGCAACTGTGAATTGTTGCTCTAGAGAGTGGAAAATGAAACTCTAAGGAGACAACTTTAGAGGCTGGGCAAGGTGGCTCATGCCTGTAATCCCAGCACTTTGGGAGGCCAAGGCAAGAGGATTGCTTGAGCCCAGCAGTTTAAGGCGGCAGTGAGCAATGATCATGCCATTGCACTCCAGGTTGGGCAACAGAATGAGAACCTGTCTCTAAAAAAAGAAAGAAAGAAAAGAGAAAAAAAGAAAATAATATTAGAAAGATGAAAAACTATTAGTTAATTTTTATTACTTAAGGTTTTAGAATCATATATATACACACACATATACATGTACAAATACACATATATGTATCTCTAGTGGGGAGAGAAGGAGAAGGAGGGAGAGGGAGAGAGACACAGACAGAGATAGGGTCTCACTTTGTTGCCTGGGCATGATGCCTGGGGGCAGTGGCATCATCATAGCTCACTGCAACCTCCAACTCCTGGGCTCAAGCGATCCTTCTGCTTTAGTCTCCTGAGTAGCTGGAATTACAGGCACACACCACCATGCCTGGCTAATTTTTCTATTTTTTTGTAGAGATAGGGTCTTGCTATATTGCTCAGGCTGGTCTGGAACTCCTGACTTCAAGCAGTCCTCCTGCCTTGACTTCCCAAAGTGCTGGGATTATCGGCGTGAGCCACCACTCCTGGCCACGTTTGTTTTTTGTTTGAAAATCAACTACCTTCTACATTTGAAGAGAGATGGCCTTTAGCCTCCATCGTTCCAGTACTGAAGAGGAGGACTTGATAATGAATAAAGAGTGGAAAATGAATCACGAAACAGAATTGCGTCCAAGAATTTCTCCAAGATGAGCCTTCACATGAAATCTGGATGTAGTTTTTTTCTCACAGTGCATGAAATGCAATTTTCCACAGAGGGACACAAACATGTCGCTTATGATTGTTAGGATGATTCATTCAGATAAGGCTGTGAGCCAAAGAAAAATCCAACCCTGTCTGAATTTAACCTGGGGTTTAGGGGAGAATATAGCATCTATCTTCATAGACTAAAATAAGATTCAGAGTTGCAATGGCTACAGAAATAGTTAAATAAGAAGAAACTAATGTTATATGTCATTGGGTATAACATGATCCTTTTGGTATGTAGAAATTATAAGATTTACAACCAAACATCAGAATTCAAAAAGAGGACTAAACTCCTCCTCAACAAACAGGATTCACCTCACAGAGACATCAAACGAGTCTTTCTCTTTTTGTTTAGAAAACGAAGTCTTGAGTGGAGTGCAGTGGCTATATGATGCAGGTGCGACCATATTGCACTACAGCCTTGAACTGCAGTGTCAAGCGATCCTCCCACCTCAGCCTCCTGAATAGACGAAAACATGTCGTTTTCTATCACTGAGTATACCGATAAGCACATTTGATTATCTATCTATCTACCTATTTATTTATTTATTTATTTATTTATTTTTGAGACAGTCTTGCTCTGTTGCCTGGCTAGAGTGCAATGGCGTCATCATAGCTCACTGCAACCTGGAACTCCTGGTCTTTAGGGATCCTCCTGCCTCAGCCTCCTGAATAGCTGGGACAACAGGCGTGCACCACCATGCCCAGCTAGTCGAGATAGCGTCTCTGGCTCAAGCAGGTCTAGACCTCCTGACCTCAGGCGATCCTCCGCCTCAGCCTCCTAGAGTTCTAGGATTACAGGTATGAGTCACTGCACCCAGCCTATCCATATATTTAAACCTTTGGTAGAACTATTAAAATAACTGGAAACCATCCTGAAGAGAACACTATGTCCCATTCAGATGGTTTTAGTGCTAATAAGAAAAGGAAAAACAGAAAAATATAAACTAAATCTATTTTTATTTTATTTGTTTCTAGTTAACTACTGATCCCTTCAAAATGAAGTTAACTGTCTATTTTGATATAGTAACCAATGCAAAAATCTTTTTGCCATGTGTTTTTTTTGTTTGTTTTTTAAACATCTCACTGGTAGACAATACCATGTTTTTCAAATACCATAATAAGCAGTTCTCAAGAGACAGAAAAATAAAATCAAGGTAAGTAGTCTTTCATGGTTTTTTTGTTTTCCACTCAGTACTTTCCCCCAATATCTAGTTACCCTATCCTGGTATTCACTATTTTAAACCCACATACCGAGAAGGGCTCCATTTTGGCAGCTGTATTGAGAAGGGTTCATCTTTATTCAATTACTGCCAGAGAAAATTCCCTTTGACAGTCGGCATTCAATAAAAACCAAGCGTTCCCAGGAAATTAGATTTACCTTTACTTGGACATGGTGCAAAAACAATCAAAGACATTTAACTCTAGTTATTGTACAGCCAAATTTTAAAATGTAATTAAATATACGCAGAGCTGTTTACTTACTGGGAATGTAGGAGATCATTATTAGGATCAGGAACGCATAGTAGTCGAAGGAGAAATTGTACTTGTTGGGTAAACTGATGGAGTACAGGCCGGCCTGTCTGACAAAGGGCAGGGCTGAATACATTGTGAGCAGTTCTCCCGACACTCCCATCGGGTACAGCACAATGAAAAGTGTGTACCTAAAACAAAGAAAAATATTCATTACTCAGGCGCAGAGCCAGCTTTAGGAGAAAGACGTACTACCGCTCTTCTAATCAGTACTGGTCTCTCAGAAAGCTGTTGTTTATACATTTTCCTGTTTATTTACTCTTTCAAGACAGGTTGTACAAACCAGTTTTTGAAAAGGGCCTATAGCAAGTATATGTTTTCTGAATGTTCTACAACAAAATGTGTTCAGTCAGCCTCAAAATTTGGCCTGACTAAAGAAACAACTGTTCAAAACAATTCTCTACAATAACAAGGGGATGTCAAATACTGGCAAAGTAGGGGCACTGGGCCATGGTTTATACTGAAGGGTCCTGCCCTGTGGGCTAAGGCATGGGGCTGGAGGATTTGCAGGGGGTCAGGGTGGTGGTGGGGAGGAATTGGAACATGTTTTCTAGGAATTCCTATAACATCCACCAAGTCTGGTCTGCAGACTGAAAATAAAAATAGTGCAAACATGTATACTGCTACTATTCTTCAAAAGTCTGTACATGCTATTGTGAAAAATCAAATGCATGTAATTAAAAAAATTAAATTCATAATTGCTTTAGGTTATTATGTAATTTTCCAATTAAAAAAGCCCACAATTACAATTACCATCACATGGGAGGGGATCCACACAATTTTTTCACTTTACAAAAGAGTTCTCTTATGTTTCGAAAAGAATTCAGGGCTGGACACAGTGGCTCACGCCTGTAATCCCAGCATATTGGGAGGCCGAGGTGGGAGGACAGCTTGAGGCCAGGAGTTCCAGACCAGCCTGAGCAAAACAGTTAAGTCCCCGTCTTTACAGAAAATAGAAAAATTAGCCAGGCATGGTGGTGCATGCCTGTAGTTCTAGCTGCTCAGGAGGCTGAGGCAGTAGGATCGTGTGAGCCCAGGAGTTGGAGGTTTCAATGAGCTACGATACTGCCACTGCAGTCTAGCCTGGGGAACAGAGCAAGACCCTGTCTCTTAAAAAAAAAAAAAAAAAAATGCAAGCTAACTGAAAGCCATTCTGAGGGATAAATACCGCTAAAGGAGTGACCCACTCAGACTATAACACATTAACTGCCGCGTGAGTTGTATTTAACTTAGGCTAGTTTTGAGCCAGGGCTTCATGAAGCAAAACCCTGCAGTTGGTTCATGAAAATCTTACTTGTTGATGTTCTTATTGTTAAAATATTGACAATTTAATTCTAAAAATGTAGATTGCATTGCATATAACTCATGCACAGAAAACGACATAAAAAAATAACAAATTAGAAAGGATCGTGGCTGGGCTCACGCCTGTAATCCTAGCACTCTGGGAGGCTGAGGCAGGTGGATCGTTTGAGCTCAGGAGTTGAGACCAGCCTGAGCAAGAGCGAGGCCCCGTCTCTACTAAAAATAGAAAGAAATTAGCTGGACAACTAAAAATACATAGAAAAATTCAGCCGGGCATAGTGGCGCATGCCTGTAGTCCCAGCTACTCGGGAGGCTGAGGCAGAAGGATTGCTTGAGCCCAGGAGTTTGAGGTTGCTGTGAGCTAGGCTGACGCCACGGCACTCTAGCCAGGGCAACAGAGTGAGATTCTGTATCAAAAAAAAAAAAAAAAAAAAAAAGAAAGGATCGTTTGTTTTAATAGAACACCATGGCCCCAGGGAAAAAATTTTTTTTCTAGCGTGGCAGTCAATGTGTTAAAAAAGCCTTGGCTGTTGGTGGCTTATAACGAGCAATGAACTACAAGTTTCCAGGCACAGGAATTGTGCTGAAAAATCTATGAGGATGAAGGGAAGACAGGTTCCCCATTGCCAATTTTAGCCATGCTAAGGAGGACAATGGAAAAGGAAGAATTTTTGAGAGGCTGTGGAGAATAGTGGACAAAGAATCTTTCTCCAACAGTGAAATCAGGTCTTGGTGAACAAACTTCCCCTACAACCAGGGTAGATGGCTTTTGGAATGCCTGTCCATGCTGGTTAGTGCTTCTGTTTCCTATTCTCCCCTTTTCCCAATAAAAATGTTTATTGCAAACAAAAAATAATGGAGGAGTTCTCATACTTGAAATGTTGGAAACAACTGGATTATGTCCCTAATTTAATCACAGAACTCATAAACTGTCTAGGAATCACTATTTTCCTTCTCTGAAATGAGGCATTTCAGCCCCAAGGACAATTTGGACTCTTCTGCTTTGTCACCCCTTCGTAGTCTTTCCCAACTCAGAACCCTGCTCACAACTGTCTCAGGGGTAAACAGAAGACTATCAGCCTTTCACCCAACTCATAATGAATATTACTGGTAAAAATAATCAAAGCAAAATAAAATAGATAAGCTAAAACACATGTTTATTATTAACTAAATATTAGTTTAAGAGTGACAGCTTCTTGGCCAAACTGAGACTAGGCAAATTAGACTTGGTCCAAAAAAAATCACAATGGCAAAGGCTCATCAGTAAAATCTGATATGGACAAAAAAGGGATGTTTCATCAAATCTCTATTGAATAATTTAACTGAAAAGAACTGATCCCAATAAAAATAACTTATATAAAACATAAAAATTTTAAAACAGGATTTCTATTAATCAAAGTAGAGACTTTTTTTCTGATGAAATCTACAGACCAGATTTCTACCCAACCTCTATCTCATACGATTTTATTTTTAGAAACTTGGAGGTAATATTTAGGCAATAAAGGGCAAATGCAATGATGGATAACTTCAAAAGTTAGTCTTCATTCCATATACTTTTTTTACCTGGCCCATTTGATGAGGTAAGGCAGATGGTTTAATAGACTGAATGTATAAAAGGAATAACGGATAATTTCCGTGATTGTCCAGGCAATAACAAACAGGAGGACACTGTCTTCACTCTGTACCTGGAGGAAAAGAAAAACAAAAGCAAAACCAAACACATGAAAAATGCGAATGAAGAAGCACCCACAACCTGCCGAGCCCCTGCAGGGCTGGAGAATTAAGTCCATGCTGGCACTGGTCTCTACCCACAGGGGCCACGGTACAGCGCAGAAGGAGCCTGTCAAGTACAGGACTCGGCCTAGGACAACAGTTGTGCAGAGCCAAAGGATGACCACTAAGTGGGAGGGCACTCAGTTAGCAGGAGTGACAGCAGCAGGGCAGGGGCAGGAGATAAGCTGCACCCACAGGAGAAACCAACACTGAGCTTCCCTGTGATTTGGGGGAGTGGGAGTCAACAGCAGTTAGGTAAGGAGGGTGGAGGGCTTGGGATCCATTACTAAGACTTTTGGTTTGATTTACATGACAAATGAGAACCCAAGGAAATTTCTAAGAAGGGGAATGTAATGATGAAAGCAGAATTGAGATGAGGCTAATTCATGGGGCAGGGTGAATTCAAGTGAAGGAAATGGGATCATTTTTGGGGGGGGGGGCAGTCGGGGGTGCATTTATTCTCTCCCACTGGTGACTTCTTCCCTGGGAGGAGGCCTGCATTAACTCTTCAGCAATTAGAGAAGTTTCCATGCTGATCCCAGGAGGCAGCTAGAGTCAGAAGAGCTTTGAAACTCCCAGCCTCCTCTGAAGGTGTTTTTATAATGAAAAACCAATAAACTTTTTAAAGAGCCCTTTAGGTGTTTTTTAAGGAGATATTCTCCTGCATTGAAATTTATTGCTGCAGCATTAACTTTCAGTTCCTCCCCCACTCTACCTAGCTGGGTTTGTAATGATCTTTTGTGCAGAAAACCAATAGTAAGAAACAACCTTGCATCCCAATCAGTTTCCATGCATCCAAAACAATCCCAGAGTCAGGTGATTAGTAAACTGAACAAATCGACTACAAGATAGACTTTCTCACTCCTAATATCTAACACAGCAAAGGTATGGCATTCTAGCCTTAACTTTTGCTCCTTTCCATTTGCAATGTTAATAGTTTTTAGCACTTATATTCTTCCTTAGAAGGTGTACATGGAGAGATCCACCTACACAATGAAATAAGTAGTCATTTACATACCTATTAACTAAATTGCTCTGACAAAGAATTTCATAAATGCATAGTTACTATTCTCTAAAAATAATAAGAATTTTATACTGTCAGGAGCAAGAGTACTTTTTGTTTTCCTGGAACTCTCACATTAGCCAAAGTAAAGCAAAAGCTAAACACCTCTAAAGCTTTCATGTTGAGATTTTTCAAAGTTTGTCTTCAAATCCCCGCTTAAAACCCACCTATACTAAATAAAATATAATTTCAGAGCACGCTTTGCTTTTTGGTGTATTTTGTAATCCTCCTCATCTTAAGATGATGTATTTTTACAGCTATGGGCTAAAGCTTTGCCTAAAAGATCTCTGGGTTATCACAGGAAGCTCCTCTAATATTTTGTACGACAAACATCTTGAAAGCAGGGAATGTGTTTTATTCATCTTTTGCCTTCCCAAATCACTTTGTGCTTTTCACAAGTGGGAGCTCAATAAATATTTGTGGAGCAAACGAATTCAATCCTAATTAGGTCACTCCAAGACTCAGTTCGCTTCTTTTTGGTGCCTGGTATTAGTTTCTGTGTAGTCTTAGCGGCCTTCAAATAAAAAGGTAAAAAAAAAAACATGAAAACCCCCAAACCTCCAGCTCTGACCCAGTCTAGAGGTTGGTTATTTGATTCCCCCCAGTATCTGCCCGCCAAGTAGACTTTATCCAAAGGAACTATGACAATCTCAGACTCAGGCTAAATATGAAAGCCATCTGCTTCCAGAGTCCAGCTGTGAAGACCACGTCATAAGTCTTGAAAAAAGACTGGAGATACAGGAAACGACAGTTTTGTGCAAAATGATATCTTCAAATCAACTGGAAATGCAACATTTTTATCAAGAAGGGACTTGTATAAAGTCAGAGATCAACCTTATCTGATTTGCAGATAATTATCGAATAACACAAAACAGGGGCAAAATATAATGAATGAGGGAAAAATGTAATGAGTTAAAACCAGTAAGATCAATGAGACTGGAACAGATAATTGTATGCTCATGTTTATAGCAGCATTATTAACACTAGTCAAAGGGTGGAAGCAACCCAGGCGTGTCTACCAGTGGATGAATGGATAAACAAAATGTGATCTATACGTACAACAGTCTTAAAAAGGAGGAAATTCTCACACATGCCACAACATGGATGAACCTTTAAGATATGAGAAATAAACCAGTCACAAAAGGACAAATACTGTATGATTCCACTCATATCTACAGGAGTCAAATTCAGAGAAAGACAGTAGAGACAGAAGGTTGCCAGGAGCTGGGGTGGAAGGAAAGAGGTGATTATTGTTTAGCTAGTATGGAGTTTCAGTTTGGGGAGATAAAAAAAGTTCTGGAGATGGATGGTGATGGTGTTGCACAACAATGGTAAAGTACCAATGCAACTGAACTGTACCCTTAAAAACGGTTTAAGTGGTAAATTTCATGTTACTTATATTTTACCATTAAAAAAAAAAACCCCAACCCCCAGTAAGACCAAATTTAACAGGGCTAAATATAAAGTTACACAGGACTCAGCAACAACAAAATGGCTCCAGAACAGCAAGGAGAAGAACTGAAGTATGAAACCAAGAGATTTGGTTTGGTGAATCACAAGCTGCACAGGGGCCCACGGGGCGTGAGGTGGCTGTTGAAACAAACCCCAGCACTCAGCCACATTAACAGTCTCACCCCAATTACTACATTCTAAATAGATTTGACCCCACCTAGGGATCAGAGTCTGTTATAAAAACCCCTGAATTGGCCAGGCATGGTGGCTCACGCCCCATCTCAAAAAAAAAAAGGGAAAAGATAAAAAAGAACCTCTGAACTAGCAGGGCTTACCTTGGAAAGGAAAGAGAGGGTAAGTACTCTAAAATACGCAAAAGGGTACCATGTGCAAGGGGCATATGGACATGAGGCTAATGGATAAAATAACAGGGAGTAAAACGTCCAGTTTAAAGTAAGAAAAACTATGTAACCAACAAGTTGACTAATGAAATAGGCCATCTCGTGAAGCTGTGTGCTCCGAGGCCCTGGACATACCCAAACCAAGACTGCCCAGGAGACAGTCCTACGTAGGAGGGAAGGCTGAGCTGGATGGCAGCCAGTAAGGGCTTCCAGCTGCTGCTCTTTGCGTATATCCTCCACGTGGACAAGGCACGAAGCTCTGGCTGAGACTAATCTCCTCGCATGAGCTGAAATTGTTTCGGTTGGGAAAAAAGGTAGAGTCTTTGATAGTGCCTCTTGAAAATAATTTTTCCTTTATCAAAGAAGGCAGGAAAGGAGAGAAGAATTTAAACAATCTGTCATTACTGACGGCTGTAAAATGGGAATAGCTGCCTGGCTATTTACGCCCCCCTTGATGGTATGGTCTGCAAGGGTCCACGGCTCATTATTTGGCTTCCTCATCCCCAACACAGGTGTGGACACCAGGGATGTGTGGAATCAGTGCCCCTTAAATTGGATGCTAATTGACATTTTTCTTTTTTAAAAAATTAAAAAATGTTTTCTTTTTCTTTTTTTAGAGACAGGGTCTTGCTCTGTCACCCAGGCTGGAGTGCAGTAGTGCAATCTTAGCTCACTGCAGCCTTGAACTCCTGGGCTCAAGTGATCCTCCTGCCTCAGCCTCCCAAAGTGCTGGGATTACAGGCATAAGCCACCACGCCTGGCCTTTCTTTTTCTTTTTTGAAAGCAAGAATTGGGCACATTTTCTAACAAGTGGGGAGTGCCTTTCTATTAAGGGCCAGTGACACAGAGAAAAAGAACCAACTGATAGCCTCAAAGAAGTAAAAAAAACAAAAAACAAAAAACAAAAAACAAAAAACAAAAAACAAAAAAACAAAAGCCAGTTTATCTTTGGAGGAGTTTTTTGAGGGGCAAAGGATGAGGATTACAAAAAGTTCAATTCAACTGCTTTTTGAATTAAAAATTAGAAACATGCAATTTTATCGTTATCAAGAATAAGTAGTTTAATATATCTGTGCAAACATTTGCAACCAAATGATCATAGTAGTATTATTCATAATAGCTGAAAAGTTAAAACCCAAATATTCATCAACTGGTGAATGGATAAACAAAATGAGATATACAGCCATACAATGGAATACTGTTCAGCAACATAAAGGAAAGAAATATTGACACATGGTACAACACAGAAGAACTTTTAAAACATTACGCTGCATGAAAGAAGCCAAATGCAAATGACCACACGTTATATAGCATTTTATGTGAATGTCTAGGAGAGGCACATCTAGAGACAGAAAGTAGATTAGTGGCTGCCAGGGCCTGGCAGTGGGAATTAACTATAAGGGGTGTAAGGGATCATATTGTGGTGATGGAAATGTTCTTAAACTAGATTATGGTGGCAGTTGCACAACGTGGTAAATTTATTAAAAAGTACTGAATTGTACACTTCAAATGAGCGAATTTTATAAATTATATCTCCATAAAGTTGCTTAATAAAAAAGTAAAGGTTTGCTTTAGATACACATTATTGCTTTTTAGAGGAAAGGGTGGTGCATCTAGGACATAGAGGGAGAGGGGGGATAATGAAGATTTTTACGGTTTACAACAGAGAAGGGGACAAAAGGCCAGGTTTAGGATAGGTTGCCAAAAACGTCTCAAAGCCATGTTTCAAAGTTACATATTCACAACAATGGGCACAAATAGGGGAGTGGGCACTGGGCAGCCCTTCCTGTTGGGAAATCTTCCTTTGCTTGGTACAGTGAGCTGCGTATATACTCCAGGTTGCAGACGGAGGTTTCCACCCCCTGCTCTAAAGCGAGGGAGGAGGCGGGAGGGTGTAGGCGGCTTGTGTAATTTAGCCAACGGAGTTTACATAGAAATTCAAGCTGGAGAAACAAATGGGTGCAAGAGAAAACCCTTTACACACAAATAGCATCATATGTTTGACTTTAAAAGGCACAGGGAGTATCAGTACATGAAAAGCTGTCATTTTTATTACATTCAAAGAAAAACAGATGGTGCCACATCAGAAAATCGCTATTGTAGAAACCTATTCTTCTTAGCATTTTGGAATCTGCTGCTTACCACTCTGGTCATTTCAAAGAAATTCCCTGACCAAGCTTTATGGCAAGCATTCTTTCTTCTTCTTAAAACTGCTTTCATTTATGAAGAGAAGAGATTTTGGTAAAATCTAAGAGGGTAGGAGACTAGAGTCTGTTCTTGGAAAAATGGTGGAGATTGTGTTTGTCTTAGTTTGCTCAGGGTGCCATAACAAAATACCACAGACTAGGGGGCTTAAACAACAGAAAGGCAATTGCTCACAGTCCTTCAGGCTAGGAGTCTGAGATCAGGGTGGCAACTGGTTGGTTTCTGGTGAGGAATCTCTTCCTGACTTGTAGGCAGCGCCTTCTCCACATATCCATCCTCACACAGTATCTTCACTTATAAGGGCACTAATGCCACCACAAGGGCTCCACCCTCATGACTTCATCTAAGCTTATCCCCCAAAGGCCCAGCCCCAAATACCATCACACAGGGGGTTAGGGCTTCAATATATGAATATTCTGTGGGCAGAGACACAATTCAGTCCATAGCAACAATCTAGAACAGGTGTTGGCAAACTTCTGTAAAGGGCTGGATATCATATAATTTAGGCTTTGTACCACACGTGGTCTTTGTTACATATTCATCTTTGTTGTTTTTTACACCCTTTAAAAATGTAAAAGCTGGCCGGGTGTGGTGGCTCGTGCCTGTAATCCCAGCAACTCTGAGAGGCCAAGTGGGGAGGAATGCTTGAGATCAGGAGTTTGAAACCAGCCTGTGCAAAAGCGAGACCCTGTCTCTATTAAAAATAGAAAAAATTAGCCAGGCATGGTGGCGTGTGTCTGTAGTCCCAGCTACTCAGGAGGCTGAGGCAGGAGGATTGCTTGAGCCCAGGAATTCAAGGTCTTAGATTCTAAATGACCATCCTCCACTAAGAGAAACTGGGGCTCCTTGGCAAATGACTGGATTCCAGGGCTGGCACAGGGGAAGGCGCAAGATGAGCCTGGAAATCCATTTGTGCCAGAAAGTAAGGAAATACTCAATTTTTTTAAACATATATTACCTCACTGAATCCCTATTTTATAGATAAGTAAAATGAGGTTTAGAGAATCTGAGGGTTTGTAGGTCTGGTCCCTAAACCCTGAACAGTTTTGATTTGTCTTCTTGGGCTTCAGGCCTCACACACGTGCACGCATATGTGCATGCACATGTGTGTTATGGGGACAACAACTCTCTTGTGGAATCAAGAACATTTGGAAGGAATCCTGTACAAGAAGTGCCTGGAGAACAGATAAGGTAAATGTGATGGTTATTTAGTGTTAAGAAAGCCATGTGTTCTCCAATAAATGTAGCCAACCTCTGAAAAGGGAATACAGAATGTGATCTGGACACTAAAGGGACTGAGGGAAAGAGGCTCACTGAAAAAGATTGAGTAACAAAAAATTACAGGTCACTGGTGTCCACAGGTATCTTTACTATATCCACGAAATGACTTCTAGTTGCACACCAATGGACCCAAGATAGAACGCAACATAAGAACTTGAAACAAACTCTAATGAATTCCCTTAAGTTAATGTGACTCTTTTCACTGAGCCTTTTTTTACTAATAATCTTCATTTCTTTTTTATTTTAGCCCTGTTTTACTTCCTGGATCTGACTTGTCAAGAACCCTAAAAATCTATTTCAAAAGTTGGTTTCTCTTTTCTATGTCTGCTATGTAGAAATTAAAATACAAAACATGACTCCAAACTAAAAAAGAAAACAAACTCATAAAGAGAAAGATAAAAAAGAAAACAAGGAAAAAAAAAAAAGAAATGCTTTACTAGGCAAGCTCTGATTTTCCAGAGACGAGATCATCTTGAGTGTGTCTCTGGGTAAGTACTAAGGTTCACCTCTTGTGCTTCCCCACGTGGAGGACTCGGTCCGGTGGCTGCAAACTCGGGCTGGTGATGGGAGGGGAGGTGGAAGGCTGCACGCGCTGTGAACCACAGGCCTGGCAGCTGAGGGTGGGGTGGTAAGGGAGATGGCCAGTGGGGTTGGGGAATCAGCTACAGGGAGCAAATAAGTAAACTGAGCAAATACATCAATATACTAAGAAAAATGGGCTTCTTGCTATTGGAGGAGGTATTTGCAAACATGGAAGCGAGAATGCAAGAAAGAATACTGGGGTATTAGACTGCAGTTGGAGGAATCAGTATGAACTCATGATTTATATACATATATGTATACACACATGCATACACACATGTAGCTATGTAAGTTATTTTAGATGCCTATGTGTGTATCTATGTATGTACATATACATATATGTATGCCCTAGCTTTCTCTACTGAGAGGGCCCAGTGGCAATGAGCACTTGAACTACCCAAATCTTAGATTCTAAATGACTATCCTCCACTAAGAGAAATCGGGGCTCCTTGGCAAATGGCTGATTCCAGGGCTGGCACAGGGGAAGTACAAGATGAGTCTGGAAATCCGCTTGGGCCAGAAAGTAAGGAAATTCTCAGTGAATGGTGGAGCTAAGTCAAAGGACCAGGAGAAAGAGCTCTCACTGGCCAAATCACAATTTTAGCATCAAAATAAATAACAGATTATAATCTGTTAAATCATATAAGAATTCATGCGTCTAAACTGATATAAATACAATTTAAAAATGGGAGAACAGGCTGCCAACTTATATGTGTAAAACAACTGACAGAAATAGACAATCACCATTTGGTAGCCATCATAGAGGTGGCTGATACAGAGAGGAGTCATTCTCACAAAATACTAATTCATGAAAAGAGGGAAATGGTGAATTGAAGGCGGACAAACCTGGGAGACCCTGACAGGAGAAGGTGACCAAGATCAACGTCACCAGGGGTGGGAAGGGTGATCAAGGCATAACCTAAGCATGGCATCATTTCTGTGCTATTCCTGCCAAGGATGCATGGCTTGGACTGGTTACGAGGGACGTTGACTGGATCTAGGTTAAGGGTCACCCTATAGAATTTAAGGCCTAAACTCTTTAAAACTGACATGAGGACAGGAGGGACCAGGCAAGACTGAGGACCTCTTCTAGACCAGAGGAGTCTGGAGAGACCTGACAAGGAAACACGTACGCAGCAGGAATACCACAGCAGCCACGTGTCTCCTTCTCCCATGTACCCCAGTGCCTGGCACTCACCTGGAACACAGAAAATGCTGATTATTGTCATTCCAGGATGGAAAAAAAGGACAGTGTTTGGACAGTTAGTGAAGCTTGAATGGGGCCTGTCGATTAGACAGTAAGGTTGTATCAAGGTTCATTTCCTGATTTGGAGGGTTCTATGCAGGTGATACAGGAGCATGTTTAAAACACCTATGTAAGTACTTAGGGGTGATGAGACATTACATGCAGCTTACTTCTAAGGTTCAGAAAAAGACAAATGATAGTGCATATATAAACACAGAGAGACTAGGCGATGGAACAAATGCAGCAAAATGCCAACAGTTGGGGAATCTGAGTAAAGGGAATATGGGAGTTCTTTGTACTGTTCTGGCAACTTTTTTATAAGTATGAAATTATTTCAAAAAAAATTATTTTTAAAAAAGCCTCCAAATACTAAGCAACTACTTTGGGGATACAATTAGAAGCAAACACAACTATCACTTGGCGTCTAGATACGTTGTTGTAGATGTGAGGCCTAAGAGTCTGCCGGAAGAGGCCGGCTATGTAACTACAAGAAAGACATAAGAACATTTACAACAAAACATACCAGTCAGGGCGCACTAAGAGAGGGCAACTAGAGAAGGAATAACAGATTTAATGCTGACTTTCAACTTGTATCAGGATTATCATTGTCTTAGACTGTACTTACCCTGAGGGCAAGCCCACAAATTTGCTTTCAAGAAGGGTTAGCTTAGTTATAAGACAAAATAAAATTCTTAATAAATGCTTTAGATTATGATAATGATGATGATTAAGATGATGATAGTTCCCATTAGCAGGGCTAATTATTTCTTAAGTATGATACAAGTAATTATGAGTAAATTTTTACCAGTTAACTGTGAAACTGTTTCAGTAAGTGTAAAGAACATATCTATTTCTATATGAAAAGTCAATTATACATCTGTAATAAACCTCAGGATATACAAAAAAATTCAAAACAGTTATATAGAAATTTGTCTATTTCTGGAAATAGAGAAAATGACAAACTTGTAAAAAGATTAGGTTACTTTATAGCTAATGTGTAGCTAACACTTACTGAGCACTTACTAAGTGCCAGGCACTGTTCTAAGTGTTTTGTATGTGTTAACTCATTGACCGTCCCAGGAGGAGAACAACTGGGCCTGGAAGAGTGGCACAGCTCCTTAGGTACCTTAACAGGCTCCAGTAGCCCTTAACTGGGGCAACTGAGGATGACCAGTGTTACGGCACTCTGTCCTCCCTCTGCCTTTTAAGTTATCCATCTATATGGTGTTTGCCGTCTGCTTGATCCTACTGGAAGCCCTGTGAGGGCAGCAACCATGTTTCTTCTTTCCTTATGTATCCTAGTGCTTAGCACAATACCTGGAGCATGGAAGATGCTGAATACATATTTGTTGAATGAATAAGAATAAAGAAATAATAGGTGGTGACCCATCTGCAGTCTGAGCCTACAGTTCTCTGAGTTGGTTGGAACAGGCTTGGGTGGGGAGTGCCACAGCACTGGTGCCTGGCTGGTGAATCAACCGAGGGGTTAGGCTGGAAAACAGGACAATCTCAGTCCTTTCTCTAACTTGATTAAACTTTTTTGAACAAAAACGCAACTCATTTAGTTATCTATTAAAAGGAATTTCATCCTTGATAAGACACTGAAATGTAATAAATATTGATGCCATGTGTTTAGGCCAGTTGTGGTGGTTCACACCTGTCATCCTGGCACTTTGGGAGGCTGGGAGGATGGCTTGAGGCCATGAGTTCGAGACAAGCCTGGGCAACGTAGCGAGACCCCCATCTCTACAAAAATTTAAAAATTAGCCGGACATAGTGGAGTATGCCTGTAGTCCTAGCTACTTAGGATGCTGAAGCAGGAGGATCACTTGAGTCCAGGAATCCAAGCCTGTAGTGAGCTATGATTGAACCACTTCAGCCTCACCTAGGTGACAGAGCGAGACTCTGTCTCTAAAAAAAGAAAGATGTTTGGATTAGTATTAGTCTTTTTACATAACAATTTCTTATGTTAAGTGTTCTTTATTATTTGGTATTATTTAAAAATCCATTGTAGGGTGCTTGGTAAACAAACCAGAAAATAATATTCTTTTTTAAATGAAAACTGTAAGTTATAAAAATATTAATATTTTTATAGGATAGAAAAATGTCCAACTATCTACCTTTTTTTTTTTTTTTGAGATAGGGTCTTGCTCTGCTGCCCCAGCTACAGTGCAGTGGTGTCATCCTAGCTCACTGCAACCTCAAACTCCTGGGCTCAAGTGATCCTCCTAACTCCTGGCTAATTTTTCTATTTTTTGTAGAGATGGGGTCTTGCTCAGGCTGGTCTTGAAGTACTGAACTCAAGCAATCCTCCTGCCTTGGCCACCCAAAGCACTAGGATTACAGGCATGAGCCACTGCGCCTGGCCTACATAGTTTTTTTCAAAACTTACAGTGACAAAGAAAACTGGTTAAAAAGTTCTTACTATTACAACACAATAACCAAGGACTATTTTTTGATGTGAATGGCCTAGTTAAAAACAATTCTTGGCCATGAAATAAACTTTTCTGAACATGCAATGAGAAAAATGTATAGGCATGCAGTCAACAAGCAATGCATGATCAATTCTGCATTTATGACAAAGCCAGACATGCAGAGATGAATGCTAAAATGTTCCCTTTAGTCCAACTTTAATGCTTACTATGCGTCCAGCTCATTTTCTGGGGAACATGAAGGAAGGGTGGCAGGTACTTCAAGTAACCTAGCTAATCACTACAACTGGCCTTTTTTCTAATCAAGTGCAACTATGGAATCAAACAGACCTCCAGACTTCCTGGCTGCATGTCCTGGGGCCAAGTTACTTTTCCTCTCTGAGCCCTCTTTTGTAAACTGGAGATACGAGCCTTTGCACAGGTGTTGTAGGATTAGAGAAACATGTTAAGTGTTTAGCAAAGTGCTTGCCATTATTCCATGAAAGGAAAAATTCAATTCAAAACAGATTTATTGAGTACCTACTATCTATGCTAGTCATTACTGGGACTTAGTACAATGCTACCGCTTAGGCTAGTTACCAAGAAAATGTTCTGTGTTGTTGTTGTTGTTTTGCTTTTTGTTGCTTAAGTATTATTTAAAAGATGCCATCTCTCCCTCTACTTGAAGGTTAACATACATCTATCCACTTTGGGATATCTAAGGATCTCACCAGCTGTTGGCTTTTCCCAATATTCTTCCTTAGTCCTGTTTGATTCTCTTACTCCAAAGAGCATGTTATTAACTGAAAAGCTTTCATACAACTATTACCTTTGACCCAACTCAAGCACAGGGATTGCATTGGAATGGGGTTGTATTTAATCCCAACCTTGATCATATATATCTAATCTAGTCTAAGTAGCCTATGAAGTGACAGGATTAACTGCAGCAGTGATAGCCCAGAGAACAATATTCCCACCCATTAGTTACTGTGCCCCCTGGGGAAGAGCCAGGGTATACTCACTCCACAGTCTCCCTCAAATCTCCAAATGTAGTACCCCAATGTGCCTGCCCAATACTCCAGAGGGGATAGGATTTATCACTGTTGAAAATGTAACTGAAATGTCAAAAGAACATGAAATTGACAATATATTTTGTGAAATGTCATGGTTCTTTTTGTTCTATGAAAGTATAATAATTGCAAACATTTCAAAAGAGAAAATAAAAATAAAGGCTATGACCATCATCTCCCGGAGCAGAAATATCAAAATGACCGATGGTCCTGGACCAAAGATGTTGTGTTGGGCTTATATAGTACTTCAGAAATAATTAAACCAGTTTTTAAAAACTGAGGGATGTCACATTTTAAAAATCTGGATTTCTGCCTTTCTTAAAAAATTTAGACTTCATAACACTGGACCTATCTGGCAATCACTACCTGAGGTACACACTGATTGTGTGAGATAGTGTGCGTGCACTCTCCAGTCACCATGTTTTTCTTTTCTTTTCCTTTTTTTTTTTTTGAGACAGAGTCACTCTGTTGTGTGGGCTACAGTGCTATGGCATCAGCCTAGCTCACAGCAACCTCAAACTCCGGGGCTCAAGTGATTCTCCTGCCTCAGCCTCCTGAGTAGCTGAGACTACAGGTATATACCACCACGCCTGGCTAATTTTTCCTGTTTTTTTTTAGTAGAGACGGGACTTGCTCTTGCTTAGGCTGGTCTCGAACTCCTGGGCTCAAGCAATCCCCCCACCATGGCCTCCCAGAGTGCTAGGATTACACGTGTGAACCACCAGTGCCCAGCCACCACCATGTTTTTCTTGAACTAACTTTCTCTCTCTCTTTCTCTCTCTCTTTTTGAGACAGGTTCTTGCTCTGCTGCCTGGGCCAGAGTGCAATGGCATCATAACTCAATGCAGCCTCCAACTCCTGGACTCAAGTGATCCTCCTACCTCAGCTTCTCCAGTAGCTGGGACTACAGGCATGTTCCACCATGTCTGGCAAATTTTTCTATTTTTTGTAGAGACAGGGGTCTCGTTATGGTGCTCAGGCTGGTCTTGAACTCCTGGCCTCAGTGATCCTCCTGCTTTGGCCTCCCAAAGTGCTAGGATTACAGGTGTGAGCTAATGCATGTGGCTGAACTTTCTTTTTAAACCAATCGGTGGGACAGATCTCTGCTGACAGTTGATAACCTCGGCTACAGATGGTAAAGTGCTACAGAAATGTAACACAACATATTTGAAAAACTCTAAAGTCTGAAAAACCGTTAAACACTACTTAAAAATTTGATTAATGGAAGGCTGAACACTCTATTCTAAAAAATTTGATTAGTTCTACACTTGAGGATCTGAACATACTTTTCTTTGAGGCAATGACCTTGAAGAAAGATTCCTTCAAATGAGGCAGCACCAATGCAGAAGGCAAAAGAGTCGCACACTTTTTAAGTTTTGTGTTATTCTGGTAATAAGCCCAAGCACAATAAGGTAAGAGGAAGAAAAGGCCAAAACTTGTCCTGTTAAAAACAAACATTTATGGGGCAATCTGAAGAAAACAAAAGTTAAAACTCTTCAATGTATCAAGCCTAATCATTAGTTTTTCTGAAGAAAACAAGAGTTAAAACTCTTCAATGTATCAAGCCTAATCATTAGTTCTCTTCCCTTCTAAAATGCAGAGCATGCCCTCAGCATGCACACACACACCCACACATGTATAGCAAGTCACGGCTTACAAATTCCCGAAGTGCACCATGGTTTTACTCCAGACTTGAAAGGGGTCCTCTCTCTGGAAAATGCAGACAGCTTAGTAATATGCTTTATTTTTTCTGTGATACAGCTCATAGTGACAGCTTTGACTACAGGGCTTCTTGAGATAAGTAAGTAAAAAAGGTTACTAAACTCTCTTCCCTTAAGAAACAGAAATATACTTTATTTATATTCATAGGAGTGAGGGGATGGGGGTACTTCTTCATGTTCCCCTGTGGTCTTTAAGATTTCCAATGAGACCAGTTCGTTGTTACCTGACTGCGTTCATTGTGCAGGACAACTATCAGGAGGTGGAGATACTGGTATTCTTCTCAGGTTGATGTATTTTTAATTAAACTGTCTGATACTCGTGCTTCGAAATAAATTTATTTTGAGAAAGCTACAGTATACAAAGGACCACCATTTTGGCAAAGAAGCAGGTAATAAAAGATAGTTCTGCCTCCCACATATTAAAAGTTTTCAAATGAATATTAACCAGTGCTTAAAAATGCCTTTATTGTACTGTGGAGCACACCTGTTTAAAAGCAGTTTACAGGTAATAACTTTTAACTTTTCTTGCCTTTGCTGACATATCTTAACAAGGCTCACGACGCATGCCAATCACCTCCCCTGTGCAGTGTGAAAGAACAATCTTCAAGTGCAGTGGGATAATAGTGCTGACTGTACTCTGGTGGCATCTTTTAACTCAAACAGGAGAGAAAAGGCATGTGAAACGGTTTCCAACAAGGGCAAACGTGGGACGTGGTGTCATGGCGAACCCACTGCAGAGGCCAGGCTGCAGCCTCTGAGGCGCGAGGCCTGCACAGCCTCCTGACCCAGTGGACTCACATCTAACCCACGGCCATCTCTGCAGTGGAGGGGACCACCACGAACACCACGTCCCATACCCACAATCAGAATTTTCGTGACAATTTAATCTAGGGAACTAAAATGAAATCCCTTGACCTAAGGAATACAGTATACCAAGGATGCTTTATCAATTTTCTTTGGCCGCCTTATAAAAAATTATACAGCCATTCACACATACATATGAGATACAATATATGAAAACTGAACTGACTAAAAGCAAGAGAATGGTAAATAATGATACAACTAGAGCTGCACTGTCCAGTAAGCTAGCTTCCAGTCACATGCAGCTATTTAAAATAAAATATAAAATTGAAATTCAGTTGTTCAGTCACATTAACCACATTGCAAGTGTTCAAAGTGTTTACATACGGCTAGGAGTATTGACGAGCACAGAAATACAGAACATTTCCACCACCGAGGAAAGTTCTACTGGGCTGTACAGGGATAGAGGAAATACCCCAAAGAAACCCGGAAGAAAAATGTGGGCAAAACATCTTTCCATTACTATATAGTAATAAAAAGTTACTTTTTTTGGCTTTAAACAAACAGTGTAAAGAAGCATCTTAATTCATTTCACTTTGAACCCAAGGATGAAAGCTAGTTTGAATGTCAGAATCACTTACTGCTGACTCTCCACTGATAATATCACTTGACAGCACAGTTCTATGCCATAGAGCTTTGTTTCCCTGTGTTACTCATTAATTCAAGCTGATGACATATAACTAAAGCTGAAACCACTCAGGCTCCAGCCTGTAAATCTCATGTGCTTATTTGGGAAACTACTATTTTAAGCCCAAGGTAACAATTTTTTTTCTTCCTTCACTTTCATTCCTTTTCTATGACAGTTTCTTAATGTTGAAAGTCAAGCATCTTTGTTAGTCCCAGGACTCCAAGTAGCCAGATTCAGCTCTAAATGGGCTTCCTGCTATTGGAAAGTAGCAGCAATATATTAAAGATACCATCCAATAGCATAGACACGTCTCAGGCTTGAAGAGGATGAGTTCCAACAATAAGCTTGTCAGAAATTTCATTATTAAAAATTGGAGGAATGTAGGAGACCCCAATGATGCATCCAGAACATAAACTAAATGGGAGGAGGCTTAGTATAATATTTTAGAAAACTAAAATGTAAAATATACTGAAAAGCCTAAAATCTGGAAGTCCTGGGGCAGAGGGAAAGGAAGAAGGCACCCAGTGCTGCAGCCTGAAGGAAACAGCAGAGTCACCACAGGGAGGAGGGCACAGGATGCAATGGAGGAGAGCCCAGAGCAGAAAAAGACGAATGTTAGAGGCCAATTAAACGTCCTGATTTTGCTGAGCCTGGAACCTACTCAACTACTGACTGACAAACAGGGCTGTGGTCTGTATGAACTGTGGTAATGTTGGCTTCCATGGGTTAAGAAGATGTCTTTTTTTTTTTACACTTATTATACTTTACTGACTTATTAATAATTATCATCAGAGGATATCATATTTTCAACAACAAATGAGTTCCAGTGGAACTTTTCAAGGGAATAAAAAAAAGGGGGGGGGGACTAGGACAGTGGGAGAAAGATGCACCATGGATGGCAGAAGTGAACCTACAACAAACCTAAAGTATCTAAGTATTTTTCTATATTTTGAAATAGAATCTTTATACACAGTACAAGAAAATGTTGGGAAGGGGCAGGAAGAAAAACACAGAGAAAGATAGTTTCTGATTTTGCCCAAATCACCTATGCTAAATATAAGTAATGGAAAAAGGACCCATCTAGCTATAAGTAAAACAATCTTTAAGTAGAAAGAGCACTAAAGTACTGCTGCATTTGTCTAGGAGCTGTCTAAAGTTTGACAGCGTCTGATTAACAATCAAATAATGAGGTTTTCTTACCTTTAAGAGAGGTGCTAATTTTAAAAGTGAAGGTGATGTAAATCCACCTACAGAAATATTTAAAACAGAAAGTAAGGGAATAGATGGAATAAGGTGGAGAATTTTAGACATTCAGCTTTCTGGAGGGCCAGAGGATACTGGATGTATCTCAGTGGCCTTTGCTACTGGAATTGGGATGTCACCGTGGAAGGGGCACTGGGGCTAGAAGATAGGGTGGCATGGCTTCTGGTCCAAGAACAGAACTTGAGGAGAAAATAATGTGTCCCCAGACAAAGCAACTCATCTCCTCGTCTGAATGACGGGATAAGAAGCTGCCCTTTCTGTCTTTCCATGACACCATGTTCATGGGCGGTGCATGCTGGGAAAGGCAGAGCACAGCCATCAGGGACAACAGGGAGCATGTGCAGCCACGGGAAAGAGGGTACCAGGAGCAGCCTCCAGAGGTGGGAGAGAACACAGCACACTGTGAACCCCGCTGCAGAACCCAGCAGAGAGAAACGCTGTAATGCAACCAAGCAGGCACAGGAATGTGGGTCTTAGGATATTAATTTATCCAGAATTTTAGCTTCCACAAGAGTGAAAAAGAGGAGGAAAAGAGGAAGACAAAAAATTGTGTTCCATCTATGAAGGAAGTGGCATTCCTTTCCAGAGCAGCTGTTTGCTGCTTCGTAAGGGATTCCAGAAGCTGCTCAGTGAAAAACTGCATGCAAGAGAACTTGATTTCTAAATATTTGCTACCTTGTTTTCAGATATTCTCCTCATTTGATCTTCATGAAAACTCTGTGATATCACAGCTGGGGCAGACATTAGCATGATCATTTTATAGATGAGAAAAACAAGGCTCAGAGTGTTGAAGTGCTTTGTTGTAAGTCACAAGGTAAATGTCAAAGCCAAAACTCACCCTGGATTCAGAACCCAAGCTGCCATTTGTTGGGTGTGTGACAGTCACTTTGCCCGTCCAGCTTCCAAACTCTAAATGGAGGCTATAACCTACCTTAAGGGATGGTTGTCAAGAGTGAGTTGTCATTAATGTACTTTAATAAAGCCCTCTGTAAACTATAACACACCAAACAAACAAAAACCATTGCAATTATCAGAAACTTTTTAAAACACTGATGACAAGATTTCTGTAAGCACCTTGCTGACGAGTGAGGATGGCAGATGAAGTGTCACACGCCCAGCAGCATGCCAGGAGGTGGGACACAGCTGACTGGTGAAATTAGGAGAACTCACAGAACATTCCAGAAGAATGTGGGAAAACATCTTTTCCTCCAATGCTGGCAAAGGGTGAGGAGAAAAAGAGAGAAGGCTCAGTGCTCGGGGGTATAGTTTTATTTTATGCAAATTACCCTAGTAAAGTATAGAGGTTCTTCACTGCACTCGGGCTACAGCCACAGTGAGAGCCCAGCAACTTCTTCCTCAACTACTCCCCAGGAAGGTGAGCTGGGACTTCTCCACGAACACAAGATCTCACACTAAGAACTCAGGAGAGGATTTGGGATGGCTTCTTCAAAGAGGGCTGAGCCAGGAAAGGACAGAACAGTGGCCTACTTATATGTTCAGGATATAAGCTAAGCTTAGCTACTTATGGACAAAGAAGGATATGTGCCCTATGAACTTGTCTGTTTCTGAAGTGAGGTCATGGTGAGGGACAGAAGGTGACATTTCCCACTGCAGTTCGTTTTGAAAAATGCCAATCCTGTCTCAGTTGAACAAGGAGACAAAGATACAAACACAAACGGAGGGCTAAGGGAGCAAATGCCAGCAGTGGCCAGCCCGGATAAGGGAGGCCGAAGGAGCCAACTCAGGGCTGGGAGAGCTGGGACAACCCAGACCGGAAACGGGCAGACTTGAGCTATGGATTCCCTCCTGTATCCCCAGGCCCCACCTCCCTACCCACCCCCCAGCTTGTTGTTCTGCCAGAGCTCTTCTTTGTTCATATATATAGTCTCTTTAAAAGGAAAAAGGTTCCTGTCCAAGATTGTGCACGAAGGAAGAAAAAATAAAATAAAAAATAAAAGGAAAAAGGTTATTTGCTATATTAGACCAAGAAAAAGCTTTTGAGGATAGAGACCACAATTTTTTTTCCTTAATATCCTGCTGATCAAGGTGTCACCCTAGCTGATGGGTGGAAAACCATCTTGATCACCTTTTAGGTTCACAAAGTACCTGGTGACATTTATGTGACTAGCATTCCATGGTGTAGAGAACTAAAATGACAAGTGAGGATGCAGGTCCTGTAGGGCCTTTTCACCTCATATGTGAAAAAAGTAGAGTCTAGTCTTAAAAGGTATAAGGTTACTCCTCAGTGCATCATGTACAATTACAGGAAAACAAGGGAAATGAGCACAGAAAACATGAGCAGGTCAGAGGGGGTGAAACAGAAGCCCAAATCCAAATGTAATGTGATAAAAATGAATAATTCTTGTCCATTTTAGAGGGGAATATTATGTAAAAAGAAACTGAGAAATGATAATAGCATGAAAAGAATTCGAACATCACTATGGAAAACTGAGATATATGTTATTAAGCAGTTATTTCTGAGGTAGGTTTCCTTATGCATTAGTCATATGATTCCCACCATTGGAGTAAGCAAAGCTGAATATAAGGAAAATAAAGATATTTTTAAGATGCTTCAGGAGACAGAAGAATGTAAGTCGTGTGTAATGTTGTACAGAACAAATTGAATTATAGCTAATATGAAACTCTAAGGCAGGAAAAATAGCATTTGGCCAAGGGAAGGGGCTGAGGAACAGGTGACAGCAACCAGACTGACCTCTGAAGTGCCACAGCAACAGGCTTTTCAAGTTAGCTGTCAAAGACTTGGGCAGGGCCAGAGAGGGAATCTCCTGCTCTAAACAAAACCAGTGAGTTTTATTCAAACAAAAGGGGGATGAGGAGAAAAGAACCTGATCCCAGAACAGCAGAAATATCGAACCCTACTGACATGAGAAACGAGGAAGTCAAATAATCAATAGGGTATATATAAAAACAAGGACCTAAGAGGTGACAGAAAGACAATAAAATTTACTGCACTACATTCTTCAGAAAATATGTTAATGTTAGCAGAAACTGGGCCACTTTGGTTGCAGAGAAACAATTTTAAATATGCAAACGTAATGCATATATAACCTAAATTACTGTACAGCTAAAATGTGATAATATATGTGAGCCCATCTGGTACATGTTGAGTCTATATATCTGGCAGGCAGCGTGGTCACTGAGGATGACGGCCAGGTCCATGCACCTGCAATCCACAGAGATACTAGGAGCTTTTTAAGTCAACCAGTCTCAATGATCTGCCCAGGAAATCCTGGCAAATGTTGCTAACAGCAATTTGACTAACAGAACTGCCTGCTTTGAATTGTAGGCATGTTTGATGTGCCTGTCTACCCCTCTGGCAGACCTGCTCGTAAGAGGTGGTCTCTGAAGCAGGAGGGAGGAGAAGTGAGGCTATGGATAATCTATCAGCTGGGGCATTAGCACCTGGACAATCAATATCTGACTATATTGGCAGAGTGATTGAACACTCCATAGTGGACAATATTTTGACTTCATGTACCTAGCATTTAATTATTGAAAGTACATAATTGCCTATTTAAGAATGTAAATGAGTTACCACTAGGAAGAAGTTTTAGGTTACTGGAGACCAATGGAAGATAAAGTTATGAGTTGTTGGTTAAAATGAAAAGGAAACATTATATACACAAAAGTAAGAGACAAAGACATATAGTAGTCCTCCTCTATCTGGGCTTTTGTTTCTGTTACCGCTGGTCAACCTCAGTCTGAAAATATTAAATGGAAAATTCCAGAAATAAACAATTCATAAGTTTTAAATTTGGGCGCTGTTCTGAGTAGCTTGCTGAAATCTCACACTGCCCTGCTCTGTGCCACCTGGGACGTGAATCCTCCCTAGGTCCAGCATATCCAGTTACGTCTGGTTATCAGTTATCAGAGCCTGTGTTCAAGCAATACTTGTTTTACTTAATAGTGGCCCCACAGTGCAGGAGCAGTGATGCTGGCAATTGAGATATGCGAAAGAGGAGCCATAAGTACCTTTAAGTGAACAGGTAAAAATTCTCCACTTAATAAGGAAAGTGAACAAATTGTATGCTGAGGTTGCTAAGATCTACAGTAAGAATGAATTTCCTATTCATGAAATTGTGAAGAAGGGAAAAGAAATTTGTGCTAATTTTGCTGTTGCACCTCAAATAGCAAAAGTTGTGGCCACAATGCAAGATAAGTGCTTAGTTAAGATGGAAAAGACATTAAATTTGTGGGTGGAAGATAGGTTGCATACTATCCACAGCTTCAGGCATCTACTGAGTGGTCTTGTAATGTATCCCACTCAGATCAGGGGGGACTACTACATAGCTTAAAAATGACCATTTGTAGAGAGGACTTTGAAATAAAAGAAGAGATGACGTGGTATTTTAAAATAATTTTCCTAACTCCATAAACAATTAAGAGTGAGAACAAAGGCAAATATGCTATACTAGAATGTATTTTCCTGTTTTTCTTTAACTTTTTTTTAAATAAATATAATCACTAAAAAAGGGCACAAAATTATTTTACATTCCTTCTGCATGGGAAACTTAGACCTTTGCAAAGAGTGAGAGAGATCTTTTAAAAAAAACCCATGGATCTGCAAATTCCATGCAAATATATTAATAACAAAAATTAGCTATGTATATTTTTCTGGATATATATCACACACCAATAAAAAGGTTAAAAAAAAACCCTCATCAGGTGAAATACAAATGAAACTGTCAAAATAAATCCTGAAAAACAAAATGTTTTGACAGGATTTCAGAAGAATAGAGGAAAAAGAATGCCAAAATAATGCTAATGGACTGGAAAGTTGAAAAATGAATCTTTCTTGTGACTACAAGTACAATACCTCAAGGTGATATTAGTAAGAAAAAACTGACTTTGAAAAAGCAGAAAACAACCCCCCCTTCAAAAAATGAAAGCTTAGTTACAAATTCACACCCACGGTGATGATGGCTTTCGTCATCGAATTCTTGCAATGACTGTCCCTGGGCCTGCCTAGGTATCTACCACTCTAGGCCCCTGTCAGAGCACTGGTCTCTCAGAACTGCTAGACTCAGCACATTTGGCAATTTCATTTGTCCTGGTAGGCTGGGCAGAAACAAATTTGTTTCCCCTGGTCCATAAGAATTGAACTGCTCTGAGGATGAATCACTGTCTCCCGTTCCCACTGCAAGGATACCAATGCCCAGAGTTTAATGTGCTGGATACAAACAGATACTAGAAAAATACAAGTGAGTTGCAGACCACATCCACACCATACAAACCTCCATGAAAACTAAGATCACAGGATTGTACCATTTAATCAGTCTTCTCTTTAACAACTCTGCATGTTTGGAGTATGTTTCCCACTATTAATCCCACTCCTGAATTTTATTTCAGCTATATTGATATGATCTGGAGTTTTGTCTTTAGTCATAACAAACATGTGAAAAAGAAAGTTGACTAGTGTTTTAGTCCTGATATTATTTTATTTTAGTCTGTATAAACACTTACCTCTTTGACGCTATGTGTTACTGCCCATATTATAAAAACTCTTGACATCACCTGGAAAGAAGTCAGGACAACAGAAGATGGAACAATTCCTGAAAGAAATTTTAGGATGGATAAATAAATGTACAGTATTAAGTTTCAACATATAATACATTTTCTAAAACATTTGCATTTAAGTGTTTAGAGACAAAATCATCTTGAGCAACTGAAACTTATCTATATTGCTATACAGACTAAGTTTTTCAATGTAGTTAGTATTAAATACTTTTTTCCTCCCTCAAAACAGTAATATTGTTAATGGCACTACCAAACCAAGTACCTTTCTTAAGCCTTTCAAAACCAATGACCAAGTATTTTTACACTTGTTATATAGATGGAAAAAATAAAAACACTACCTAACCTTTAAAATTAGACATTAACAGGTAAGAGGTCATTTTACAATATGGGTTTCAAAACAAACAGGCAACAACAATAGATGGGAAATCAATCCTATTTGTGTCTAATGAATGTTAGAAGCTTCTGGATATCAGATTTGACATATTATCTAATGGTGAAGTTGGGTATCTTTTAGTATCTACTTCAATATTTTGCCAATAAGTATAGGGAAATCAAAGGTTATCTTTAAAACTGTTTCTTTCCACCTTATTCATTACAAGCACTGGTACAAATGTCCTCCCAATGTCCTCAAGTTATAACACTGGAATCACCTTTAATTATTTTAGATAATCACCAAATTCTGCTAAGTTTACATTTCTTTGGCCTATCCCTTCAATTCCTGCAACTATAATTCCTATTGAGAGATGAGCCACCACCATTATATAGAATTCTTATCTCCTTTAACTAATCTTGAACCCAGCAATAAGCTGTAATCTGTAAACATATTTTTTTCTTTATAACTTTATACTGGCAAGGAACTGCTACTAAAATAAACTCTGGAAGCAGAATTTGGCAGCAGTATTCAACCCAGCAGGCACTCCACTTCTCTCTGGCCTTTCTGCTGCCAGCAACTAGACTCACCACCTCCCTGGGCCTCAAGTCGCACATGGGCCACTCCACAATTGGCAGGAACCTCCCATCAAGGTTGTAGATCCTTCTTTCACTTTAAAACTAATCTTATCTCACTGGACTAGCCCAGACCAATTTTCATTCTTCCAAGGCCTCCAAGTGCACTTGGACTTCTGAACATTCATACAGTTGGACAAACTACAACTTGCCAAAAGACCATGTATGAGTCAGATAGATCTACAACTGCCTCGACAGTTCAGCTAGGAGAGAAAATCACTTTATACCTCATTAAGATAAAGAGATGTTATATCTTGTTAGAATGGGTTTCCTAAAGAAAATATGGGCTTTGAAGAGGGACAGCTTGGTTCCCAAAAGCAAATAACATGGATATGTCAAGCACAATTCTTGGCATCTGGAAGTACCCAATAAATCTTTGCAAAATGAATGACATGATGAAAGAAAAACATAAATGTATGGACATAAAGACCAATGGAATAGATTGAGAGTCCAAAAATAAACCCTCACATTTACAGTCAATTGATTTTCAACAACTATGCCAAGACAATTCAACAGAAAAATTGTCTTTTTGCAAATGATGCTAGGACAATTGGACAGTCACATGTAAAAGAATGGAACTGGATCCCTTCCTCATACTATATATAAAAATTAACTCAAAATGGATCAAAGACCTAAATGTAAGAGCTACAACTATACAACTCTTAGAAGAATACATAGGTGTAAATCTTCTGACCTTGAATTAGGCAATGATTTATTAGATATGACACTAAAAGAACAAGAAAAAAAATAAATTGAACTCCATTAAAATTAAAAACTTTAGTGCTTCAAAGGACACCATCAAGGAAGTGAAAAGATAATCCACAGATAGGAGAAAATACCCGCAAATCATATATGATAAGGAACTTATATCCAAAATATATAAAGAACTCTTATAGTTCTACAATAAAAAGACAAATAACCAATTAAAAATGGGCAAAGAATGTCAACAGGCATTTCTCCAAAGAAGATAACACAAACAGCCAATAAGTACATGAAAAGAAGCTCAACATCATTTGTCATTAGGGAAATACAAATCAAAACCAAAATGAGATATACTTCATATCCACTAGGATGGCTACAATCAAAAAGACAGATAGTAACTACTATTGGCAAGGATGTGGAGAAACCGTACCCCACTTCATACATTGCTATTGGTGCTGTAAACTGGTGCATCCACTCTGGAAAACAGTCTGGCAGTGCCTCCAAAGGTTAAGGAATCATCATATGTCCTAGCAATCCCACTCCTAGGAAGGTATATGTATATGTGTGTGTGTGCGTGCGCATGTGTATATCTCCAAAAGAAATGAAAATATATGTTTATACAAAAACTTGTACATACATGTTCATAGCAGTATTCACAGTAGGCAAAAGGTGGCAATAATCAAAGTGTCCATCAATAGATGAAGGCATAAATAAAATGTGGTATATCCACAAAATGGAAGATTAGAATAAATAAAAAGTGATGAATAATAATCTTAAAAACTGAAGTACAGATATATGGTATAATATTAATGAATCTTGAAAACATTATGCTGACTGAAAGAAGACAGTGACGAAAGACCACATATTATTGTATGATTCAATTTATATGAAATGTCCAGAATAGGCAAATCTACAGGTAGAAAGTAGAGGCAGAAAGTAGATTAGTGATTACCTTGGGCGAGGTTTGGAGGAATATGGGGAGTGAATGCTAATGGGTATGGGATTTCTTTTTGGGGTAATGAAAATGTTCTAAAATTGATTGTGGCCATGGTTGCACAACTCATTTAAGCACTTAAGCACCCATACAAATGGGTGAATTGTATGGCATATGGATTATATCTTAACAAAGCTGTTATTAAAAAAAAGTATGAGTGAAGTAGAAAATCTGGTTATATAATTATATAATACAGCTAAAGAAGCTAATTAGTGAGTCAAACATTTAGTGAATATGCTTAGATCACACTTTGAATAAGAAAAAGTTAAAAAAATAAGGACTGAGAATTAAAAAAATAAGGACTGAGAATTAAAAGATTTCTTAAATGAATTATCAAGTATTTTTCTGCTTACAGAAAGACCACCAGTATTTCCAGCTTTTCCTTTTTTAAAAAACTCAGACTAGCTCATCACATAAAAATATGATTTTTTTCCCTTTTATTTTCGCTCTTTCTCCTTTGTCCACTGAGGCAATGGGCTAGACTGCTAATGTTCCCCGCAATGATGCAGGGTTGCTGCTGTATCTTGTCAGGGGGTGGGGGCAGGGGGACATCAGGAAGCCCATGATCAGACTTCTTGATTTCTAAGACTTGCAAGTTCAAAAACCTGATTTTATGCCATTTACCAGGGCACTTTTTTCTGGTATCAAAATCAGAATGCTTATCAAGCATGACTTCAAACAGAGGGATCTGGAAGGTCTAGGGGAAGAACTGTTATTTTGCTGAACACAGGTTTATTAATTATCTCTTCTCTACTATATAACACCCTTTTTTGCCAGGTGCTGTGGCTCATGCCTGAAATCCCAGCAACTCAGGAGGCTGAGGCAAGGAGGATCATGTGAGGCTAAGAGTTTGAGACCAGCCTGGGCAACACAGTGAGACTCGGTCTCTAAAAACTGAAAAAAATTAGCCAGGTGTGGTGGCATGCACTTGTAGTCCCAGCTACTTGGAGGCTGAGGCAGGAGGATCGCTTCAGCCCAGGAGTTTGAGGCTGCAGTGAGCTATGATGGTGCCACTGCACTCCAGCCTGGACGACAGAGCGAGACCTCATCTCTAAAAACTTTTTAAAAATACCCTTTTCTGGGGAATATGAATATTTATATTTGTCTTCTTTTCAAAAATGCTAAACAAAAATTATTGGAGTGTTTTTCTTAAAAAATTTTAGTATTCAAAAACAATTATTTACTCTTTTGGTATATTTCCTACCAGTCTTTCTTCTAAACATATTTTTGAACACAGTTCAGCTTCTATTGTTTATACACTTTGTATTTTGCTTTTCTCATTTAACATTTTGAGAATTTTCTATCTTATATTCTTCAAAACATTTTAGCTTGAGTCCTGATATTTCTTTCAGTGAATATATTTGTTTATTCTCCTTCTGTGGGACATTTAAATTGCCTCCAATTTGTTGATACTATAAGTGAAGAAATAAAGTTTTACAAATAACATAAAAATTTTTGAGGCTCAGACCTTTGCTTTTTTTTTCAATTTCAGTACATTACGGGGATATACATGTTTTGGTTACATAATTTGCTTTTGTACAGTTTGAGTCAAAGTTATAAGTGTGCCCTTCACCCAGTTAGTGTGCACTGTACCCATTAAGTGTGAATTTACCCATCCCCTCCTGCTCCCTCCCACCTGCTTGATTTCTGATGAATGTTACTTCCACATGTGCACATGTATTGATTGATTAGTTCCAATTTAGCATTGAGTACATGTGGTGTTTGTTTTTCCATTCTTGTGATACTTCACATAGAAGGATGGTCTCCAGTTCCATCTAGATTATTACAAAAGAGACCTTTGCTTTTTTAAAAGGATTATTTCCTTGGGACATTTTCCCAGAAGTAGCAGTATTAGGTCAAATGTCTTTGAGGCGCTTGAACTACATTGCCAAATTGCTTCCCAAAGACTGTTATCAATTTATATTCTCACCAGCAATATACGAAGGGTTCCTGCATTAGCCTACCCTTGGCAGTAAATTTAAATCTTAATAATTTGTGAATAAAAAGTTGATCAATACTTTCTAATTTGACACAGATACAGAGATGTTTCTGGCCCTGCCTGTAGGTGCTCCCACAGTCCCTATCCAGGGAACCAGTCTACTTAGGTACATTAATTTCCTCCAAATGATGTCATTCAGACCAACTCTCACTTAGTTTCTATAGTAAATGCACCTACCACAACCAGTCACCCAGCAAACAGCAGTTCAGCCCCTAGCCTGACAGCACAACCTCAAGATGCCTGTGGTCAAAAGGCCACAGGAAGAGGGGCCTTTATTTAAGGAGGACCATCTGAAGGCCAGGAGCTCTAAGTCTATCCTTGGATTCAAGCCAGACGAACAACAGACAGCCACAGAGACAGACCATGTTATCTTAGCTCTGAAAAGAACTGGCATCGTTGAGTTGAGCTTACTGTTATTATCAGGTGGATTTCAGAAGAAACTGTCAAAAAATTATTACCTTATTTGCTATAGGAATGATATACATACAGTATAATGTCCCCCCATCACTCAATGCCCCTAATATAAAGCCCCAGGTGGGAAATTTGTTTTAGAACTTAATGTTAAGAAATGTTTGCTCTTTTCCAATGATAAAAATTATATAACTCAGTCACCCTTTTCAACTTGGTAGTCAGAAAGCTTCAAGCCAAATCTGAAGTACACTACATTATGATGTTTTACGTAGGAGTTACCACAAATCTTTATGGGATGTCAAGCATAGACAGATAAGACAGACTACATTCTCTTTCTTTTTGTCTTTTCGACACTTCTTGCAGTCAATCCTACTGTGTTTGCATTTATGTGCTATTACTCCTTATTTGAACACAATGGTACAGCATGTTAAAACCCAAACCGCAAATTTTTCGTTCTTGTTGATTAAACTGGTTGTTTTCAGAAGACAAAGAGAGATTCTGCAATCTCATCAGTAAACTCTCACTAGATTAAAATTAATTCAAAAAAGATTTACTAGGCATCTATTATTTGTTATTTTATTTTATTCACCAAATATTTTTGGAGTATCTACTCTGTGCCGGGTACTGTTCTCCAGGCTGGGGATTCAAAAGTGAAAAAGACAATATCCCTCATGAACTTATACTCTTGGGCTGTAAATGATTTGCTTTATCATAGCTCTCCTTTTTCTTGAAGGTTAGAGGCTACCAAACATTTGTAAACAGGAGAATGGCATGATCACATTCTTGGTTTCAGAAAGATATCTCTGTCAGCAGTGCAAATCCTTGGCAAGGCAAGGTTATAACTTGAGAAATAATTATGGGAATTTATGTTGAAAGGGCAATGAACTTTTGAAGCAAAACACTGTCAGATAAAAGAAACACAGCCATGCATGTGTGTGTGTGTGTGTCTGTGTGTGTGTGTGTGTGTGTGTGCGTGCGTTAAGCAAAAGCTGTATAAAGGGGATCTGGCAACTGGTTGCTTGCTTCCCCAGAACCAGGGTGTTGAGGGCTCCCTGAACTACTGAGCCCTGCAAGCTGGGCAGCAATAGGAACCCTCCCTTGCCCAGTGCAGCCCTCAGATGGGCCGGGTTACTGGGGTTGTAAGATTGGCTACGTATGACCAAGACCAGGTTGAAAGTTAAGCACAGCCATGCACTGTATAACAATGTTTCCATCAGCAACAGACTGCATATACAATGGCAGGCCCATACGATTATAATGGAGCTGAAAAATTCCTGTCACCTAGTGATATAGTTGTCATTATGTCAGAGTGCTACGCGTTATGTGTTTGTAATGATGCTGGTGTAAACAAACCTACTGCACAGCCAGTCATATGAAAATATAGCACAGTACATAATACTTGATGGTGATAATAAATGACTGTGTTGCTGGTTTATGTATTAATATTTACTATACTATACTTCTTATCATTATTTTAGAGCATACTCCTTCTACTTATATATAAAAAAAAGTTAACAGCAAAACAGCCTCAGGCAGATCCTTCAGGGGTATTCCAGAGGAAGGCATTTTCATCATAGGAGATGACAGATCCACGTGTGTTATTGCTCTTGAAGACCTTCCAGTGGGACAAGATGTGGAGGTGAAAGACAGGGATATTGATGTTCCTGATCCTGTGTAAGCCTAGGCGGATGTGTGTTTGCGCCTTAGATTTTTTTTAAAAAAGCTTCAAAAGCAAAAATACTTTAAAAATATAAAAAAGCTTACAGAATAAGAATATAAAGAAAGGATTTTTGTACAGTTGTACAAAGTGTTTGTTTTAAGCTAAGTAGTATTACAAAAGAATCAAAAAGTTAAAAAATTACAAAGTTTATAAAGAAAAAAGTTATAGTAAGCTAAGTTTAATTTATTATTGAAGAAAAAATATTTTTTATAAATTTAGTGTAGTATAAGTGCACAGTGTTTATAAAGCAGGCAGCAGTGTACAGTAACGTCCTAGGTTTTTACTCACTGACTCACCCAGAGCAACTTCCAGTCCTGTAAGCTCCATTCATGGTAAGTGCCCTATACAGGTTATCTTTTATATTGTACCTTTACTGTACCTTTCCTATGTTTACATACATAAAGACCATTGGGTTACAATTGCTTACAGTAGTCACTACAGTAACACCCTGTACAGGTTTATAGCCTAGGAACAATAGCTATACCATATAGCCTAGGTGTGTAGCAGGCTATACCGCCTAGGTTTGTGTAAGTACACTCTGTGACGCTCACACAACAACGAAATCACCTAACAACGCATTTCTCAGAATGTAGCCCCATCGTTAAGCAACACATGACTGTCCAGGAAAGGCAAGGCAAGGTTGGGAGCAGAGCAGGACAGTGTTCAGATGGACCTGGAGGAACCAGGGAAGGAGCCAACCATCAAGGCACATATGGGTAATGGAGACCAGACCAAAGCAAGGCGGGAGACACCAAGTTGGTGCCAGAAACTAAACTAAATAGTAACAAGTGAAATCAGATCACAGAATCTCCCTAACCATATCCCAAATACATGGAATCAAAAGTAACACTAAACAACAACAACAAAAATCATCATCAGCAACCAAAAGGAATGAGCACAACTTAATGGCATATATTTTTAAATGTGCTATCCAAGAAAAGAAAGATTATGGCACAACTCCTACTCTGTCCCTTTCCCCCAAAAGTGATACTAATACATCAACAAAATCCTGAGAATATTCACTAACAAGCCCAGATTTGGAGAGAAACACCGATTTCCGGCTGCAGTGTGACAGAAGTGGAGACTGAACAGCGGTGGTGTGGTGGGGGAGTGACTAACTGGGAGCCACCTCACCGACACTCAGCCTGGGGCCCACGCTGAGCTGGAGGACAATGCACAGTTCCCTATGGAACGGGATACACTTCCTACAGGGTTGAGGGATCCTCAACAGGGCAATTAAATCTCAAAACAGAACAGTCCACGTAATTTTTTAATACATGGCTCATTCACATTCTTTAAAATACAAGAGTCTAAAAAGCTATAGAGAAAAGTCTCCCTCCTAATCCCATCCTACTGCCACCCAGGGGCAACCAACGATTAATGCCTTGTCTAGCATTCCAGAGATATATTTTAGGTGTATAAAGCAAATATGTATGTGAATGTATAAAGACATATTTTTATATATTCATATATATACTATTTCCCAATGTTTTATATAATGGCAGTATTTTATACACATTGTTCTATACCCTGCTTTTTTTCCCTTAAAAGATCTTTCTATATCAATACATAAATTATAATTGCTGAAGCTTTATAATGTTTTAATATCTATACACTTTCCTAAGCTCTACCTCCATGTCCTCAGGGTATAGAAAAATGTGGAAAACAAGAAAACTCCAATCCTTAAACTGTAGCTTATAGAGGGGAAAACAATCGAATCTTAAATACTGTGGAAGTGCAGGCGGGAGAATTCAGTAATACCTATATCAGAGCAAATAAAATTGCTGGACAGGGCTGCTAACACTTCAGCAAGATGGAAAAGATATGGCAACATACAAACATATTAATAATACAAAAAAAGGGAAATAAAAGTAAATTATGCATTGCATCTAGGGTGAAAAGTCAAAGATTAAAGCAACTGGAAGGAAGATAATAATTATGGAAGACAAAGATAACCCAATATAACTGTGGTCCCCACCCCCAGGCCACGGACCAGTACTGGTCCACAGAGATTCGCCGCTCCCCCATCGCCCTCCAATGTCCATGGAAAAATTGTCTTCCATGAAAACAGTCCCTGGAGTCAAAAAGGTTAGAGACCACTGCAACATTAAGGATACTTGTTCTCCCCAAAGTAGAGAACTCAATACACGGAACAAGAAATGTATTTAAGAGTATAGTCCAAGAAATTTCCCTTAAATGAAAGAACTAAATCTGCATTAAAGAATACACTGTGTTCCAAACAACAACAACTGATAGTGAATGACTAAAACTGACAAGTTTATTGGTTATAAAAATAATACTTTAGAGATCTAGACAAAAAAAAATTACCTATAGAGTGGTAAGAAAATCAGGCTGGCTGTAGACTTCTCCACAGCAACAGCCAATGTCAGAAGACAATGAAGCAACACTACAAAGGTCTGGGGGAAAGTAAGTACATTCAAGAATACTATACCCATTCCCAAGATGTCATTCTAGTGTAACAAGGCAAAAGTTAGACATCACTAAATATGAAAGAACTTGGCACATAATGCCTGCGTGACCCTCCTGAGAAACACATGCTGTCGGAAATTCAGCCAAACAAGAGACAAATCAAAATAAAGAACTCAGGAATGGAGAAGTCACGGTAAAAGGGCACACAGTAGGCACTGAATCCATTCAAAGGTAACACTAAGACTAAATTATGGCAATTACGCCCATAAATTTTAATGTAAATGCTATGAACAACAATAAATTAATAACATAATTGAAAAATGGGAGTCAGGGAAGAAGAAACAGAAGAAAGTACACTAATTTCCTTAACAGAATGAAGAAGTATTACCTAAATATCCTTAAGAGAATTAAGAGATATTATATAAAACTGGAATACAGCTCAACATAATTCTAATCTAAAATTTTCAAATTTTTTTCTTAGATCTTTTAATACATAATGTAACTCTAATGGTGAAAAAAGTTTTATAATTTCTTTATTTTTGATAAACAATGTTTCTAATTAAAAATATGTATCTTTCCATAATAGTATAAGCTATCTATCTTCATCTTCCATCCATCTACTTTTTCTTCCTTATGTTAAGACACATGTGAAGAGAATGCTCTCTGGAATGACATTTACATAATATTAATGAAGATCAGTTCTACTGGCAGAATTCAGAATAATTTTAAGTTTTACTCTTTGTACTTTTCCACATTGCCTGCGCTCCTTTTAAAGAACATGAATTAAATTTTCAAAACTAAAAAATCATTATTCTTAACAAGAAATTAAACATTTAGCACTAGCAAAAAGATAATTCTCAAATTGAACCAATTCCAATCTTAAATAGGAATTTTCTTAAATACTTTCTCTTAGAATACAAGCTACTCTCAGGGAAACAGAAAATATTTCTGGTCAAAATGAAGAGACGGGTGGAGAGTATGACAGGAGCCAAAGCAGATTCTAACCCCATGGGACTCCAGGGAAAAGAGGACTGACAGAAGAGCAATTCTCTTTTCTTCTTTCCCAGAACACAGAAAACTGGCCTTGCTCTTGGGTTACAGCACCTGACCACCCCCAGAAAGCAATCTTCAATATATCTCACATAACCACACTTACGTTATTGAGCTCTGACAAATGTCTTAGAGACTGAAATCAATAGCAAAATTATGGATTTACAAGAGGTTGGCATTTCTACAATATGTACTAAGCTATAAAAGGGCATTAAAATTTCTTTGTGCTAAAAGGGGAGTATTATTAGATGCATTCATGCTTAATTGTTAATGAAAGTGAAATGAATATAACAGGAGAAACACAAGAAATCAAGTGCTATGATACTTCATGTGCCATCACTGTTAAGAAATGTATAGTTAAAATTAAATCTTTTCCCTTTGAAGCGATAACGTTTTAAATACAGAGGTGCTTCTCAAACGGGGGCAGGCATACCCTAAAGATGTATAGCAGGGTCCAATCCAGTGGCATCCTGCTAGCAGTCAATGTACTCAAAATCAACTGTATGAACTCAACAAAAAGAAAATGGAACAGAAAAATAACTTAGAGTGGGCAGCTCCACCCAGCATTTCACAGTGTGAATGTGTGCACCAGAATGAGTGGTGGTCTTAGGTCCCCTGGCCTCTCACGAACACGACTGTGATTTTACTGTTGAAAGATAAAATAATTTTCATACAGCATAGCCTCTAAATGTGCGCCAACTATTTCATATGGCATTCCAAATAAGGCAGAATGAACACTTTGAACAGTGGAGGAAACTACAGCTGTGCTGGACTTACTGGGAGTCAACACTTAGCTGCATTGTGATGTATGAGCAATTTAAAGTATTCTTCATGGGAATTTTACCCCTACATAAGCAATTCTACTTTAGGAGATACAGTCACAGAATATACACAGTGCATCTTCATGTAATATTGATTTTCCCTGAAATTTGAGGGATGGGAATCCATTTCTATATTAAAATATTAAAAAAAGGGGACTTCATAGTTGCTTCACATTGTTGTCAGCTATACTGCCTTTACTCTTAAAACTTTTGGGGTGAAACTATATTCCTCACTGCTATTTAGGAAACTTGGAAAGAAAAGCTGGAAAAGCACTAATAATACATGATAAAAATGTAAGAAATCAGGCTGAGGGAAAATAAGGGTAGAAAAAATATCTTAAAACCATGAGAGAAATTAATACCTAAATGAATGCAGAGAAGGCCTGTGTACTTGTTTGGGGTAGACCACAAACTTGGCTCTGAGTTCCTTTACAGCCAATATAATGAGAGAAAAGAATCCAGTTGTATAATTCATAGTGTCTATGAAAGAAATAAAACCAGATGCTTGGTTTCTTGAGCCAAGTCCTCATATATTAAATGGCTTTGACTGCTATACTAGTTTCTAGTTTACTGGATCTTCTTTTTGTATACACACACACACACACACACACACATTTTGCTGTTTCCTCCCTATTTCAGATGGCCAGCAGTCAAAATAGCTGCTGCTAGCAGCTTACTCTTCCACTTGAGGGTCTCATGTGTAAAAAATAACAATAAAATGGTTTCAAGAGATGGTCCAGAGGCCTCTGAAGGCAACGAGCTTTTTGAGGGCTTCATCAGATATTCAGAGGCTTTTCACGTGCTTGTTTACTTCTGGGGTCTCCACTCTGAAAGTCTAACCTCTGAATGACAGCAAAATATAGACATGAAATAAATGCCACATATTTCCAACCTTTCTGAAGATAACATAAAAGACTATCACATTTTGAAAAAGATAAAACATAAAAATACTAGATGGCATTCTCAAGAGGACATAGTGAGTCAATTGTAAGCCATGGAAACTTACTCAAATCTCTGTATTATAGTTAGCATTCCAATAGCAAATTCCCATCCTATTATTTTTATTGTCTATAGAACACCAGGTGTTTTAGACCAGACTGTTAATAACAGCCTTGAAATATGGATGGTTCATATATACTTCACCAGCAAGACCACATACATCATAAGCATATCTTTAAAAAAGAAAATTAGTAAAACTGTCAGGGTCAAATGAAATTGACAGTTGAACTATTTTATTTATATATATAGAGTCATTTTTTATTAACTTATGCTAACAATCTATAAGTATCCTGAATACTGGATAAAAATACCTTTTTCTTAGTATCTGTTTTAAAAATGTATTAATTTTTTTCACTATATTTCTGAAAATTTATGTAAAGCTTTCACAAAAGGCTGAATCCAATCCAATGGTCACCTACTTGAAATAACACAAGATCTAATGAATGACAAGGTTGAGAGAGTAGAATCATTCCCTTTTGGCTTGAAAAAACCAACAATCACAGGATTACACTTAAGCAAACCAAGAAATACACTTCTATCAGCAATGTTCTTTCTTCAGAGTTCTACCAAACCATGCGGGCAGGGAGAGAAGACTGAAGAAGATGAAGTTTAACTTTACTAGAAGGTTGTGAAAGAAAGCATCTGTGGGAAAGATCCTCTATTTAAGAGAGCAAGGAACTGCAGGGGTTATTTAAATATAGTGCTTTTTAACTAAGAAAATCTTGGCTGTCAGAGTTGGAAAGGATCTTACAGATTAAGTTCAATCCAACACTTGACAGATGTGAGGTCAGGAGAAGGTAAAGTGACTTGCCAAGCTTACACAGAGAGTTGAATATAAAAATTGATATTTATGTTTAAAATTTGGTGGCTACTCTCTAAGAAGGTTAATTAATGGTCTTTATATAACTAGAACAGAATTAAATATTTGTAAGCAATGTTTGAAATGCTTTCTATATAAAATGTCTGCAACCAGCATAACTGATTAACATTTAAAGTATATAAAGAATACACATTGTTTTTATCTTTTAAAAAATTAAGAACCTAATAGGCAAATGAACAAAGGGCATAAATAGACAAATCACATAAAAATAAGCATAATTAATAAACAAATGGAATTATATTCAATTTCACAGTTAACAAAAAGGTAAATAAACAATAATATCTATGATTTTATATGATTAAGTTAGTGAATATTAAGAAAGAATCGTAACACCCAAATGTTATGTTGAAATCATCATACTTACATTTTACAAATAAGCACAGTCCTTTGGCAATTCAATCTGGCAATATTTTTAAGAGTTAAAAGAATATTCATATGCTTTGAATTAGTAATTACACATGAACATGTACGCTAATGGCATAAACCAAAGGCTACAAAAGTTTATCTATCAACAGAGATACTGGTTGAAAAACTTATAATATTTTAAAAATGAGAACAATCTAAACATTCTCCACTAAGAGAGCTAGCTGGGGAACTTGGGTGGGAGCGGGACTCATTTTTCACTGTATACCCGCTTATATCTTTTGAATTTTGTACCATGTGAATAAATGACCTATTGAAAAAATAAACTCATTTAAGTATCCCTATTAAAATTATGTAAAAAAATGGAAAAATGACTTTTTGTTTGTTTGTTTTTGAGACACAGTCTTGCTCTGTTGTCCAGGCTGGAGTGCAGTGGTCCCATCAGAGCTCACTGTAACCTCGAACTGCTGGCTTCAAACAATCCTCCTGCCTCAGTCTCCCAAAGCACTGAGATTACAGTTGTGAGCCACCACGGCCAGCCAAAAAATGATTATATTAAAGAACCGCCCCCGCCAAATTCAAATGATAGCCACTCTGATTGTAACAATGCAGAGACACTGCATATGCACATATACCAGGTCTGGAAGGAAACAGAAAAAGATATCATCATGATGGTATCTCTAATTACATGAGATATTTTGTAGTACTTTAGAAGTATCAGTGAATACCAGATGAGCCTGAAACATTATGTCATACCAGAAAGCAGAAAATTATTAAAGATGACTGGGGTCCTTTTAAAAGGGCTCAGAAGATAAGCTGAAGATGCTCCCAGTGGCCAAAGATGGGCTAATCTGAGCATCAAAACGAATAGTTAAAATGGACTGAATCACACCAAATATGTTAAAATCCATGAGTTCATGATGATAAAATAAAAAACAAAAGCCTTCATTGTCCCTTTGACATGCTCTGATTTTTGCTGTTTGGGGGCGGGGGTGTGTGTGGTGTCCGTTAGTATCAGTGCCTGAGTCAGGAATATTACATTCCTGGTTCTGCATGAGAAGGGTATATAAAGCAACATGAAATGCCCTCATTTTGTTTTAAATTACAGACTCATATTAATTGTTCTCAGAACTGGATTTTTTCCCTCAAACTTGAAAGTTTTTTCTTTTGGATTTAATAAAGTATTGCTAGCTGAAGCCAGTTTGACATGCTGACAGAGATGTCTGACTGCTGAGAGGTGTTATTGCCTGAACCTTTTTAAAGAACAGCAAAACATATTTTACATGGAAAAAGAAACCCCACAAACTTTCACTGGTCTTCTTTAGAAGACTTTGGAAAACCAACATATTTTTCTGAAAATTGGTAAATCAAGGGAAAGAATCAAAGTAAAAAAAAAATAGAATATTGTTATGTCACAAGAAACCAGGGAAAGTAGTTACCACTGGGGAAGGGGGAAGGGCTCTGGATAGCTGGGGGACTGGGGTGGGAGAGGGACTCATTTTTCACCGTATACCCGCTAATATCTTTTGAATTTTGTACCATGTGAATAAATGACCTACTGAAAAATAAACTCATTTAAGTATCCCTATTAAAATTATGTAAAAAAATGGAAAAATGACTTTTTGTTTGTTTGTTTTTGAGACACAGTCTTACTCTGTTGTCCAGAGCAAGTGGAGTGCTGTGGTCCCATCAGAGCTCACTGTAACCTCGAACTGCTGGCTTCAAGCAATCCTCCTGCCTCAGCCTCCCAAAGCACTGAGATTACAGTTGTGAGCCACCACGGCCAGCCAAAAAATGATTATATTAAAGAACCGCCCCCGCCAAATTCAAATGATAGCCACTCTAATTGTAACAATGCAGAGACACTGCATATGCACATAGACCAGGTCTGGAAGGAAACAGAAAAAGAAAACTGTCGACTAAAATTGCAGAATTTAGGGGCATTTTTTTCTTTTTATTAAAATGAATTCCATTGTTATATTTATAATGTTATTTGTCCAATACGTAATGTTCAAGTGGCATGTAAATAGAAAACATAGTATTTTCACTCCGTCATCCATACTTGAAGGATAGCCTAGCTTTTTGAACCTTGAGCCCATAATCAAGACACCAAGAACCATTTGGGGGTAACTTGACTTTAACTGTAGGCAAAAGATCCAAGAAGGATAAAAGAGAGGGCCTGTTAATGTTCATACAGTAGATGTTAAAAGTACAAATGACTTTGCCCAGCTGTTTTCCCATCCCTGTACTAATACGGGGGTGGTGGCAGTGGTGGCGTTCACTGAGTGGGAGGCCAGCAGAACATGGAAAGAGCCTGTCGACAGCACATAAAAGACACACACTGAAAACACTGCTTGCAGGAGGAGTGAAGCTTGTCAAAGTACTGCAGAGGCTGGGGAAGTGAAGAGAAGAGAAAGAGCAATTATAACCTGAACCTAACAATTCCCCAGCTAAATTTAACTAGAGAGGTGGAATATATCTGTAGCTTGAAAATGATAGGCAAATGAATGTTCAGGTACAAAAAGATTCAACCCACACAGAACTTTAAATGGTCATTGTAAAAAACCATATATTTCCATATCAATCATCTGCTATTATTCTGATAATATTTCAATTGTGATCCCCCCAAATAAATAAATGGTCTTAGGGAGGAATAAGGAAATCCTAAACTCAGAGCAAAAGCTTTCATTTCTTGTTAAAAGATAAATCAGAATCAATAAGAATTTATAAATGTCAAACTTTTTCAGAAATGCTACTTTAAAAATTTTCAGCTATGAATAATGAAAATCAAGTATTAACTTCTATTTACTTTCTAGAAGTTGAAATGGAGTTATTTCTCCAAAGTTTTCCAAATTTTTATGTCAAATTTTTCCAAATTTTTATCTCAGCTAATATACTTATTCACACTGAACTACATTTAGAAATAATGCCAAAGTATATTTCCTAAATTCCTAAAATATGATATTCTAAAATACACATAGAAATATATCTTGAGATGATTACAATAATTATTTCTGGGTAATGGGATCAAGGGTAATTTTTACCTTCTTCTTTATGTGCGTTTTTCTTGTTACAATGTGCATTTGTTAGTTTTATATTAGAAATGGTCTTTTTGCTAACAACAACAATAACAAATTGCCACAATTTGATTTAATAGCCACTATACTGCAAATTCTGTTAAAAATCAAAGTGAGTACAACTTCTATTGAAACAATGTATAATCACTTTCACAGACAACCGATGTCAAATGATTGTCAAATCATTTTAGCAAAAAAAGTCACATAAAAAATCTAAATTGAGAACAGCTTTTGGAAGAATTTACTCAAATACCCCTTATTCTAATGAGGACTTTGCTATAAGAAAAATAAGATTGTGTACAAGGTCAAAACTGAGATTTATGACCATATATATTACCTACGGGTAAACCAATCTATGTTTTTGCTTCTCAAGTCCAACATTAAACATATAAAGCAGACTAATTATTCACGTCAAGTACTATAACATCACTCTATTCCACTGCCAAGGCTGACGGATTGCTCTATTGGCTCGGGACTTCAGCAACCATCCATACCCTTTGTGGCAGACACTACTGGTTGCTTACCCATTGTGCAATCTCTCTCTCTTCCTCACTAACAGAACACTGATCTTATTTGGGATAGCAATGTACCCTGCTAAAATACTAGTTTCCCTGGAATCCCTTGCAGCTCCAGGAAGCCTTGTATCACAGTTCTGACTAATGAAAAATGATCAGAGGTTCTGGAAAGCCTTGCTGGTGTAGCCACTTTCTGCCTGAAATGTTGTAAATATGACACCACATAACTTGCCACAGACATTTTATAACTATGGGATTACAAGCACAGGGACAGAAGTCACACACTAAGGATGGGAGAGCAGAAAGACAGACTTCTTGTTCGATAGGAAAATAACTCCCTATTAAAGCCACAGTAGTCTGAATCCTGGCATGTAGAGCCAAATGCCATCTTACTTATCTTTCTAATGAACACAAAATCTTGAAGGGAATCTGGGTGGACTTAAGAGGTCAAACAATTATATAACAGTGAAGGACCAGGTAACACTTTCTAAAAAAGCCATTTCAATTGTACTTCCAAGATATGAAAACTAATAGCATCAATAAGAAAGAAGATGATAGAAATTGGGTACACTAATTTCTTCTGGTGAACAATTTTCTGACTCATTTATAAAATAGAGTTCATATCTAAAAGAAAAAAAAAATCACTAGTATTTTATGTCCAAAAATTTAAAAAATCTGCTTTCTTTTGCAATTTTGACATGTGGTATTCATGAGCATCTTTTAAAAACATCTTTCTGGGGCCAAGAATGTGGCAACTTAGTGCCAGGTCAAGATCTACCAGATATAAATGCAATATTTAGTGAAAGTATTTAACTATTATAAATAGTTGGTTGCCCTTTAATAAATCATTTTCTTTTAAAAGTGTTGGAATTGTGATTAATCCCTTCCCCCACACAGATTATTTTCAGGAAAAATTTTCCACCCATAAGCACTATACTCTAAACAAATCAGCCCCAGGTCCAACACGAAAATGTTATATGGATAGAGATAAACTCCAGACAGCTAGGAAACAATGTATTTCACTTGATATTTCATAGTAGATAAAGTACTATGAAAAATTACTTTGAACTCCAAAGAAGTTTAATAAATATTTATGGAGTGAATATCTGAATGCACCTTAATACTAAATACAGATTACAGGTCCCAGGCTCCTGTAAAGTTTAGGAGAAAGCCCTTTCTGGGTTAGAGTTTAATATTCCATTAAAGCCCTCATTCCTGATCATTCAGGTAGCTTTTATCAGGGTTGAGGCTTTCTGGGGGTCTTTCCTGACCCAAAGTTATAAAAGTGGAAAGGGATTCACTTTCCTTAAGGTACATCGACGTGAAGCTCAAAGCCCTCATATGCTACTGCACTAAAGGTGGGACTTTCACTGAGAATCATCTGCTCACTTGGCTCCTACCACGTATCCATGTATTCTCAAAGGATTTTCCAAGATGACCAGAAGCTGTTTTAGGTGCTAGCTATAAGAACAAGCATTATTTTGTATTATACAGAAAGAAAGGGAGAAACAAACTGGGCTATATTGTTGCTCAAACTATAACAACATTTATTAAGAGCATTCTATGTATGATGCCTATTTCTACATCCTTTACTTATATTAACTAATTTGCTTTGCACACATTCCTATGAGGTAGGTCCTATTTTCCTCATTGCATTCACTGAGAGATCTGAGGTCTAGAGAAGGTAAATAACCCACATAATGAATGACATTATGAGTACATGGTAGAACCAGAATCAAATCCAGGCAGTCTGGCTTCAGAACCATGCTCTTAACTACTAAGCTATACTACCTTCAACCCAGGAAGGAAAAATCAGGCAAACAAGCCCTGTGGTGATGCTAAAATATGCCCACAAATTTTTTGATACTCCTTCCTTCAAGAGGTAGAACCTAATTCTCCTCGGCATGAATGTGGTATGGACTTAGTAACTTGGTTCTAACAAATAGAACAAAAACAGAAAGAATGGTATGTGATTTAGAGACCAGATCATAAAAGGCACGGTGGCTTCCTCCTTGCCCAATCTCTTGGGATCACTCCTCTGCGGGAAGCCAGCTGTCACGTCATGAAGGATATTCCAGCAGCCCTACATGGAGAGGCCCAAGTGGTGAGGCACCAGGATCTCCTGCCAACAGCCACCCTCTAGCTGCACTACAGTCTGCAGACGCCTGCAGCCCTAACCAACATTTTGACTGTGAGTGCATGAGAGACTGAGCCAGAACTACCCAGCTAAGCTGCTCCTGAATTCCTGATCCACAGAAACTCTGAGATAGTAAACATGTGTCAATTGATAACTACTACTAATCCCCCCAAAAAGATTACTACAGAACCTTTGATCAGAACCATATTTTCAATATCAAATCCTATTTAGGTAAGCTACAAAATGTGTAATTACTTAATGATTCTGTGTGTCCATTCATTCCTTGGAAGCAGTATCACTTTGATCACTACATAAGGGTGGAAAAATATATCCCTTATGTCCCTTGAAAAGCATAAAAGATTGAACTAATTAATTTCTGAAATTCTATCCTACTTACTTCATCAAAAATTAAGCAAGGAGTATATATTAATATAAAACTTGAAAGAGTATCCCTGCCTTAAATTGTTTGCATTTTTCTTTTCTTATAAGTCAATAAAGAAACAATATATTCTACCTCCAAAAATCTATAAGAACAAGCTGTCTATGTGATTCCTGACAGTCTATTCAAGGTGCTAATCTGCCATTATTTATAGCCCCTTGATTCCTTTCCGAGCAGCTGTCATTAATAGAACAACTTAGGAGTTCAAAACACTCTTTAATGAACTCAACTGCCTCCTGAAATTATTAGTCATCTTCTCAAGGCTACAACTGTGATAAATGCTAAAGATGAACTATCTCTCAAGAAGGCTGGGAAAAAGAGTCATCATCAAAAACAGCAAGATTAGCTGCTCCTCACTGACCAATATTCCATTAAAGCCCTCATTCCTGATCATTCAGGTAGCTTTTATCAGGGCTGAGGCTTTCTGGTGGTGTTTCCTGGCCCAAAGTTATAATGGTTTCTGGCCTGCAAGGTGCCCCAGAGTTACCATTTGGGAACCCATGTATGCTGTACAAGGGGGGAAAAAGAAAGTTAAGGGACTAAGCCCAGGGAGTACCAACACTGGAGGGACACAGGAAGAAAGAAGAGCTTGTGAAAGAATCTCAGGACAGGTACAGGTGGCCTATGGCACAGGACGAGAGCTGGGAGAGGGACTGGGGGGAAGAGTGAACGTCTCACCTTGAGGGGCAGCAAGGGAAGTACTGTCCTCAGGAGAGTCAGGCTTCCACTAAGGCAAGAAAGCTGAGGAAGCACTCTGAAGACAGAGGGGGCTGTTTACAATGGAAACAGTTCCAAAAAGCACTGTGACCTCCTTTTCTGGGCTCCTATACCTCTTTGAACTTACCATTTGGGCAATACATTTGTCATGTTGTCTCTCCATGCTCCCTGTCTAGCTTCTGGACTCGAGAGCAGGGCTGGGTCTAGCTGATTTTTGTGCATTGTCAGTGCAATGCCTGCCACCCAGCAGAAATACAACAAATACTTGCAGGCTTTCTGGAGGGCAACTGGGAAGTATGCATTAGTGAATGCCATAAATTACATTACCTTTGACCTACTTCTAGGAATTTATCCATAGAGATTAATTGCAGCTGTGCAAAGATTAAGCTACAGGTATAGTTATAATCTGTACACTTGAAAACCACCTAGATATTCAACAAATAGAGCACTGGTTAAAAATTACAATGTATCTATTACATGTAACTGAATATTAGAAATCCTACAAAAATCTATAGAGATCAATGACAAAAAATAAGACCATACAAAACTCTGACCCTCAGCACAACTAAAACACAGACTACTACAGGCTCCATATGCTTGTAAGTAAAAAAAAAATAACACCAAATTCCAGCACAGCTATCTTTTGAGCTCCCACTCCAAACGTTTGTGGAAAGTGAGGAGAATTTGGAAAAATGGCATGGAAGAGAGGAGAGGAGAGCAGAGCAGAGGGCCTAAATCTGAGCTAAAATCACCCCAGAAAGAGACAGTCTCCCCAAATACATTGAAAAACACCTTATCAATTGGAGCACTAACCACAGGGAAGGGACTTAATCTGTGGGACTCTGTGGCAACCTGAAAAAGGCATTGCTTCTAAGAATTGGGTAAAAAAAAAAAAAAGGGAGCGGTGCCCTCTAGTGACTAGACAGGGAAGGAGGAAAGAGGCAGGAGGAAATTCAGACTCCAGCCACACATAGGAGAGCTCAAAATCGAGGGCATGGAATTCCTTCCCCAGTGACCTCTTCAAACAAAATCCATCCTCTAAAGAGACTATACTTCACTACATTTACAGATAAGAATGTTTGCAAACTAGGGATCCTGTAAACCAACCCAAATTTCCAACCTTGTCCACAAAATGAACACATGAAAGGAATTTACGACTGTATAAAACTACTTTCAGAAGAAACCAGAAAAAGATCAAAACGTTTCACTAATAAAATGCCCTCCGAAAAACAATCAAAAGGAAAATTTAACACAATACTCCAAACTGAACTAAATATCCTTAAATAGGGATTTGGGATATGAAAAAATATACTTAATCAGTTTAAAAACTGAGACTAGAAATGGACAAAAAGCAGGCAGAAGTGGAAACAAAAATTGACTGAACCCAGTAAAAAAAAAGTAAGGAAAAGACAAAATTATATCTGAAAGGAAGACTAAATTTCAAGATGCCCAACAAGAACAGATTCAAATGAAAATTTAATAAAGGGCACTGAAGAATGAAAGCAAAATAACCAAGAGAATGAAAATGGGATAAAGAAGTAAAAGAGCCCAGGAGAAAGCAGCTGAAAGGAGGCAAAGAATATCCAACATACATATATTTGGAGTCTCTAAAAAGAAAAACAGAATAATGAAACAGAACTAAAATTTAAAACTATAATCCAATAACACTTTCCAGAAATAAAAGAAGGCTCAAATCTACATATTGAAAGGGCCTACTGGGTCCTTTGGAAAATTGCCCTGTAATGGTAAGGTCAGTTTTGAGGCATATCCCAATAAAACTATTAGACTTTACATATGTTTAATATATAAGATTCTCAGAGCCATCAGATAAAAAGAAGAAATATCTCAAAAGGGCAGGATTATTAGGTTGGCATCAGAATTCCCAAAAGAAATATAAAAGCAAGGCAATAAAGGAGCAGCATTTTTAAGAAATTCAAGAGAAGAATCGACTAAGGATATTATATCTAGCAAATCAGTCCTTCAAATATTAAGCTACAGAAAAAGTCTTAAACATGCATGAACTCAGAGAACACTGTGTCCACAAGCCCTTCTTGGGAATCTACCCTTTGAGAGAGGCAATCTGCCATGGGCTATGGGCATCCCTGCATATTCCTGCTAGGTATGCCAAAAAGGCAAGGTCCTGACTGCTCTTTATCCAGGTCATTTCTTAGGCTTGTGTTTGCAGGGAACAACCTTGAGCGATAAGGTAGCCTCCATTGGTAAAGAGTTACCATTTACTATAAAAGCAGTAGATTCCCCAAGATCGGCATTCCTCTCCTGTAACACAAACCACTGCACGTATGGACATTTATCTAGACCCACCTACGTTGTCCCCATGGAAATTAGGGGACTGGGGAACTGATGCAAATAAACAGGGAGCTCTGGCATGAGTACTAAAGTCCTCTGTCTCTCATCCAAGAGTCTTATGTTTTTTGCCAGGATCCATAAAACAATAACAAGCTAACTTATTAACTTGCAAATAGGGTAAAATTTCCAATCCTTCATAGTTCTTAACACTATTAGACGATGACCTTCATCCAACTAAAAGGGGATGAGAAACTTGCGCAAAATAACTGACAGTGAAAATATATTAAATGTGGACTTAAGACTAACACAAAAGTTGGGACAGGGATGAAGAAAATACATAAATGTCATATGTTCTGACAAGGTAGAAATAATGCAAGTATAAAAAATGGGACGAGAAGGGAAAGGGAAAGAAGAAAACAGAATAAACTCACTGATTGTTACACAGATAATAAGTAGCAGTTAAAAGATACCTGTAATAATTGATAAGTTAAATAGTAAAAGAAAATAGAGGACTACAGACATTTAAAAAAGGCATAAATACAAAGGTAATCAATAGGACAATCACACAAAAAAACCTTCTAAATACCAGAAGAAATATATAAATATTTTTAAAAGGAGCAAAGAAAACACATCAGTAGCTGAGCATGGTGGCTCACGCCTGTAATCCTAGCACTTGGGAGGCCGGGGTAGGCAGATCGTTTGAGCTCAGGAGTTCGAGACCAGCCTGAGCAAGAGTGAGACCCCATCTCTACTGAAAAAATAGAAATTGGCTGGACAACTAAAAATATATAGAAAAAATTAGCCGGGCATGGTGGCGCATGCCTGTAGTCCCAGCTACTTGGGAGGCTGAGGCAGAAGGATTGCTTGAGCCCAGGAGTTTGAGGTTGCTGTGAGCTAGGCTGATGCCACGGCACTCCAGCCCGGGCAACAGAGTGAGACTCTGTCTCAAAAAAAAAAAAAAAAAAAAAAAATCCCAGGAAGCTATTTTACAGATGTTGACAAACTGATTCTAAAGTTTATATGAAAAAGCAAAAGACCCACACAATACTAAAAAGAACAAACTTGGAGGACTTACACTTCCAGATTTCAAGACTTATAATCAAGACAGTGTCCTAGTATTGGCAAAATAATAAACATATAGATCAAGAAAATAGAATAGAGTCTAGAAATAGATCCACACAACTGATCTGTGACAGCTCAGAAATAGAACTAGAATCAAATGATCTTTCACAAAGGCACAAAAGCAATTTAAGAGAGAAAGAATAGACTTTTCAACAAATGGTGCTGGACAACTGGATGTCCACATGTTAAAAAAAAAAAAAAAGAGAACACAGACATAGACCTGACATCCCTTGCAAAAATTAACTCAAAATGGATCACAGACCTATCTGTAAAACTATAAAACTTGTGAAAGAAAATCTATATGACCCTGGGTTTGATGATGAGTTTTTATTTTTATTTTAAAAAATTTTTATTGATATATAATAGATGTACATATTTTATAGGTACATATATAATAATATTTTGATACATTCACATAATGTGTAAAGATCAAAGTAATCAGGATTTCCATGGTAATGAGGTTTTTTTTCCTTCACATGGTTGTCATCACGCAGGTAATGAGTTTTTAGATACAACACCAAAAGTGCAATCCATGAAAAAAAAAACTGGTTAAGCTGTATTTTATTCAAATAAAAAACCTGTGCTTTGTAAAAGATATTATTAAGAGAATGAAAATACAAGCTACAAACTGAAAGACAATACATATCTGATAAAGGATTTGTATCCAAAATATAGAAAGAATTCTTAAATCTCAATAAGAAAACCCAATTAAAAATGGGCAAAAGATCTAAATAGACACCTTACCAAATAAGATAGGCAGATGGCAAGTAAGCACATGAAAAGATGTGCTGTATTATTTGTCATTAGAGAAATGAAAATTAAAACCACAGATATCACAGATATCACTACACACCTATTAGAATGGCTAAAGTCCAAAAAGCTAGCAAGCTGGACTTCACTGAAATTAAAATTTTCTGCTCTGCAAAACACACACTCAGGAGAATGAAAAGACAAGCCTTAGACTGGGAGGAAATATTTGCAAAAGTCATACCTGAAAAAGGACTGTTATCCTAAATATACAAAAACTCTTAAAATTCAACAATAAGAAAACATAGAGACTGATTATAAAATGGGCTTAGTTTATATAAAATGGGCTTAATGATCTTTATAAGACACCTCACCAAATAAGATATATAGATGGCAAATAAGCATATGAAAAGATGCTCTACATCGTATGTCGTCAGGGAAATGCAAATTAAAACAATCTGAGATACCACTACACACCTATTAGAATGGCCAAAATCTGGAACACTGACAACACCAAATGCTGGTGAGTGTGTGGAGCAAGAACTCTCATTCATTGTTGGTAGGAAGGCAAAATGGTGCGGCCACTTTGTAAGACTGTATGGAAGTTTCTTAGAAAACTAAACATACTTTTAGCATATAATCCAGCAATCATGCTACTTGGTATTTATCCAAAGGAGTTGAAAACTTATGCCTACACAAAAACCTGCACACAATGTTAACAGCAGCTTTATTCACAATTGCCCAAACTTGGAATCAACCAAGATGTCCTTCAGTAGGTCTATGGATAAATTCATCTATAGCCAGGAAATGGAATATTATTCAGTGCTAAGAAGAAATGAGCTATCAAGCCATGAAAATACATGGAGGAAACTTAAATGCATATTACTAAGTGAAAGAAACCAATCTGAAAAGGCTACACACTGTATGACATTCTGGAAAAGGCAAAACTATGGAGATGGCAAAAAGATCAGTGGTTACCAGGGATTGAGGGGAGGGGTGAATAGATGGAACACAGAGGATTTTTAGGACAGTGAAAATACTCAGTGATAGTATAATGCTAGATACATGTCATTATACATTTATTTGTCCAAACCACAAAGAATGTACAATACCTAATTGTGAACCCTAATGTAAACTACAGACTTCAGGTAATAACGATGTGTGGATGTAGGCTCATTAACTGTTAACAAATGTACCACTCTGGGGGGGCTGTTGATAACGGGGAGGCTACGCATGTGTGAGGGCAGGGGGCATATGCAGATGGTATCTCTGTATCTTCTCAATTTTGCTGTGAACCTGAAACAATTCTAAAATACTAAAGTCTTCAAACAAAATTAATGGAAAGATGTTCACTATAAATGAAGAGGAGAAAAATTCTCTCCCAGGAAAGCTACAAAAGATGACATCACTGTCATACAAATATTCCTAAGCTTTCTTGCTACCTTTATTGATACATTATTTAACTACTCAACTCCTGCCACAGAATCATAAACCAAATCATTCTTTGGCTAAAAGATGACTCAAGCTTTTATTTTTTGGTTTTACAGAATTTACTCAACTCAGTTATGAGATGGTATTTCCAACTTCGTGGGACTAACCTTGTTTTTGATGCTAAGACTGTACATGGAAGGTTTACTGACTTCAGACTGTCACAAACCATTCTCACCAGGGAACTTCTGAAATATAGCACCCTTTTTCACTAAATTAAGCTCATTTTTAATTTTAAAGGTAACTTACACCTTAAAATTAGGAAATATTTATAAGATAATTTCTTTCAGGGCAATGTAGAAAGTTTCAGAGTTTCATTACCTCAAATATTAATGATCAAGTCATCAGATAGTGAGTGACAGAGAAACATCCATTTCTCTTTTCTCTGGTTAACTCGCTCATTCCTCACTTTTAGCTACTGATTCACTACTACTATCTATTCTTTTTTTTGTGTGTGTGTGTGTGTGATTTTTTTTTTTTATTATAGCTTATTATGGGGGTACAACCATTCTGGTTAAGTATATTGCCCATGTCCCTCCCAACCCCCCGAGACTGAGCCTCAAGGGTGTCCATTCCCCCAACAGTGCACATCGCACTCATCATGTAGGTAAACACCCGTCCCCTCCCCCACTCCCAACACCCCGAGTCAGATCTTCAAGTATGTCCATTCCACTGACAGTTCGCTTCGCTCTCATCATGTAGATATACACCCATCCCCTCCCCCCACCTCTG
>CM052436.1:53792241-53860622 GCA_028533085.1 Varecia variegata
TTAATATGCTCTACAAAACTTTTATGTGTGTAGCAGCGTTAGCCTGGGGGAACATATAGAGTCGGGGGGGGGGGGGGGGGGGGGGCGCAAAACAAACCCTCACTGAGTTGGATTGTCTCGCACATTGTTGGGCACTGAGCCAGTAGCATCCCCAGTCATTGTGGTGATCACAGCACACTCACAATTTTCCAAAATGCACTCTAAGGAGGTGGCACTGCTTTACTGAGATCCACTGAAAATCACTGGACTAGAATAGGCACATCTTGTCGGAAAAAATTTAAGAGCACATGCCATATTCAAAAGCTCTCCTGAAAATACGTCCTACGTAAACTCCTCTCTCCTCCTGGGCTCTTTCCATTTCCAATGGGCAATAAATTGATTTTAGTATTAAAATTTAACCTCAATGTCAAATGCCATTTTGCACAATAGGTTACTTGGAAACATCATTGTTGAAAAAGTTTCTAAGATTTGAACTAGGGAAATTATTTTTGTAAGTTACCAACAGATCTGTTCACTTTCATTTTTAATCTAACATGAAACAACAGCAAAGCCCAAAAAAGAGTTAACAAATCTCAAGAGGAATAGGAACCCAAGCAGCTTTGGAGACCTCAGCTGTACTTGATGGATTTAATGTGATTCAGCTATAGTGATTCCCCATCTCTGTCTTTCAATTCAAAATTCCAAATTCTTGGGAGAAAAGGAAAAAAATCTGACTAACCCAGTTTGGGTCAGGTATATACCCCTGGATCAGCCAGGTGTGGCCTAAGAGGCAGACTCAGGGGGTAGAGATGTAGCTGCTGAGGGTGCAGCCTTGAGAACTGGGAAAACATCCAGAGAGGACAAATCACGCAGGTGGGCAGCTCCCCAAGACTTGTCTACTACACTCATTTTTACTGTGCAGAGGTCTACAACTAATTTGAGTTAGATTTACTAGTTTTTCATGTGTTTTAGAAATTATCATACTATATGATTCCATTTTTGCTTAAAACTTACCTATATAATAACATGTAGTCTTGAAGGATAGACACCAAAATGTTAACAGTGGTTATCTTTAGGTAGTGAGCTTATGACTGATATGCATGATGAGTATATGGTATTTATTAGGGGGAGACACCTTTCCCTTCTTCTCTGGTCTCTACGAGAAGGGATTTCCATCAAATATTACTGGTCCCTCTCCACCCTTTGATCACTTTACTTCAGAAAGGGAGGTGACTCATTTGAGCAGTAAACTCACTGTGCTCAATTCAGTTCCACACTAGAGGTTCCATACAGAACCTTAAGTTCTCATAGTTTCTTCCACGCCACCCTGGCTGCTGCCGCCGGAGACAGGGTGGGTGGGGAGTCTGACTCTGGAGTGCAGTTAGCAAACCCATTTGATCATCACCAAAGCATGTCCCTCCAGCTTTGCCTTCATGGTTAGTAAAGGTGATTTTTAGGAACTTTATGTAAATCCTTTGAGTTCTCAATGTTCAGAATATAAGCAAGAAAAAGAGGCCTCCTTCAGAGACTCCAAACATGTTTTCAAAAATCCTTTACATCCCTTTTTGAAGGAGGAAATAGGAAAATTTCCTCAATTACCATTATTTTCACTGTCACTTAATTTCACCTTTCTTGCTATATTCAGCTCTGTAATTTACCAATTCATTATTTCCTAATTTTCATACTCTGACAGTGAAATGTTGAAGTCCCACAGAACTTAAAACTAGGGAAAAACTTAAGGTCATCTACCTCCATGTAGTTACTGCACGTGCTGAATGGAGGCCCAGAGAAGACCCAGGTCACAGGGCTAATTAATGGCAAAATCAAGTCTTTGTACCCAAATTTCTTGTCGCCAGTGTTTCTTACATATACTGTGACATCTTTTAAGTACAATTCTATTTTCACTTCTATAGCATTTCTGCCAGCTTTTCTATGTATTTTGCTTCTCTGTTCAGATAATCATTCACTCAGCAACTGATTCCACCAACATGGGTCACGTTCCTGCTACATGACAAATTGTGAACTCTGAGAATTTCTCTTTGGCTTTTGCTGTGAAATCAACTTTATCTTTTGCTGTGACTGGACAGTCCTGCTTTTCTTGATGCTTGGTTGGTAGGCTGGTTTGTCCCTTAGTAAACTTAAGTCAGTCTCCCGTGGGAAACACAATGTTAGATTTTGGGTTTTATTTTTTAACCAGCAACCACCATTACAACTTTTTGTTTTGCTATATTTCACTGGTTCATTTTCATAAACATTAGAAATGATGCATTTATGCTATATTCTATCATCCTATAGGTTTGTTATTGCTCCTGCTATTTCCTTTTTAATTTAACAGGACTCGTACAGCAGATGTAAAACTCTATTTGTCTTTAAATCAAAAGATAAACTATCTAAGCTGCCTTTTGTCTTCCTTTTCACAAAATTTTTTAATCCTATTTTCCTCATTCATCTGTTTTTTCTTTTTTCAGAACCACTTCAGAGAGGAATACCTTTTGTTTTCTATTACATTTTATTATTTTTTAGAAGTTTCATGTGATATATAAATGCATACTAAAGTATACAGAGTAAATAGAAGTAGAAATCTTCTTTTATTCTCCCCACTCCTTCAGAAATACCACTCCTCTCTACAGAGGTAAGCACTGGTGAGTTTGATATGTACTCTTAGAAACCTTTTCCTAAATCTGCAACATTGCTTTTGTCTACTGACTTTCCTAATCTGAAAACATCAACATATAATAATTCCTCTCATTATTTTCAACTTATGAATTAAGAAGTTTATAAACTCGGAAATAAAATTTACATTGTTATGTTTGTCTTCCTTTGCTTAACCTCCTTCCCACTTTATTCTATGCTGGTGAAATCCCAAGTATCTTAGGAGATTCCATGTGGACATGTTGCAATCTGTCCCCCAGCCTTCTGCTGCCACTGTTCAGTGCAGTAGCCACTAGCCATAGGGGCCTATTTAAATTTAAATAAACAGCTTGTGCAATAGAGGGAGACTCTGTCTCTAAAAATGACAAAAAAAATTATTTTTAATGAAAACGTAAATAAAATTGAAAATTCAGTTTCTCAGACCTACGGGCCACATTTCAAAGGCTCAGTAGCCACATATGCTCAGTGGCTACTGTTCTGGACTGCACAGAAGCACATGCCAACATTATCACTGCAGAAAGTTCTACTGGACAGTGCTAGTCTGAAAACTTGGTTAATTTTATTTATTTATATTACAGTTAAATGCACTTTGATAAGGTGCTTTCAAAGTTCCGTTACTTTCTGTAGGTGTTCTCAAAATGTCTCCATCTGTAGGAAATTGCATGGCCTGCTCTCCAGGAACCTAATGTTTTCTCCTATCTTCACTTGGATTTTTTCTTCTTCAAAGTCTCAGGTCTCAAGTTCTTTGTTACTCTTAGGTTTTAAAATCTTCCTCTTTCCTGCCAGAAATTGTTTAACTTTAAAACTTAACAAATAAGGAATTTTTTTCTGTGGAACTCCCATAGTGACATGGCCTTTCAGTTCAGAAAAGTTTTCTATAATTTTTCTCCCTGATTATTTATGAGTTATACATCCCAACTTTTTCTACTACTTCTGGCAGCCTTACTTTTGAAAGCTTGTATATTGTCAACAGGTTTTCTAGATACATTGGTTCTATCACATTAGTGTTAGTCTGTTGAGTTTCACTACTTATATATATATTTTGTTTTTCCATTGTTCATATCATCACGCACCCATTAGCTAGGTCATCAACACATAACACGTCTGATGTGCCTGGCACTCCAGGTTTTGTAATGCTCTCTTTACATTTCAAATGAGAACTCTGAAAATTTCCCAATGGCTTCTCTTCTGTCATCTATGTCACACAATGACTGGAAACTCCTGCCTTTCTTGAATCTTCAGTATCACCTATTTCTCTGCACTGTGGCCTCCTTCCTCTCCTGTATTGCCACTATTGTTATTTTTAGTTTTGCTTTTTTTTTTTTAATTTCAGCACATTCCTTTCTACAGACATCAGCTATCACACCTCTTTGAATTTGCTTCTATTTGCTCCAGTCATCAAGCAGCGAGGCCTGTGTGGGTGGGTTCCTGTTTCCTACAGGCTCCCTCCTTCCTTCTAATGTTGTGACACTTTAATTATACCCAAGTTAGATTTTTCCTTGGATTTCACATTGTTTTCGAAGCTGGTTTTTCTGAGATTTGTTGTCATTCCTATTTGTGTTAGATATCTCCACTATGACTTGCTCTGCTAGCTTTTCAGAGTCTCTTTTAGAGGTCTGTTTTCTCAAAATGACTCTTCAGAATAAAAGTAGTCTAACGTGCATGTACCTTGCGTTTCAAAAGTTCCTTTTTAAGATTATTATTATTGGGAAATCAGCATGTTTCCACAAGGAGGAAAAATATTACAGAGGATGGTTATGTCTCAGGCCAGTTCACAAAAGCAGACTTAACCTATAGAATGTGCCTGCAGCAGAATATTTCCATGGGGACAAAAAAAAAAATCATCTAATATTTGAGCCATAAAGATAGAAAAACTGGCAGGGAGACAAGATGGATCCTCCTCTTCTTAGAACATTACAAGTTCTTAATATTTTGCTACCTTTTAGAGAAATATCCAAAGTCAGGTTCCCATTTCATTGAACAATCTGAAGAGCGTTGTGAGGAGAGGCATGAAGAGTCAGGCCTGAGTACAGAGCCGGAGCTGAGCAAGTGGCAGTGGGGGTTAGAAGACATAAGTGCTGTCTGTCTCCCTCACCACTCTCCAGAACCAGCGCTGCCATTTCAGACCCAGCCCCAGATCAACTGTAGGAAAAGATTAGAAATGAGACTGGGCTGTTTACTCCTTTTTGTAGATAAAGGGGTTCTAGGTGGCAGAAGGATCTGGAAGAGAACGGAAGGAAAAGGAGTTCCTGTGGTCCATCAGGTACTCCCAGATGGGCAGTGGTAGGTAAATGGCAGATGCAGCAATGTCCTTCTGTTGAAGACTGTCTGTCTGTAGCAGTCTCAGCAGTTACTGTCTTTCTAAGGGGGCAGAGCAAGATGGCCGAATGGAAACCTCCAGCGACAGTCCCTCTGCACAAACACCTAATTCAACAACTATCCACATGTGCAAGCACCTTCAGACAAACTAAAAATCAGATGAGCGATCATACTACCTGGTTTCAACATTATATATCAAGGAAAGAGCACTACAGAAGGCAGAAAAGACAGTCTTGCCCTGCCTATGCCACCCCTCCGCCATCCCCCGGCACTGCTGTACCAGCATGTCAAGTGGAGAGAGAAACTGTGTGCTGGCGGGAGGGTCAGTGAAGTTATGGTGGGGCTTTGCATTGAAATTCAGGGCCCCCTGGCACAAGGGAACACAGCACAGGGCAGAATTCTGCCGGTGCCCATGGAGGGAGCATTTTGACCAGCCCAGCCAGAGGGCAATCCTCCACACCAAAGCCCAAGTTCCTGCTAGCCCCACCGCCCCACCACCAGCAGACAAAGAGCAGCCTGTGGCCTGGCCTAAATTCATAGGGCAGTTGGGCCACAAGGGCTGCAGTGCTTGGGCAATTCCTGTGTCTGTGCTGGCTCAGAGCCAGTGGACTCGGGGTGCACGTGACCCAGTGACACACCAGCAGCAGCAGTCAAACCAGTGCCTGTGTCAACCGTCCTCCAACTATAGGCAGTGTGGCTCAGAGAGAGTCTTTTTCCACTTGGGGAAAGGAAAGGGAAGAGCTCAGAGGACTTTGTTTTGCAACCTGGGTACCAGCTTAGCCACAGTAAAATAAACTAACAAGCAGACTCCTGAGGCCCCTGATTCCGGGCCTTAGTTCCTGGATAACATTTCCGGACCCACCCTGGGCCAGAAGGAAACACGCTACCCTGGAGGGAAGGACCCCGTCCTGGCAGGATTCACCACCTGCTGACTAAAGGGCCCCTGGGCTAAACATCACAGGTAGCCAGGCTACAGTCACTACTGGCTTTGGGCGAGACTGGGCTGGCTTCAGGTGTGACCTGGGGCTGGCGGCCACAAAAGAGTGCCCATGTCACTCCTCCCCCCACTCCACCAGCCCAGCACAGAGAGTGAAGGAAGAGAGTGAGAGGCAATCCAGAGTATTCTCTTGTATCTTACCCAAGTCCACCAGGTAGTACCACCAGGAGTCTGCAAGAGTCACAGCATTACTGGGCTTGTGGCACCCCCAGGTGCTGATACAGCTGCAGTGACTAGACTTAGACCACAACACAATTCCCTTAGAGTATCCTGAAAGCCTTCTCAAGAAAGATGACTTAAACAAGCCCAGACTGTGAAGATTAAAATAAATACCTAACTCTTCAAAGTCCAGACATTGACGATCATCCACAAGCATCAAGAACATCCAGGAAGATATGACCTCAAACAAACTAAATAGGGTACTTACTAGCGACCAATCCAGGAGTGACAGAGATAGGTGACCTTTCAGACAAAGAATTCAAAATAGCTGTCCTGAAAACCCTTAATGAACTTCAAGATAACACAGAGAAAGAATTAAGAAGGCTATTAGAGAAATTTAACAAAGAGATTGAAATAAAAAAAAAAGCAGAAAATCTAGAGCTTAATAATTCAACTGACAAACCGAGAAATATATTAGAGTCTCTCAACAGCAGAATTGACCAAGCAGCAGAAAGAATTAGTGAGCTTGAAGACAAGCTATTTAAAAATATTCAGTCAGAAGATAAAAAAGAAAAAAGAATAAATAAGAATGAAGCATGCTTACAAGATCTAGAAAATAGCCTCAAAAGAACAAATCTAAGAGCTATTGTCCTTAAAGAGGACGTAGAGAGAGAGACTAGGGTAAAAAGTTCATGAACTCAAACAGTTCATGTCTTTGCAGAGCAATCCTTAACCCACTTGAATCCCCACTGTCAATCCCAGAGGCATACCCAATCATGAGTATTTGAAAGTGTCTTTGGTATAATTACTGTCTTATGCTAACCAATGATATTTAGAAATCCAAATTCTCTCAGAAATAATTTGAAACTGCCATAACTGCAGCAACCTACTAGTTTTTATTCTTTAATTCTACTCAACAAAGCCGGAAAGATAAGAGTCTGCCTTATCAATAAATATCATGGAGCCCTAAAAAAGAATGAAGTAAAAAGAAATGATCCATAGCTCATTATAGATGAAAAGCATTTTTTAAAAGCTGCTTGAATTGTTAGATACAATTCACATACTACAAAATTCACATTTTTACAATTTACAGTTCAGTGGTTTTTAGTATGTTCACAAGGTTGTGCCGCTATCGCCATTATCTATTTCAAGAACAATTTCATTACCTTAAAAAGAAATCCTGTACCCATTAGCAGTCACTCCCCATTCTCTCCTCCCTACAGCCCCTGACAACCACTAATCTATTTTCTGTCTCTACGGATTTGCCTATTCCAGACATTTCATATAAATGGAATCACACAATTTGTGACTTTTTTTATCTGCCTTCCTTCATAGAGCAGGTTTTCAAGATTCATCCAGGTATAACATGTATCAGTAATTTATTTATTTTTACGGTATGGATATACCATATTTTGTTTATCTATGAATAATTTTTGCTACCTACGTTAATCAGCTCTCAGGTTTACTCAAGCTTGAACTCAAGACACAATACATTATTCACACACTGATCTCTTGGCCCACAACACTGATTATCACCATTTTACTTTTTGTCAATTTATAAATCATCTCATACATTATAATCTTCATTGTACTATATGTCTTGTGAGTATTTTGGTAAATATAGTACTTCTTGGCCTTTCCACTTAGCACCCTTTTTCTAGAAACTGCCCCATTCACTCCAACTCTTCTATATGATTAATGTGACCTTGCTCCTGTCTACAGGTGATTGGTCCAAAAATGAACACTCCTGGTGACTGGGACAGGAATGAGCACCCGATTTAAGCTGGACCGATTAGGATCTTCCCTGGGAATGTGGAATTGGCAGCAAGACTCTATTTCTAAATAGCTGCTCTCATGATTATAGGAGCTACAATCTCAGGAGCTTTTGGCTATTACCATTATCTGCTATGTAGACTAAGACACTGAGAAAACTGGTCTGCAAGAAGAGAAGAATGAATATGAGAGAGAGAGAGAGTAGCAGATATAAGAGATGGAGTGAGAACTCCTGGATTCCCTATGGTGCTTAGTCCCTGATTCCAGGCCATTCCTAAGGCCCAGCTACAACATCTCTGCCTTGGATTCCATGGAACATCCTACACACCTATAATAAATCCCTCTTGCTGTTCAAGCTAGTTGAAAAGGTTTCTGTTATTTTCAGCCAATAGTACTAAAATAATTATCTATCCAATAAGATTTTAAGCTCCTTATTAGCAAGGGCTCAACTTCCACAGCATCCATTACCCAAATACATACTTATTTAAATTACCACCTGTGGTAAATAATCTATGTGTTGTAGATAACCTGGAAAATGATCTATAAAAAATATTCAAGACATTCTTAGATGAGTATGTAGAAAAAAATCAAGATTTGTGTCCAGGCCAGGCGTGGTGGCTCACGCCTGTAATGTTAGTACTCTGGGAGGCTGAGACAGGAGGGGATTGCTTGAGCTCAGGAGTTTGAGACCAGCCTGAGGAAGAGCGAGACCCCATCTCTACAAAAAATAGAAAAATTAGCCGGGCATAGTGGTGTGTGCCTGTAGTCCCAGCTACTCAAGAGGCTGAGGCAGGAGGATCCCTTGAGCCCAGGAGTTTGAGGTTGCTGTGAGCTAGGCTGATGCCATGGCACTTACCCAGGCAAGAGTGAGACTCTGTCTTAAAAAAAAAAAAAAAGATGTGTGTCCATTTTATAAAAAAGCTGTATTATTATATCACGAACTCAATATATCTTTACACCCATTTTGTAAAAAAATTGTTTGTTTTCCTCAGAAAGTAAGCTTCTTTTTGTATTACACATCTACATGCCCATTTGCACTTGCTTGGTAGATGTATTTAAGTCTTTAAAAAACACAGTGTTACGATTTTCCTAAGATTTGAAATTTCTTGAAAACAAGTAAACTTCTATTTCCTTTTTAAGAAAACTCTCACAAAACCTAATAAAGAAAAGCATTCAGCATAAAGAGATACAGATGAGTAGCTAACCTCCTTGAATTCATTTTTTTCCTCCTGTAAATAGGGTATATTGTCAAGCACTAATAATTCCCATAAGGATAACTTATGTGTAATTAAAGAACACCACACACATTTATTATTATTATCATTATACGATGTAGACTGGGTAGGTGACAAAACACTCCTTAACTGGCTGCACAGGAAACGCAGTTTTAGCAAGCTTGCTTGCTCTACCTCCCAGTCTATGGCGTTGCTGCCATCACTGATCTCTGCAATGTTAATTCCCTCAGGTTCCTGGGAGTCTTCACTTCCTTAGTCTTCTTCCCAAAATCAAATCCAGGATCTGTCACCTAACTGGTTCTTAGTGGGGATAACAAACATAAAACCAAAAACCCAAAATATTTTCTCAAATCCCTATTAAAAATTCTATAGGAATAAACAGGCTAATCCTTCAAAGTCTAACACTTGATTCCTGAATGGATTTTGTATCACGTTGTTTAATGTACCTGCCCTAAAAGATACTAAAAATTTTAAAATTATACTTCTAATATTACAAAGGTTTAAAGAGACAGAATCCCCTTTAAATTTGAAGTATTCCAATTGGGTATAATTCCCTACTGTATCTTGCACTGGGGCAGTTTCTGATGGTGCTGACCCCAAATTTTCTTCTCTGTAGCTAGAGGGAAACTGTGCCGGCCACAGCCCTCAGAGACAAAGCACTGCTTATTTACTCCTGCCCCTCCCCCTCCTCACTCAAGCTTCTAAGTTTAAACAATGGTTCACACTAGATTTGCAGACCCAAAACTGTTAGGGTAGGAAGGGACTTTAAAAATCTACCTTAACCTAATTAGTTTACAAATGAAAAAATGAGGTAGATAAGCAATATAAAAGACTTGCCCAAGATCAGAGTAAGTTGATAAAACCAGCATATTTAGAATAAGGGTACTCAGACTCCAGGTGGAAGCTCATTACAACCATACCAACTGCCTAAATTGTGTAAGAATGGGCAGTACTGAAATTCCTCTGCTTTCTAAGAGAAAAGAAAAAAAAAAAAGCAAAATCTACAGCTGTCTGCTTTTAAAAGTGAGAGTGACAGGTAGAGGTATTATATCTCATTCCAGAGGTAAATAATTTTTTCTTAAATATTACTCCATAGTTCAGGTTTTAAAAATAGCCACTGAGGTATGAATGTCATAGATGGGCTTGCTCGGAAAGCTAAGTGAAATGAAACTGAATACCAGATCTTCCCTTCAAACTGAAGGTTTTTCACCATAATGAACGATATGGCAGCTATCGATTTTGTGGGCCAAAGCTATCCCCACTCCCTCTGTCCATTTACAAAGTCTACAGTCCCTTGGACAGAAGGATGGGCATATGTCCTAAGCCTGGCTAATCAAGTTATCTCACGTCACTGGCAAGGGTCTGAACTCTTCTGAGTAGGTCCATCCAGAATCCTTCCCTAGACTGTGTGTGTCACAGAAGCTGAGAAAAATAAACTCCCTCCCTGTTTCCCAAAGTGTGGAGAAGGCTGTCTGTAGTAGGAGAGCCTAAAGCCAACATTCAAACAGAAATAGAGATAAGTAGAGATGAGAGGTGGAAAGAGAGTCTAGCAGTGTCAAACCCTTGGTTCTCATTCCTGAGCTGGTTCCTTTGATCTTGTAAGTTAACCCTGTATCTTTATCAAGTAGAAGCCAGAAGATTCTTTTTTTACTTCAAATAGTTAAAATTGGGTTTCCGGCACTTGTAGCTCAAATATCCTAATCTATATTTACCCCAGGAGAGAAGATCAGATATACATTGTCCTTAATGCAGGCAAATCAATAAACTTTTGTTAAAACTTTTTTTCTTTTTAATTTGGATGCTTTTCAGACAGGCTCTACTGTCTCTTATCTCTTGTATCTATCACTTCCAAATATCTATACCCACCAAGTTCAGTTTCCATTATATGGCAACCAAAATTATGAGTTTGCCAATGCTTTCCTACGATGTCTCTAGAATTTTTAAAAATCCTAAGATAAGCTTGTTTCATTTGATTTCCAATAAAAGTTGAATATAAAATATATTCCAGGTATTACAAGTTAAATGAGATTTTACCTTATCTAGAACATCAAAAAGATAGTCTAGGTATCAACATTACAGTATGCTAAGAGACAAAATTTCAAAATTTAAAGCAAATCTAACAGATATGGCTACTTCAGTATAATTTAGTAGTATGTTTTTTACTTTATAACAATGGAAATCAATAACAACAATAAATCTCAGGACTTACCTCCAATAAGGCTCCAGTTTGGAAGAATTTCAAAGGCTTTTCAATTGAATAATAAAGGCTATGGTAGCTACCCTTAGCCAGGTATGCTCTCACCAGACCAACAGCTATAACCAGCCACCTAAAAAAAAAAAAAAAAAGAGTAATCAGGGTGAAAAATGAGGTTGTAATAACAGATATTGCTAAAGGTAGATCTCAAGAATCAGTATCCTGGATTTATTGCTGGTATTTCTCAAATGCCAAGCTGTAATACACAGAAATGTTGCACTACCAAAAGCACCCTACCAAGAGTGCTCAGCAAAAGCACAGTGGCACCTCACCCATTTGGAGCTTGGTTTTTTGGCAACCTTGCCTATTGAGATCAAGGCCAAAGTGAAGGGAATAAACTAAAATGGTCTTTGCGTAGCTAAATTAGGTGCCAGAAAGTCTAGGATGAGAAAAAAAAACTGGTTAAGGGAAAAATTTAAATGGACTCTGCAGTTCAAGGGTCTTTAATAATAATAGAATGATGTTTTAAATTATTTTTATAAATGCCTCGCTGGAACATACCCATATCTTAAAATCTATCCTTTTCAACTGAAAAACTGAATTCAAATTTCAATTCAAAATTGCAAATGAAATGAAAAGTTTTTTAGCTGAATCTCCCGAAAGCAACTCAGAAAAGAACGCCAGAGATACATAAACCATAAAACTGGGAAGCACTTGAGCATACAGCTGTGAACGTTACATTTCTGTTCCACTGTCCTTCTCAAAATAAATGTCAGGGCTTGTAATTTTTAATTTGTTAAGTTCCATGATGAAACAAATGGATCTTCATTATGAAGGTATGTCTCCTGGACGGCAGTAAGAGATTTACCTAAATGTACAATCTCAATTAGTCAAAGGGGTATGTGGTCTATGTTAATATTTCTAAAAACTATCATACAAGGATATCAAATAAGAGTCTGTAAAAGATGAAATTTATTCCTTAATGGTACAACTGGTCCAGCATTAGCAGCCTGGAATGGAAGAAAGCTTACTTTGCTCCTACAATCCCAAGTTCTCCTCCTGGTTTAAGATACCACTCTTTATCCTCCACCTCGTGCTGTATGTTCATTGCCCAGGAACAGACTTCTTATCAACATGTCTGAAGATACCTCTCCAATCCAATGCTCTCATCAATGCCCTTGCTAACACAATAATTTTATATATAAATGCACACACATACAGATTCCTGAGTGCTCTTTTAAAAATCAATGTGACCACTTATGTGATAAAGAAAACTTGTATCTTTAGTAGCTCTTCACTGGCCTGTGAGTCAAGAGAAATGATTTCTAGATCCAGAACTTCCTTTTATTAACAAGTTCTATGATCTCAAGCAAGTCACAACTTCTCTGAGCCTAGGTTTCAATACCTATCATTTCTAATTCTAGCAATAAGCCTATGATCTGCCCAGGATATATTTATTTTCACACACACACACACACACACACACACACACAGGAAGGTGCTGAACTATAAATATACATTAGCATTTGTGTTTTTAAAAAAAGAGGGGAAGCATATATACATACTTGCTTGTAACAGCATCTAAAGCATACACAAAACTAGTTGCCTCAGTGGAGGGGATCTGGGTAGAACGGAAAGGTGGGGGGAAAGATTTTCACTGTATGCTCTTGGGTATATTTTGAATTTTAAACACTGCCAATGTATTACCTACTTTAATAAAACTGGATGTTCACTATACAATTCTTTCAACTTTTCTGTATGTTTGAAATTCTTCATAATAAAATGTTAAGGAAATTTTTTTTACAAATGAGTACAATTTAAAAATACATAACAGGCCGGCACAATGGCTCATGCCTGTAATCCCAGTGCTTTCGGAGGCTGAGGTAGGAGGACTGCTTTAGGCCATAAGTTCCAGATCAGACTGGGCAACATAGTGAGACCTCCTCTCCACAAAAAATTTTTAAAAATTAGCCAAGTGTGGCAGTGCCCATTTGTCCTCTTAGCTACTGAGGAGGCTGAGGCAGGAGGACTGTTTGAGCCTAGGAGATGGAGGCCACAGTGAGCTATGATTGCACCACTGTACTCCAACCTGGGCGACAAAGCAAGACCCTGTACCTAAAAATCTATATACTAACAAAATAAAATAAAATAAAACACAATAGTCTGATCCCGTGATCCTCCTCACCAAACCACAGGATAAAGAATTGCAGAGCTGGAGGAACCATCAAGATCACCTAGCCCAGCTCTTTAGTTTTATAGGTGAAAAGAAGGAGGCCTAGAGCAATAAGACGATTTATGGAAAGTCACACAGCCAGTGTCAGAACTAAAAACCCGCTGTGATAAGGGATGGACTTAAATGAGGGAGACACAAGATAAGTAAAACCGGTTTGGAGAGTCTATACTTCCCCTACCCAGTAACTCTGCCTTCCACTCCCAAGTTTCTTCCCCACCCCGACCCATCCTAAAAAGTCTAAACTCATTTAAAGCATAGCTCTGCTCATGCCGCTGGTCAAAAACTTTGAACGCTTTTCCGATACCTTTCAGATTAAAGCGCAGCCTGGATTTTGAAAACAGCCGCCTAAACGAATGGTCACTCAGCAGCCACATCTCCCTGTTTGTTTGCTCAGCTCGCCATTCGCGACTGGCCGCCTGGGTTGTCCTCTGCGCCGCAGAATGGCCCGGCACGCCGCCCCCACACCTGCCCCGGTGGCCAGCCCGCCTTCTTTCTCTCCCACGGCCCTCCCGAGCCAGCGCCTCCCTGGAACTTGGCTCGGCCCCCAGCGCAGGCGTGTGTTCGCAGACCGGCACCCGGCCGGCTCAGCGCTCGGCCGTCCGCAGCGCCCAGGTGCCGGGTCCCGGACGCCTACCGCTGGGCTGCACTGCGCGCCGCGGGCCGCACAGCTCCCTCCTGGCCAGGCTGGCTCCCCGCCTCCCTGAGCCCCAGCCTCACCCCGCCGTCATCACTACATTGTAGATGACCAGGTACGCCGTGGCCAGAGGCCCGGGGCCCTTCTTCTTCCGCGTGCCGCTGGCTTCGCCGGCCCCAGCCCGGCCACCGCCGCCCCCATTTCCCTTGGTTGCCGCAGTAGCCGCCGCTGCCGCCATATCAAGTACCGGGAACCCACTCTGCCTGCGCGAGCACCTCGGCCGGACTTGGCCAGGCGAGGGGGCGGAGGGAGGGACGAAGGACAGGCGGGGCGGGGCCGCGGGGCGGAGCCGGGGACAGCGCCCACGATGGCCGCCATTTTAGGTGAGGGCGCAGATGCTCCTGGCGCTCCGGTCCTTCGGCTCGCCTCAATCGCCGCTGCCATCTTGGATCAGGGTAATCCCCGCCTCTTGTGCTCTCGGGTAGCGACCTCCGGCGCCATCTTGAGTTGGGTGAATGTGCTGTTTGACCACGCGGGCCAGGCCCGCTGTTTCTGCCAGCTGGATGCTTCGTCGTCCCTGGCTATTCACTCTTCTATAACCACGGCCTCCATGTTGGATCAAAACAATTATGCTTTCGTACTTCCTTCTCCAGTGGCCCTATCTTCAGCTTTAAACACACCCACCCGAGTATCCTGCCATTTTGGATCAGGGCAATTGACGCCGACTTCGCTTCCCCGGTCCTTTGCATGGTGGGTTTTGCTCCTTAGCCGTAGCCGGGTTGGAGGTTCTTCTCTGCCTTTTGATTTTAAGGTATTGTTACAGTGGAGAAGCCCCTGTGGCCTAAAATGTAACGTCGTCCGTGAGGGCTGGACGGGTGGTCTGGGGCATCTTCCCGAAGCCGCCTGGGCTCGCCCGTCGCGTGGGCGGGACGGGAGATTAGACGAGGCGGTCAGCTGAGGGTGAGGTGCGGGGTAAGGGAGCAGATTTATATCCACGATGACCAAAAAGGGCATGTTGGCTTAGGTGGAAAGCCTGTCTTCTGTGAGGGAATCTGCTGATCCCACTTTCCACTCATTGCTTTGTTCCAGGGGTTTCTTTATTTGTAAAAGTCTCCTACCGTCAATTTTCACACACCCAAACATCTCCTTAAATGAATACTAAAATATTTATGTATTCATTCCAACAAGTATTCATGGAACGTCTACAAAGTTGCACTGGGATTCATGGCACTAAATGAAAGAGACAAAGTCCTAGGTCTCCCAGAGATTATATAGAGGGAGCCGGAGGAAAATGGGTATTAGTTGGTGAAACGTGATATCAGGAAGTTATTACAATAATACAGGCCATTGCTGATAGTGGTTTGAGCCAGAGTGGTAGCAATTGAAGTGATGAAAACCGATTGAATTCTGGTAGCAATTGAGGTGATGAAAACCGATTGAATTTTAGAAGTAGAACCTCATAAAATTTCTGGATATATTAGATATGAAGTGTGACATAAAAGGCATTGTGAGCAACTTGGAAGAACTAAGTTGTAAGAAGTAATTTTGAAGGCGGAAGTCAGTAATTTTGTTTTTTACGTTTTGAGTTTGAAATCCTTGTTAGACATCCAAGTGGAGGGGTTGAATAGACAATTAGGTTTTAGGCTCTGAGGTTCAGGGAAGAAATGTGGGCTGGAGATATAAATTTGGTTTTTAAAGCCATGAGACCTGGAGGGAAGAAGTGAGAGATAGGAACTAAACAATTGTGGGGGTCCCATCCTTTACTGCCTTCACAGATTATATAGAGATTGTGTTGCCTTATTTTCCTAACTTTTTTAAAGAGCAAGTTGGTGGGCCCAAATTGCAGACTGTGATAGGGGAAAATTTTTTTTTTTTTTTGCGAAAGAAACAAAGAAGTGAACCATTTTGCAAAACCAAATAATCATTCATGTAAAAGCTTTCATTCATTTGACTGATTTTTTTTTTCAAAATATAATCTACTTAATGGGAAAGTAGGAGGAGGTAGGAAGGCATAAAGCTCTTTTGGTTGAAAATCAATTTAAAACTCAGTATGTCTTCTTGCAGTCACTAGGGTCCAACTCCAGTCTGTTCTCTGCAATACAGTGAGAGTGATCTTTTCCAAATACAACTTTTTTCATGTCTACTGCTTTCCCCCCCCTCACCCACTTAAGACATTTAAATGGCTTTGAATAGCAACTTAAGATAAAGAAAGAAATATTTAATGTGGTCTACAATAATCTGCATGATCTGGCCCCCTCTTCAGTCTCCTTTCACACTCCCTCCCATATTGTCCTTATCTTAGGTCTTCCAGTGAGCAGTGCTCCTTTCTGTCACAGGGACTTTGCACACAACTATTCTCTCTGCCTAAACAATCTCTCTTTATCCCTGCCTTCTTCCTTTTGATCTACATTCGGCAGTCACTTTCTCAAGTGAAGTTTCCCTGAACTTCTGTAATGAATCATTCTCCCTACTATGGTCTCCATGTATTTCTTTTCATGACATATACCACAGTAATTTTATATTTATTCATATGATTACTCTCCCCAACTAGCCTACACATTTTATAAGACAGCCACAGTGGTATTTCCTTGGTGGTGGCGGTTTATTTGAGTTGTTTGTGTTTGTGTGTTTCTCCCTCTGCCTGATATACCACCTGGCAACATGATAGAGTCTGGATAAGTTATGGTTTCACTAGTGAAAGTAATTATTTCAAGACTCGGGGGCCGGGCGCGGTGGCTCACGGCTGTAATCCCAGCACTCTGGGAGGCCGAGGCAGGAGGATTGTTTGAGCTCAGGAGTTCGAGACCAGCCTGAGAAAGAGCGAGACCCCGTCTCTATTAAAAATAGAAAGAAATTATATAGACAACTGAAAAAAGAATATATATATATATGTTAGACGGGCATAGTGGCGCATGCCTGTAATCCCAGCTACTTAGGAGGCTGAGGCAGAAGTATCACTTGAGCCCAGGAGTTTGAGGTTGCTGTGACCTAGGCTGACGCCATGGCACTCTAACCCGGGCAACAGAGCGAGACTCTGTCTCAAAAAAAAAAAAAAAAAAAAAAGACTCGGACTCTGATGACACAAGCAGTGCTTATCATAGTCTTTCTGTGAAATTGATATGTGAATGCTGGGGCGTAGTGTTTGTATTTTTGCTGGGATTATTAAAGATAAAAGGATGTAATCCTGAGGCTCCTGGCAACCATCTTCCCTTCCTTGTGGAGATTGTTGATAGAAATAAACCAAGCAGACCTGAGAAGGAGTGTGTGTCTTGGGGGCATTGAGTCCAGTCCCTGAGGCTGGTACCTGCTACTTTTCCTTCAATTTTGTAAGCTATTTCATTATTCTTCCCAGCTGGTGAGTCAGTACATTCCTTTTGCTTAAGCTAGCATCTCAGAACAAAGACCTTGTCTCTTTTTCACTTGTTCCAACAAAAGTCCTGGAAACTAATCTCAGTAGTTTGATTTGAGTCCTGTGCTCATTACTGAGCCAATTATTGTGGCCAAAGGGGATAACAAATGCTAATTGGCCAGGTTTTTGTCATATACCCATAGTGGGAGGAAGGGTGGCTTCATCCAAACTATGAACTGAGTTTGGGCGAGATCCAGTTCCTCTTTTTAATAGAAGGGGTTGTTAGCAGAAGATGGGGATAGATGCTTGGCAAATAATGGTAGGCTGAAAAATGGCTCCCCAAAAGATACTGATACTAAATACCTAGGACCTGTAAATGTTACCATATTTGGAAAAAGGGTCTCTGCAGATATATTTAAGTTAAGAACCTTGTGATGAGACAATAATTATCCAGGTGGGGCCTAAACACAATCACATATGTTTAGCCCTCTGTATGCACGAGTTTTGCTTTCATGGATTCAACCAGCCAGGGATTGAAAATGTAGTTAGGCCTGTGATGGTTGTGTTTGTACTGAACATATTCGTACTTTTTTTTTCTTGTTCTTATTCCCTAAATGATATAGTATAACAACTGTTTACAAAGCATTTACATTGTCTTAGGTACTATAAGTAATTGAGAGGTTATTTAAAGCATACAGGAGGATGTGAATAGGTTATATGCAAATACTACGCCATTTTATATAAGAGACTTGAGCATCCTTGAATTTGGTGTCTGCAGGAGTTACTAGAACCAATCCCTTGCAGATACTGCAGGTGACTGTATATCTTAATAAAATAGTCACAGAGAGGACAAAGAGACACACAGACAAATAAGGAGGAGGCGATATGACTGGTGGCGCTGATTGGAATGACGCAACCACAGGTCAAGGAATGCTGACAGCTGGGAAGGATTCTCCTTTAGTGCCTCCAGACAGAGTAAGGCTCTTCCAATACCTTCATTTCACAATTCTGAGAATTGTGAGAGAACAAATGTGTTTTAAGCCACCCATTTTGTGGTAATTTGGTATAGCAGCCACAGAAAACTAATACAGCAGGTAAAAACAGATGCTAATTGCATATTATCTGCGTCCAAGTATCTTACAGGCTAGTACGGAGGAATAGCTACATTCAAAGAACAGCTGAGGACATTAAGCATGTTAGAGAGGTCTAAGTAAACATAGACTTCGCCAAGGTTTCAGAACATTACTCAGAATATTTTGAGGACGATAAAGCAGTTATTGCTATGAGGGGAGATAAGTTAGGAAAAAGCTTCTTGAAGAAGTGTTGAATGTAAATCCTAAAGTGAATAATGGGACATTATGAAAAGGTACAAAGTCATAGAGGAAATAAAAAGTAAGAAATATGTCTATAGAAGTCTAACCAGGATGAGGTGATAAAAATGAGCTTAAATAAATACAGTTGACACTTGAACAACCTTGGTTTGAACTGCGTGGGTCCACTTATACGTGGATTTTTTTCTTCTTCTGCCGTGTCTAAGACAGCAAGACCAACCCCTCTTTCTCCTCCTCCTCCTCAGCCTACTCAACATTAAGACGAGGTTGAGGACCGTTATGATGATCTACTTCTACTTAATGAATAATAAGTGGATTTTCTCTTCCTTATGATTTTCTTAATAACATTTTCTTTTTTTCTAGCTTACAAGAATACAGTATATAATATAATAACATACAAAATTGAATCAGTCAACTGTTTATGTAATTGGTAAGGCTTCTGGTCAATAGTGGGCTACCAGTAGTTAAGTTTTGGGAGAGTCAAAAGCTATATGTGGACTTTTGACTGCATGGGATTGGAGGTCAACTCCTGCATTGCTTACGAGCCAAGTATAGTTGGTCCTGGGAATTGAAATTTGAACTAAGACATATAATGAAGCACATAGGTTTTTAGATACAGATTGAAAGTATTATTTGAAGAGAAAAATCAACTTCCATGTATTAGTTTCCTATTGCCTCTGTAACAAATTACCACACATTTAGTGACTTAAAACAATATGAATTTATTCTCTTAGAGTTCTGGATGTCAGAAGTCCAAAATGATTTTTACAAGGATAAAATCAAGGTATCAGCAGGACTGGTTTCTGGGGGCTCTAGGGGAGAATCCATTTCTTACCTCTTCCAGCATCTAGAAGCTGCCAGCATTGTTTGTCTCATAGCCGCATCACTCCAGTCTCCATTTCTGTGGTTGCATTGCCTTCTCTGACTGTGATCCTCCAGCCTCTGTCCTGTAACCTTTGTGATTACATTTGGCCCACCAGGGTGATCCGAGGTACTCTCCCCATCTCAATATCCTTAATTTAATCGTATCTGCACAATCTCTTCTGCCATATAAGTAACATTCTGGAGATTAGGATATGGATATATTTGGAAGTAGGAGGGATATCATTAAGCTTACAGAAACCCCCCCACTCCCCAAAAAGCACATGGAAAACAAAATCCCCAAAACTTTAAAAATGACATTCTTTTTAAATCATTGCTGAACTTGAAGGAAAGTAAGAGATATCTCCAGAGTGCGGGCCAGAAGTGGAGAGAGGACCTGTGATGGTGTTGGTAAAGAACATCAGACTGGAGCCAGAATAATAATCAGTTAGTAAACACAAAAACCAGGTTTGCTCTGAGGGCAAATGCTAACACCAGTGCTGGGATTGCGAAACTGATCCTGGAGCCCATGGCAACCTGGGGAAGCTGAACCTCTAGGATCCTTGAAGGGAGCACTAAAGTGGGCCAGATGCCATCTGGCTTTTAGCAGAGGCGTGTTAAAATCCTTCTGAGGGAAAGCATCCCAAATGTAGGCCCTTGGAATTTCCATTGATTAAGGTCAATCAAATATAAACTCACAATAAAAAAAAATTATCCCAGCCTGAGCAACATGGCAAGAACCCCGTATCTAAAAAAGAAAAAAAAAATTTCCAGGCATGGTGGTATGGTGGTACATTCCTATAGTCCTAGTTAATTGGGAGGCTGAGGCGAGAGGATCACTTGAGCCCAAGATTTTGAGGTTACAGTGAGCTATGATCCTGCCACTGCACTGCAGCCTAGGCGACAGAATAAGACCCTGTCTATAAAAAAAAAATTAAAATTAAAAAAAATTACCAAATATATAGGGAGATAAGCCACCACAAATCAGTCAGCAGAAACAAACAAAAAAAATGATTTAGTCCCCAGGAACTTCATGTATTGGAATTATCAGATAGAGAATATAAAATAAGCATGTATGAAATATTTTAAAAATAAAAGGTGAAATAAATATTTTTGTCCACACAAAAACCTGCACATGAATGTTTATAATTGTCAGCTTTATGCATAATTGTCAAAATTTAGAAGCAACCAAGATGTCCTTTAATAAATGAGTAGGTAAACAAACTGTGTTTCATACAGACAGTGGAATGTTCTTCAGTGATAAAAAGAAGTGAGCTATCAAGCCATGAAAGGAGGCCCTTAACTGCACATTGCTAAGTGAAAGAAGCCAGTTGGAAAAGCTATAGACTGTGTAATTCCAACTATATGACATTTTCCAGAATGTCATATAGTTGGAATTACACAGTTGAAATTACACATTCTGGAAAATGTCGTATAGTTGGAATTACACAGTATAGGGACCATAGAGACATATAGAGACCATAGAAAGATCAGTGGTTACCATGGGCTTGAGAGGATGAATAGGTAGAGCATAGGAGATTTTTAGGGCAGTGAAACTATTACGTATGTTCTGCAATGGCAGATACATGGCATTATGTATTATTGTCAAAACCTACATGAGCAAGGAACAAGAGACTATTAAAACTTACCAGTAGATTTGAAAGATTCTTGTATTGTTCAGGAAGATGAAAAAGATACTGATTAATATTAGACTTTGATGAGTTAATGATTCATGTTGTAATTTCTATGTAATCATTAGAATTATACAAAATGTTTAATTTCCAGACAATTAGAGAGGAGAGAATTAATTTGATTTTAAAAATTATACATCCATGCTGGGCCCAGTGGCTCATGCCTGTATTCTTAATACTTTGGAAAGCTGAGGCAAGATGATTGCTTGAGGCCAGGAGTTCAAGAGCAGCCTGAGCAACATAGCAAGACCTCATCTCTACAAAAAATAAAAAAAAATTAACCGGGCATGGTGGCAGGCGCCTGTAGTCCCAGCTACTTTGGGATGCTGAGGCAGGAGGATTGCTTGAGCCCAGGAGTTTGAGGTTATAGTGAGCTGTGATGATGCCACTGTATTCTAGCCCAGGCAACAGAGCGAGACCCTGTCTCAAAACAAATAAATAAATAAAAATAAATCCAAAAAAGGCAAGAAAGGGGGGGGGAAAGAAACAGAATAGAGGGACCAATTGAAAACACAAATAAGAAGATACATTTAAACCCAAATGTATTAGTAGTTGCATTAAAGGTAAATGGACTAAATACTTCAGTTAACTAGCAAAGATTATTGTCTCAAGAAATTAAAAAAAAAACAAACCTATATGCTGCTTAGAGGAGAGCACTTCTATAACATAAGAATACAGAAATTCTGAAAGTAAAATGATAGAAAGGATATACCATGAAAATATTACCCAAAATAAAGCTGGTATGGTAGGCAGGATAACGCTCCCTGCCACAAAGAGATGTCCATATCCTAATTCCAAGGACTTGGGAATATGTTATCTTCTTTGGCAAAAGGGATTTTGCTGATGTGGTTAAGTCAAGGCCCTTGAGATGAGGGGATCGTCCTGGATTACCTTTGGTGGGCCCAAAGATAATCACAAGCCTCTTTAAAAGTAAAAGAGGGAGGCAGGAAAAGAGTTAGAGTATCAGTCAGAGGGACATGTGACTACAAAAGAAAGGCAGAATGTGCAATGTTCCTGGCTTTGAAGATGGAGGAAGGGGGCCTCTAGACTCTAGAAAAGACAAGGAAATAGATTCTTCCCTCAATTTTAGCCCAGTGAGACCTGTGTCAGACTTCTGATCTACAGAACTGAAAGGTGATAAGTTTGTGTTGTTTTAAGCCACTAAGCTTGTGGTAATGTATTACAGCAGCAGTTGGAAACTAATACAGCTAATATATCTATACTGATATCAGTCAAAAAGCATTACTAGAGATAAAACCTTTCATGAAGGTGAAAAGTTCCATTCACCAGGAAAACATAACAATTCTATGTGGTAATGTTCTAATTCTACGTAGAGAATCATAAAATTTCATTGGATGACATTAAAAAATACCTAAATAAATGGACAGTTACTTAGTTCATGGGTAGAAAGACTCAATATAAAAAAGATGACAATTCTCGAAAAATTAATTTATAGATTGCATGCAGTCTCAATCAATTTCATCAGGTAGTTTTTGTTGTTTGTTTTTGCTTTTGTGGAACTTGTCAAGTAGGTTAAAATTTTATATGGAAATATAAAAGTCCAAAAATTGCCAAGGCATCAGGAGAACTTGCTTAATATGATATCAAGATTTATTATACTGGCCGGGCACGGTGGCTCATGCCTGTAATCCTAGCATTCTGGGAGGCTGAGACTGGAGGATGGCTTGATCTCAGGAGTTCAAGACCAGCCTGAGCAAGAGCAAGACCCTGTCTCTACTAAAAATAGAAAAAATTAGCTGGATGTCATGGTACGTGCCTGTAGTCCCAGCTACTCAGGAGGCTGAGGCAGAAGGATCACTTGAGCCCAGGAGTTTGAGGTTGCTGTGAGCTAGGCTGACACCACAGCACTCTAGCCAGGGCAACAGAGCAAGACTCTGTCTCAAAAAAAAAAAAAAAAAAATTGTTTCCTTGTGTGAAGGAAGAAAAATTAAAAAAAAAAAAGATTGATTATAAATTATAGTAATTAAATAGTGTGGTATTGGCATGGGGATGGCAAAGAGACCACTGGAATAGAATAGAGAGCCCAGAAACAGGCCCACACATATATAGACACTTTTGTATGTGAGAGAGATACAGTAGGGAAAAGATGGGCTTTTTAATCAATATTGCTGGGACAGCTGGGTATCTACATGGGAAGAAAGTTCCCTATCTCACATCATACCCAGGAGTCACTGATAGACTTAAATGTGAAAGACAACATTTAAGGCTTTTAGAAATTAACATAGAAGAATACCTTTGTGACCTCAAAGGTAGAGAAAGAATTTTAAAACTGGATATCAAAATTACTAACCATAAATGAAAAGATTGATACATTTGACTGTATTAAAATAAAGAACTTTTGTTCATCAAAAGATAGCATAAAACAAGCAAAAAAAAAGCAAGGTACAGAGTAGGAGAAGATATTTGCCACACATATAATTAATAAAGGATTAGCCTCTCGAGTATATGAAAACTCCAATCAGTAAGAGACAACATTGAAAAAGTGGGCAAAAGACTTGAAAAGGGACTTTACCAAAGAAAAAAATAGAAATGACCGATAAGCATATGCAAATATACTCAGCCTAATTATTAATCAGGGAAATGCAAATTATAACCACAGTGAGATACCATTATCTGTCCTCTAGATTGACTAAAATTAAACAGTTTGATAACACTGATTGCTGGTGAGAGTGTGGTGCAGCAGAAACTCCTCAGACTGGTGGCAAATTGGTGCATTCACTTTGGAAAACAGTTTGGCATTCTCTACTACAGCCGAAGTTACACATACCCTGTTATTCTATTGCCAGGCAGATACCCTAAACGACCCAGTGGGGTGCATTTACCAGGATATTCAAAGCAGCGTAGGCCTGCAACACAACATGCACTACGTGTATCTACAGTAAAATACATAAATGAATCATGGTATCTTCCTACAATGGGATATTAACAGCACTGCGAATCAAAGAAGCTGCAACTGTATTCAATGATATGGATGAATCTCATAAACATGCTATTGAGTGAAAGAAGTAGGCACAAAAGAATATATACAGTATGATCCACTCACTTAAAGTTGAAAATCAGGCCAGATGAAATTATTAATTTATTGTTTAGGGATACATACACGGGTGGTAAACCTATATAGAAAGGGAATGATATTGTTATAAAAATCAGGATAGTGGCTACTCCTGGTGGAGGGGCGGGGTGTCTGGGAGTAATGGAAATGTTTTCCTCCTTGATGTGAGTAATGGTAATACAGGTTTTCCCTTCATCATGATTCATTAAGATGTATATTTATGTTTATGTCAGTTATATTTCATAACAAAATTATTTTAAATGAAGGAATGATAAACACAAGGAGAGGCAGAGGTATGACATCCAGGAAAAGCACACAGGCAGCTTCACCATTCTTGGTGATGTTCTTCAGTTAGGTTTGGGTTCACACGTGGTCTTTTCATTTTATGCTCATAACTTACATATGCTTTATATGTTAGATGTACTTTATATGTTAAATATACATGTGTTATATAATAAATTAAAAGTAAAGAGGAATCCTGACAGTAGGAAATAGGGTGATCTGAATCAGGATTATCATCTAGGAAGGGATTGTATAGTTAGTCTGGGTATAATAAAGGTATCAGTGGCTTGAGTCACAGGCACCTCTTTCTAAGGGAAGCCCTGTTGATGGCCAGGGGCTATATTTTATACCACATGATCCTCATTCTCCTGACTACATACAGAGATGGTAAGACTATAAAGTAAAGCCATGAAATATTTATCACAAAAGTCAGGATAGTGAATACTTCTGGACTAGAGGTAGGCACCCCTCTTCTCTTTTTGTCTGCATAGAAAAGGCAACTTCTGCATAAAAGATGTATGCACGAATCAGATTTCCAGGTTCCTAAACAATGGAGTTCCTCTAATGGTTAGTGTTAGGTCTGGACCCGAGAGAGACACACGAAGCCTCATGTGTAGCAAAATGCTGTTTATTTTGAGCATCTGGGTGCAGAGGGGTGGAGGCCAAAGAGCGTCCACCCTGAGGGAGGGGAAAACCTTGGGTTTTATAGAGGGTTTTTCCAGGGGGAGTAAGCAGTGGGCCAGAACAGCTGCTTATAATAAATTCTTTTTCAAACAACCAGCTACTAACACCCCTGCCTCAGTCACATCAATCCTTTGGCTCCAGCATCATCCATATCAGGAGAGATAGGGAGGGATAAACTTTGTCCCTGTTGGTGGGGTGGGGGGGGGGGGGAAAGGAATGCTGGCTGTAGCTGTCTGTTAGATTTATAAAGTCCAGGGACTCTCCAGATTCCTGTGGCTATTGTTTTACAAGCCTAAGTTTTCCATTAATCGCATTCTGTCCTATGCATACTTTTTGGGTTCCCACCTGGAACAAACCTAACAGTTCGTTAGAGAGAAAAGGAATTTATTGAAATGACATTGGATAGCTCACAAAACTGGAAAAGCTGAAGAATGAGGTCTGGAACATGAACAGGAGCCATGGGAAATTAGACAGCCAGAAATAGAGACCAAATCAATACACAGGAAGAATCTGGGTAGTATCCAACAACTTCTTTCATTGGCACAGCCACACTGGGCATTGGACACTACCCTTCTAGCTTCCTCTTCCACCCTTGGAAAGATTCTAAATGCCATTTGCTTTTCTGTGCTACTCCAGAGTCAAGGTCTTAGGTAGGACTGTCTTATTGGAAGGCCCCATGACCAAATTCTAGAGAGAAGGGCACTGAGAAAAGGCCTGTTTGCCCACACTTGAGCTTCTTTATTGGAATTCTTTCCAAATAGGAATGTATTTAGATTCTGGGAGGCCAAAAATAAAAAATGTCTATCACAGGGAATATTAAAAATAAACATACCTGAGCTCTGCCTATCCATAGGGAGGAGAAAAGAGTAATAGGATTAGTGAAGATCTGTGAAATTCGTTGGGCCATGTTTTTCCTTGGAGACGAGGGATTGTGTGCAGAGTCACTGGACTGAAAGGCAGCCAGGCTTTCTCTTCCTTCTGCCTTGCAGTGCACCACCACTCTTTCTCTTTTCCAGTTTCTCTGCCTGTGATTGGGAGTGGGCAGGGGGTGGAATTCTGATCAGCCCTGCTAGGCCAGGCAGCTCTCTTCAATTCAGGAAGGTGGGGAATGACTCCACTGCTGTCCCCCAACTGGCCGTCATCAGAGAGCCCTCCAAGGCTGTAATTTTGGGTGCCTGATCTGACCATGAACACAGCTGACATTTGGATTCCCAGGATTCAGACTCTGAGTTCCACCCTAAACTTCCAGTTAGCTATCCCTTAGATAGGCTGGTGGTATAACCTGACATGAAAATGCTGTATCAGATTCTTCTTTTGAGAATCTGAACTGAAAACTAAGAACTGAGCAGAAGTGAAGAGAGGAGAGACACCGTGAGAGGCTGTGGGACAGCTGCCTTAGTACCTGACTGTCTGTGATCAGCCTCAGGCCGTAGATCTCTCTAGGAATGGTTGAATGACCACACCAATGACATTTCAATCACATTAATGAACAAATTCTTATTAAAACAATGAGATAGATGATGCCCTCTTTTTTTGTTTGTTTCTTCAAAATGTCAAAGATAAAAACAATACTGTTGGCAGGGGTATAAGAACAGGGGTATTCTTAAACTTTGCTGCTGAAAGTATAGATTGATATGCTTTTTGGAAGGCAGCTTGGCAATACATACCAAACTCTTAAAATTATGTAAGTCCTTGGACACAAAAATTACACACTTGGACTTTTTTTTTTTTTGAGGTGGGATCTTGCTATGTTACCCAGGCTGACCTCAAATTCCTGGGCTCCAGTGATCTTCCTGCTTCATCCTCTCAAGTAACTCTTAAAGAATTTAACATGTGAGAAAAGATTTAGTTATAAAAGCTCATCACAATACTATTTATAATATAAATATTTCCAAACTGTTGGAAACAATCTCAATATCTGGCAGCACAGGCTGGTTAAATTATGATAGGGGCTTAAAATAGTATATGCAGCCATTAGTAATGGTTTTGCAGAAACTTACTTTAACATGATTCGGCAAAAATAAAGTATGTTGTGTATGATAGTACATGCACAGGAGAGAAATTGTAAGCAAAGAGCAAATGTGGCAAGATGGTGTGATTGGTAAGTCAGAAACTATGAAGCGTCTGAGATTTGCTTGTTCTGTTTTTTGTTTCTTTTTTCATGTCAGACAGCTAATGTGCTGACACACGGTTTAAGGGAGGCACATCTCATATAGGCTCGTGAAAACCCAATTATCACACTTATGAGCTACAAAAGGATCAGTTTGAGATTTTTACTCTACTTGCAAGCTAACAAGTTACTTTGCCATATGTAAATATATATATGTGTATATACACACACACACACACACACACACACACACACACACGTACATACACACAGAAAAAATATGAGGCTTCTGAGTCAGAAACAAAAACAGTTAATCCTTCAAGGCAAAGCAGCAGCCAGAGCAACATCTTGTGTTGGTTCCCAAACCCCATCCACACAGGGAGACCGGAGTGAGGGCCAGATGGTACCTGCACACCCAGCAGGGTGTGTTACAAGAGAGGAAGCCTGAAATTAGGAAACTCTGATCTTATATATAACTGCTGGCAATCTGCCCATCCTCCTCTCCAGAGAGAGAGAAACCTTATCTTTACTCTAGGATGTAAGCAAGTCTTCTCCAGGAGGGGAGGGAGAATTCTTTATCTTTACTATCCTGGACCATTTCCAGGTAGAGAAACATCCTGGGTTGTCTCCTTATGCAAATGTAGGAAAAGAGCCCATTAGCGTGGTAAGAGTGACGCCATTTTGAAGTGCAGCCGCTGTGATAACTGATGTTTGACTCCTCCATACCAAGGTGTTCCATAGCACAGGTAACCCCTCATAGAAATATTTATCTAACCTCTCCAATGGTCACATTTGCAAGAAAGTCTAAGGCACGAACAGCTGCACACGTTTTACCCAAAAAGCTTGGTATATAAAGACTGTTTTCTGGAGGGCGGGTGCAGGAATCCTTTGTCTCAGTATGGCTTCTGTTCATAAGTCCCTATTTCTTTCTGGATTTGTCTGCCCCTCTTTCTTGGGCCCCTCAGCTTTCTCAGCCTTTGGAGGTAGGTTTTCATATACCTGCTCACCATGGAACAACAAACATGCTTGAATTGGTTATAAATGCTTTTGATCAGAGGACCTGAACCACGTAGAAAAGTGCGATGATCAGGGTAAAGCATCTTCCAACAGTAATTCTCTGTGAAGGATAAAACAGTGTTCATGAAACTATTCTACCAAGTTTCCTCTGGGTTTGAAGAAGTTTTAAGTAAAAAGTTTGGGTTAATAATATTGCAGAGATGTATCTGACATGGAAATTGTTTAGAATATATTAAGGAAAAAAAGATTATACATGGCATATATTAAGATCTCATTTTTATAACAATTAGGTATAGGTATATATCTGGAGGAAAAATCTGGAAGAGTGTATACTAATGTATTGATAATGTTTATCTTTGGGTGGGTAAGAACATCAGTTTTTTTAAAATGTTGTTTCTGTTTATATGTGTTTTGCTTTTTCTCCAGTGAATGTAGTGGTTTTTGTGATTCAAGTTTTTTCTTTAGCTGGGTGCAGTGGCTTGAGTCTATAGTCCTAGCAAGTTGGGAGGCTGAGGCAGAAGGATTGCTTGAACTCAGGAGTTTGAGGCTGCAGTTACCTATGATGGTACCACTGCACTCCAGCCTGGGAGACAAAGTGCGACTCTGTCTCAAAAAAAATTTTGTCTTTCTTTAACTATATCAAAAACTACAGGTTGGGAGTGGTGGCTTATGCCTGTAATCCTAGCACTTTGGGAGGCCAAGGCAGGAGGATCACTTGAGGCCAGGAGTTTGTGATTGTAGTGAGGTGTGATGATGCCACTGCACTCTAGCCTGGGCAACAGAGTGCAACTCTGTCTCAAAACCACCCCCCCCCCAAACCTCTTTGTCTTTCTGTCTTGTAATGAGAGTAGGTATCAGTGATGTGGGGGTTTTGTTTTGTTTTTTACTTTTTGGTTTTTTGCTAGTTTAGCTAAATCTTAGCTGTACTTAAACTGCTCTACAAAAGGTGGAGGGAAGAGGATGAGAGGAAAATAAAGCTATCAAGAGACAGCATGGGGGGAAAGTAAAGAGAAGAGGGAAAACTTAGGAGAAGCGACAGGTCCGGGGAGGTTTTTTTGTGTGAAATGCCAATTGATATAAACTCCCTTACCTATGTCCCTTACAAGGTCAGTAAAGTCTTTGACGTTTTTGAGTGGAATTTTTGGTGGGAAGCTCAAAGAAAAGGAAGAGGAGACAGTAGTAATATGGGTTACATTTTGGATGCTGCCTGAGATCTTCGAACTAATGTGTGTACGTCCTGGCTATATTTAGGATCAAATCATCACCTAGAATAGTGGTTCTTGAACTCAAAAGTGATTGAGGATCCTAAAGTGCTTTTATTTATGTGGCTCATAACTATTTAACATTTACCATATTAGAAATTAAAACTAAGAATAGTTTCTATCACAAGAAAATCTAAGCTTTCAGAATGATGACATCATTACACATCAGTAGCCTCTGCAAAACTCCTCTCTGCATTTGTGAGTGAAAGAGGATGAAAAAGGCAAATAACAAGTTAGTATTATTATTAAAATACTGTTGACTTCATGTTCCCCCGAAACAGTCTTGGAGAGTCCCAGGAGTCCCAGACCACACTTTGAGAACCACTGCCCTAGAAAGCGAATACTTTGCTAGGTAGGATGTTACCTTCCACTTCTGTTCTGTGTTCTCTGTTCTCGTCTGGTATCCTGTGTGCACAGTGCACCTCTGCTGATCCTCTTAACTTTTCTCTCCTATTGCTCATGGTCTTTTTGTTCTTTTTTTCTGGGAGATTTCTATATCTTTGTCTTCCAAACTAATTCTTTGAATGTTTCTTTAATTTCTGATTTTTGGTTGGTTTTTTTTTTCTTTTTTTTTTATAAATAGCCTCCTGTTTTTGTTTTCGGATGTAACATTTCCTTATATCTTTTTGAGGATATTAATTATTATTTTCTTCTCTTCCCTATGTGGTCTCTATTTCTTCCAAGTTCTTTTTTAATGTTTCTTGTCCTCTTTGTCTTTTTCATGAGAAGTTTTCCTCAAATATTTGATGGTAGGTAGTTGTTCACCTGTGTTTAAGAGTGAAGCACTGAAAGCTGAAGATGTGTGTCTTGGTAGAGCCTGTTGACTGTGGGCCTTGCTGTAGAACGCTCAGAAACATTAGAGTAACCTTAACACCATCCGACAAATCCATGACATGCGGAATTCAGTTGGATGTCATTTTAATGTCTATAGGGGTGTTGTTCCTACCAGAAAGAAGGCTAGGAAAACATTTTGGGATTCTAATGAGTCCAAAAAGGTTTCAACAGACTTACATAAGAATCCTAAAGATTCAATGGAATGGCCATAATTATTTTTAGAGATAGATGGGAAACATTATATACCTAAAGAGAACTAAAAACATGTAAAACCAATGAAGTGATGAAAGAAGTTAGCTACAATCTTATTTGCCCAGCAGTCTGAGTTCTGGCAGCCGAGCAGTGGGAGAGGGCTGGACTTTCAAGGCTTGGTATGCAGGCCTTCCTCTGGTCCCACCCTCTGTCGTGCCTGTTGTCCGCCGTTCCTCGGCCTCACCAGTCCACTTTAAAAGACCTCCTTTTCTGCCAGGGCTGTGAGGTGGGACTGTCGGCTGGCCATGTTGGCCAGAGGAGGTGATGGGGGCATGCCTAGTTCCCCTAATTCTGTGGTAGGAATCACCTTGCTGTCTACAGCTTTCTCCCATGAAGATACTTGCAGAAACTTAAAAATTAATTACCAGTTAGTGTATTCCCAAATTTTGTTGACAACTCAAGTCTACTGTATCTCCTCTCTCATCCTTTGCCCTTGTTGGCTTATGCCTTTTTGCCTTGCCTTTCATTTTAGTAAGGTTTTGGGGGAGACAGGAGGCAATGCAGGTGTTCAATCTGCCATGCAGTTTAGCTGACATAGAGACAACTATTCTTCTCTTTAGCACTCAATTTGTGTTGCATCATATAATAATTAAATTATACAATTACAGTGACAAGTACAACTGGCATAAAGAAGTTTAAGAAGAAACTCGTTGACTCTTGGTAAATACGCAACTCAGTGGGAAGTTATGTGTGCGTAAGTTAATTTACAGAGGGAATGAAAATTGTGGTAAATTGAGCAAGTTGGAGTAAATGAAGATTAGCTGATCTTTTACTTTAAATAAATGAATATAATCAGCCTGAGCAAGAGCGAGACTCCGTCTCTACTAAAAATAGAAAGAAATGATCTGGACAGCTAAAAATATACATAGAAAAAAAAAAATTAGCCGGGCATGGTGGCACATGCCTGTAGTCCCAGCTACTCGGGAGGCTGAGGCAGAAGGATTGCATAAGCCCAGGAGTGTGAGGTTGCTGTGAGCTAGGCTGACGCCCCGGCACTCTAGCCTGGGCAACAGAATGAAACTCTGTCTCAAAAAATAAAAAATAAATATAAGACATTCACTAAGCGGGTGCATTATTGAAAGTCTAAATGACTTGGCTTCTTGGACAACCAATTTAACTTTAAGAATCTAATCTGTCTTTAAAAATGCCTTGAGCAAGCAGATGCCTTTCTAGGTTCAGGCTGATTTCTGCACTTTGACATGGGTTGTATTGACTTGTTCAGACTGACCTGGATTCTGAACCCATATCTGTCCTAACTCCTAGTAATCCCTGCCTCCGCCTTGAACTCCTAGTTGGATTTTGACCTGCTTTAACCGTCAAGACCTTGATTTGCCTCTATGAGTTGATACCTTACGTTCCCTTGAGGCTCCCTTTCATAGGCACCTGGGAATCCTTCAGGGCAAACCAGCTGGCCCTCCTAGTGCCTTCCTCCTCTGCAGGAAGTTAGTTTCAGCGTCTCTGCTCTAAGCCAGTTACTCTCTCTTTGCTTTTCATCTTCTGAAATTCTGATATTTTCCATCTGTTATCTCCCATATTTGTCTTCATATTCGAAGGGTTTATAGATGTTTTTAAAAAATTATTGGCTGGATGTGGTGGCTCATGCCTGTATACCCACCACTTTGAGAGGCCAAGGTGGGAGGATCACTTCAGGCCAAGAGTTCGAGACCAGCCTGGGCAACATAGCGAGACCCTGTCTCTACAGAAAATTTAAAAATTAGCAGGATGTGGTGGTGTGTGCCTGTAGTCCCAGCTACTCGGGGGCCTGAGGTAGGAGGATCACTTAAGTCCAAGAGTTCAAGGTTGCAGTGAATTGTGATCATACCACTGCACTCCAGCCTGGGGTGACAGAATGTGACCCTGTCTCGTAAAAAAAATTACTATCGTTTTACTATCAGTTTAATGAGAGTTCTGAGGAGTACAGAATTACTGCTTGTCTTCAATAGTTCATGTTTGGCCTTCTCTCTACTATGGGAGCTTTCTAATTCCTAAACCCTCAATCTCCTGGTTCTTCTGAAAATAGGAGCCTTAATTTTAAGCTTTCTAAACAACTTGAAAAAGGTAGTTAGCTTTTTCCTAGGACTGCCTAGCAGAACCCTATTTGTTCTGTGGTTAATATGCAGTCAGAAACAAGTCAATGTGAATCAGCTTTTGCAAATATCAATTAAAACTTAGAGAACTTTTTGGGATAAAAGTTAAGTATGATTAGAAATTTCCTCTTGATTGGAAAGTAAGACTCACAGGGTCAGATGAGCTTCTCTCCTTTGACTATGAAGAAGCTTGTATTTAGGGACTGGGACTTAAAACTTTTCCTTATGTAAAATCATGTAGTATTTGTATGTAACCTACACACATCCTCCTTTAGAGATGATACTTGAAATCATCTCTAGATTACTTATAATACTTAATACAATGCCTACACATCACTTCTTTCAAATGGATTCAGTATAGTACTGGGTGCACAGCAAATTCAAGTTTTGCTTTTTGGAACTTTGTAGATGTTTTTCCCCAAATATTTTTTACCTACAGTTGTTTAAATCCATGGATTCAGAACTCATAGATACAGAGAGCTGATTGTATATAACTTTTTCACATATTTTTTTTTCTGTAGAAGTTTAATCAGTTCCTTGAGGGTAGAGACTATTTCTGACATCTTAGCATCTCTGAGTGCCAGAATAGGGGCTTAACAAGAGTCAGGTGCTGTGCATGAGCTCATTTAATCTTTATATCAACCAACAAATGAGGAACTATTGTTACTCTAATTTTATAGACAGGAAACTGAGGCACAAATTACATAGCTATGGTAAAAGGTAGAGGTAAAAGTAATTTATTTTATAGAGGGAATGAAAACAACCAGCAGTTAAAAATTTAACGTTGTTCCCAAGCATGATAGACCTCTTGGGGGGGTTGTTTGTTTATTTATTTATTATTTATTTATTTATTGACAGGCTCTTGCCGGGTCACCCAGGCTGGAGTGCAGTGGCATGATCACAGGTCACAGCTTCGAACTCTTGGGCTCAAATGTTCCTCCTGCCTCACGCTCCCAAGTAGCTGAGACTTACAGGTGCATGCCACAACATCCAGCTATTTTTTTTATTTTTTTATTTTTTGTAGAGCCAGGATCTCGCTGTGTTGCTCAGGCTGATCTCGAACTCCTGGGCTCAAGTGATCCTCCCATCTAGGCCTCCCAAAGTGCTGGGATTACAGGCGTGAGCCTGGGCACTTTAAATTCCAATGGGAAGGGAGTTATGATCAAAGCCAGTTGAGGTTAAAATGACTGTAGCTGTCAGGGTGGCTCCTCCTTCCTTTTGGTTTGTGTTGACGAAATCCTGCCTCAGCAACCCTGTCTCCTCTGCATCCACTGTATGTGTCCTCATTGGGCGCTCCCCTGTCTTAAGTGTCTCCAAGTTGAAAAGACATGGGAGATTTTTGTGAGAGGAGACCAGGCCAGGAGGGGAAGAGTTGCAAAAGAAAAAAAAAAAAAAAAAGAAAGACATTGGAGATTTTGGCCTTGTTGGTTGTCTCATATCACAAGGAATCTGATAGTTGCTTTTGACTTGCAGGACTATTTAGATTTTGTGGTGAGAAGCACAGAACTGATACTTTTCAAATGTCTTAAAAAATAAAAAAATACATATGAATATAAATAATGAAGAATACCTGAGTATTGAGTCTATATGATCCAATACAATGATGCAACTATAGTATAGATCATACTCTCTAGACTTTCACACAAGCTTTTATGTTTTAATTTCACAATAATTTGAAAAGTGATGTGCATAGTTGAGGTAAAATTTAGAATTTCTCTTTTTCTCCTGGTCCATCTAGAGCAGTGCTAATAGAACTTTACAGACAGTTCTACTCTGTGCTGTCCAATATAGTAGCTACTAGTCACATGTGACTACTGAGCATTTGAAATGTGACTCACACTGACAAAGTTTTTAAAATTTTGATTAATTTAAATTTAAATAGCTACCTGTGACTAGTGGCTACCATATGAGTCAGCACAGATCTAGAATGTGGTGATGACCCTGTATCAGGATAGTCTAGGTTATGTTGCAGCCACAAAGAACCCTAAACTCTTGGTGGTTTATAAGAAAGGTTTATTTCTTGCTTGTGTTATGTGCTCATTTTGAGTTGGCTGAGGACCCAGCTAGATAGAGCAGCCACCCTCTCACATGCTGCCAGTCAATACCGAGAGCTTACGTCAGGACTTAAACACTCTGGTCCAGAAGGGGCACACATGTTCTGCTCACAGCTCACTGACCAGGACTGGTCATACAGTCCCACCTAACCAGGAAGCCAGGAGAGAAACCCTAACTGTATGCCAGGGGGCCAAGAGTCTCAGTAACGACTGCTGCAAACGTTAGCCCCTCCCCATTCAGAATACAGTGAAGGGGTCCTAAGGGATAAAGAAAGCAGTACTGCGTGTGTTTTCTTAAAAAGTGGAGAGCTGAGTTTCTTCAGAATTCAATTATCCATTACTTCCTTGATGCTCATTAGCACAGATTTATCAAAAGCAGGTAAGATGTGAAGCAAAAAGCAAATTTCAAACATTTTGATAAAAAGAAAAAGACAGTCTTTATATGAACATAGAACTGACAGCAGTCAGCATGTCTTGTTAGTTATACATAATGTCTCTTAATAAGATCTGCAATGTAAAGAATAATCAATGGATTGTTTTTTATGTTAATGATGAAAATGCATGGAAGTATATTTGTTATTTTTTTCTGGTGCAGAATATATATCCTATATTTTTTACTAGCAAAGAATAAAAATAGTCTCAAAAATGTCATGTAGATTTTAGCATTATGAGGACCTGATACTATAGAAGACATCCTTCTATAATAGAATGTTATGGTACCAAACTGATGCTTGAGGCAATTTTTGAACTAAATGTGTAAATTAGGCTACCTATATAAATAAGAACCACCTAAATCATTCTGTTTCTTAGTAAAACACAACCATATAAGCCAATTCTTCACATTTATGGAACACAGTGTTTGTTTTTCATGTGTTTCCAAGATGTATCTGTGTACTCTACAACTGGTGGCATAGAAAGAAAGAGAAGTCTGCAAAGATTGAACAAACAGCATGCACTGTGGTATCCTTTATTTAAAAATTGTGAGCTAACTACAGTTGTAGTGTTCTCATTTACCATTCTGATGGTATAATAAACTGAGAGAACATTAACACAATTTCAAGAAGGCAATAGCCTATAAACACACATATATACCACACACACAACATACACACACACAAGGATTATAGTCTAAACAAACACAAAAGTGTTGGGAAAAAAGCTTTGACTACTCTAAATCAAATAAAAAACCCTTTATTATAATAAACTGTGGCAATACTGTGGCTATTATGAAAAATATTGTAACTGTTTAAAAAGCAAAAAGGAAAATACTGGCAATTTGAAACTAGCAGCAAAAAGCAGATAAAAATAGAATCAAAGATAACATAAGACTAAGATAAAAATTCTAATGTTGATACTGTGTAGAATTGCACTGAAGTAATTTAAAATTGGTTCTTAAGGAACTACTAAAAAGTCCCTTGAAATATTAAATTGCTTCACTTTACAAACAGTGGAAAAGAAAAAAAGTATTTGGAATGTTACACACACACACAGGAAATGTATTAGGTATATCAATTATGATCTTTGTTTATGATCTTCAAAAAGTTTTATAAAGAAAAATTTTAAGTGCCAATGTAGTGAAAGAAAGTTAAAAATCCCTAAAGATGCAAGTCTGAGTGCATTTATCAGGTCTAAGAATATATCTCAAGGTTGGGGTAAGGCTTGATTGATGCACATTCAAGAAGAAAAATATTGTGGAACCCATAAGGTAGGTCAAGTTCTTTGGAGAGTGTTGAGAATGAAGATATATTAAACTCAGACTATCTCGAAGGAGATTCCAAAGTATGTGGAGTTCTACAGCTTTTCAGTTGAAATCCATTTTATAGTGGCCAGTAAATAATTAAGACTAACCTTTCAGCAAACTGGTTTTTCCTACATTCAAACGCAAAGATCTTTACCACACATGCAGAGCTGATGTTTTATAAGAACACAAATACAAAACCTGGTTTAAGAAGAAAAGCAACATTAGCAAGGATTTTGTTTCCATGGGTTTTAACCAGATATCTGAAGCTGCTAGACATTTGCAAAGAGGGGACAAGTTTAAATATCCCACTGATTTTAGAAGAAAGAAGACTTTATTTTCCTAAGGAAGCCAAAGTCCTTCATGAGCAGGGGACCTGTCTTCAGAATCTAAGAAGTAGAATGTCCTTAGCGCTTAAGGTCATAACAAGTTCAGATCCAGAAAAACTGGCTGGTGGAATGGGGGAGACAAATGGAAAGTTTGAACGTCTGCAGTGTACTTTGGAATAAAGTGTGCCTCATAAATTAGAATGGCTCAACTGCTTTCAGAATGAAGTGCAGCAATACTGGAGGAGACCCAGTTTTCTGGAGTCAGGAGCTGGGAGAGAGAGGCTTTCCATCGCTAGGGACTCCCTGGGCTGAGCTGTGGCGGCCGGGCCAGAGCCCTTGTTTTGGCCTTATTTTTCATTAGTGCATTCAGTTGGGGAATATATGACTTTGCCCAGATAAATTTTTCTTTTGGTTACTTTCTCTCTAAAATCAATTGGTCAGGCAAGTTACTGGTGATTTCCCTTAAATGAAATCTAGCTGCACTAAGTATCTTAAGGTGCCAGCTAATTCAAATTAATGCCCATCAAGAACTGCTGTTGCTGAAGAATCAACCCCCAAATGACCTAACTAGGTAATCTATCACACTAGGTGCTTTTACTACCTTGAGTTTTTTGAGTTTAGAGAAATAGTCCTTTTAATATGACTTATAACGCTTCTCTCTGGCTTTGTTCACTCTTCCTCTTCTTCCTCTTCCCCTTCCCCTTCTCCTTCCTCCATGGTTTCCACAATGAGCTCTGCTGTACAGGTGGCTTCTCCAAGACTGTTGACAGCCTTGCAGGTGTACTTGGCATCATCATCCCCGCAAACATCGCTAATAATTAAAGAGCAGTTCCCATCCTCATCGTAGTCTATCTGGAAGTGGCGGGACTCCCTGATTGACTGGTCATCTTTGAACCAGACGACCTCAGGGTCTGGATATCCTGCATCACAAGGAGAGAACACAAGTTGCAGAAGTTGTTACTCAAAATTTCTTATCAACTTATGTAAGCAACTCCTAAGCTACCTCAGTTGATTAAGGGGGTCAAAGAAAAAAATTATGGTGTTGGCTTTCAGCATCTGTTTTGATATGTACATTAGAATAGGAGCGTGTATTGTAAACACTAATATGTCAAACCCCAAATAGAATATTTTAAAGTTGTCCCATTTTCCACCCATGTTGGACTTGTACCAGCCTGTAGTCCCAGCTACTCAGGAGGCTGAGACAGGAGGATTGTTGAAGCCCAGGAGTTTGAGGCTGCTGTGAGCTACGATCAATCATGCCACTGCACTGTAGCCCTGGTGACAGAGTGAGACCCCTGTCTCCAAAAAAATAAAATAAAATAAAATAAAAGTGTAACTTAAATAAATTTAAATTAAAAATAAGAGTCAAAACAAATGTGAACAGGGGATCTTTTGGGGGTGATGGAAATGTTCCAAAATTGGACTGTGGTCATGGTTGCATGACTGTAAATTTACTAAAAATAATTGAACTGTACAATTAAAATGGGTGAATTTTATGGTATATAAATTATAACTCAAGCTGATAATAGCTATATAAAACATAAGTTAGAGGAGCTGATAATATTGCTAAGAAAAAGAAAGCAATGTCTTAGTCTGATCAAAGCAGGTAATCTGCTTATAGATAACTGGAAATGGACTGCATTGATTAGCCTCACTTTTTGCATCAGTTATGTTTCTGCAAAGTTCAGCATTAAAAAATATAAAACACACACATATATAAATACATATGTACTTTAAAGGTGTATGTGTACATATATATCTACACACGTGTCACCAATATTGTACACATATATACACACATACTTTTAGAGCTATACAATGTATTCCAACTCTTAAATTTTGGAGAAGTATTTTTATAGGAAAAAAGATTATAGCCCCAACCAGAATAAAAATGATGCATAAGAAATTAAGAATTCTAACATTGTTTTTAAGTAGAACTTTGTTTTTATAAAAACAGCATCCACATACTTAAATTTCTCATCAGAGCTCCAGGGAAAAGTTACACAAATACCAAGGATATAATCCCAAAGAAAAAATTAGGTACAAAGATGATAAGCACTGTGTTATTAAAAAAATTTAAAAAGAAAAAAAGGAGAGAACTTCTGAAGACCTAGGGACAGTGGTGATGGTGAGGGTCACAAGAGTGGCCCGAGGGCTTTCGGAAGAATTCCCAGTCTGAGAACCTTCACGTCATCAAAGGCAGTACCTCTACTTTTTCTTTTAATTGAATGAAAAAAAGAAAAAGATTATGGTTAGGCAAAGTATTTACAAGGCACTTTGATAATATAAAGATGCAGGAGAAAAATTGCTTTTTCATTCCTAACTTTGGGTTATTTCACTCAAAACACATTGTAGAGAGTCACATAGCTGGACAGTCCCACAAAGTGGGACGCACAGTTTGTTCTGACTGCTGGACTGTGCTATGTGGCCTTGGAAAAGTTGCTTAACAAACTTATGTGCTTTATTTCGTCAGACCAAAACGGGAAGTGACCCTCCACCCTAGCTGGCATGTGAAAGTCACAGACTTAAAGCAAAGTGGCCTTTCTCATCTTGCCCTTTATCTTTCTAGAATATTGCAATCTGTGGGAACTGAAATGCCTTGTGTCATCAGCTTTCCTCATTTCGCAGGTGCCATGGCAAGATCCCTTTAAGATGCCCTGAGCTCCGACCACTCACGATCCTGTGTCGGCATTATGCCTGGCAAGCGGAGAAGCAGCATGGGGATGATGGCGCTGAGTGCTTTGTCCCAGGTGCCTGGATCCCACCTGGCTTCAGTCTGAAGTCACATTGCATGCTCTCTCTCTGCACTTGCCAGTCCCATAACTTTTCTCTGTACTCCAGGACATCTTTAAAAAACTTAAAGTTTCCCCTTTTCACATATGTCGCCTCACAGAGTCTGCCGAGCAGCTCCTAGGTCAGACATCATCTTGCAGGCAGGGGCTTCAACTCTGGAGCATGAGATCACTCGCTGCCCCAGGTCACGCAGCCTGCGGGCGAGTGGCAGGGCCGACTCCACATGCTGTGCGCTTTGTGCCAGCCTTTCTTTCAGAGCCTTTTGTGGGCAGCACTTCATATGCTTCTCAGTGGCTTGCAAAGCTCATTTCATCATTAAGTGTGTTCCATAGTCTATGGATAAACCATTTTTACACTTTGGCCCAGTGGCTGGTATAAGTAGGTGAAATATCAAATGTGCCCTGGGTGAGTCCCTGAAGGGCACTGGCCTCCAGGAGGTGGGAGTGGCCCCTTAGGATCAGCACCCCTCTCGCAGTTCCCCTCAGGCCTGGCTGTTCCTAGTTGCTCCAGGCTGCACAGAACGGACAGGGCCCTGCCATCCAGCCGCACCCTGTGCGTGGTGAACAGAAACACGGCTGCCACTTACCTTCAATCTTGCAGTCAAATCTAGCAGCGCTTCCCTCCACAACTTCTAAATCACGGATGGTCTTAGAGAAGTAGGGTTTCACATGGGGCTTTTCCTCAGCGACAGCCTCAAGGAAAGCTTGGGACACATCTTCTAGAAGACGGAAGAAGACCAGGTCATTTCTTCATTTCTTGTTCTCTCCTCTCCAGTTTATTTATTTTTTTTTATTTTTATTTTTTTTTTGAGACAAAGTCTCGCTCTATTGCCTGGGCTAGAGTGAGTGCCGTGGCGTCAGCCTAGCTCACAGCAACCTCAAACTCCTGGGCTTAAGGGATCCTACTGCCTCAGCCTCCCGAGTAGCTGGGACTACAGGCATGCACCACCGTGCCCGGCTAATTTTTTCTATATATATATTGTTAGTTGGCCAGATCATTTCTTTCTATTTTTAGCAGAGACGGGGGTCTCGCTCTTGCTCAGGCTGGTCTCGAACTCCTGAGCTCAAACAATCCGCCCGCCTCGGCCTCCCAGAGTGCTAGGATTACAGGTGTGAGCCACCGCACCCGGCCCCTTGTTCTCTCCTCTCTAGTTTAAAAGAGCTAACTTTAAAAAAAAAAGGTTGCTACAATTTAGCAAATACCGCAACTGCTTTCTCCTGGGGACAGGTTGGCCCGCCGCCAGATGGTTTTTGGCAGAAGACAGAACTGCACCCAAACTGAGGAAATAGCCTCCCGTCCTCTCTTACGCTGACACATTGAAAAGGGAAGTCATCTTTAAAAAGGATTTCTGGCTGCGTTTCATGCTGTTTCGGGATTTAGTTAAGGATATCTGAGAAGGACAGAACCTCACCAGCCTTCCTGGTCTCGGTGTCCCTTTGCCCCCCTCCTACAGCAGGTCCTTCACCTGCTCCTTAGAAGGGAGGAGCCAGGTCCTATAGCATCTTCCACTTACCGTAGTTGAGTTCTCCACACTCACACTGCCTTCCCATTGTGTGACTGCGGACCAGGATGTGGGACTGGTCCAGGGGAAAGCCGTAACTTGGAGGGACTCCTATGTCCTCTCCCTCCCCTTCAGGCTATTTCTGGGTCATCTGGGGAGTGGCAGGAGTAGCTTAGGAGGGACCAGGCCCATGTGCTGCAGACTCTGTCCTAGCTGCTAGAAGCTCCAGAGCTGCCAGCTACTGAGCTCGCCAATTACCCTGCCTTTGTGCACCAAAGGGATCTAGACTCAGCTTCTCACCTGTTGGTACAAAAAGCACCAGGCAGTGAAGGATGGAGGGGGGTCTCCGGCCAAATGAGGCACCTCAAGAAGAAAAGGGCCAGGCCCTGCCTGCACCTGAAGCAGGAAGAGGCCGAGGCCTTCACTGAGCAGTGGACGGGGCAGTGTCTCAAAGCTGGTGGGGGAGTAACTAACCCTGGGTCTATGGGAGGGGCCCTGCCAGTCACAGTCTGCCCAACTCAAATGACATGATTCAGCAGCATGAACATTGCCAAAAGAATATGGACTATATGAGTTAATTTTTGTTTAAAACAAAACCACAAATTCAGTAGAAAATAGGATATTAAAAAATGTTACACAACTGTATGTGATTTTTATTTTTGCCTATCAGTATACAAGTACTGCTTTTGTAATAAGAAAAAAGGAAGCTTCTAATAAAGTCTTAATTAAGTCTTATAAAAAATATAGGGAAAAGAATATCTGAGGTCAAGATAAATAAGTCACTGGAAACAAAGATTAAAAAAAAAAGAATAGCTGAGGTCACCTAGTTCTGTTAGATAAATACCAATTTTCCCTATGAAAATAGTTGAGCCTAAGGTTAAACGAATAAAGAATAATTACTAGACTTAGTAATTGTTGTCAGGACAACCCAAAAGTATTTCCAAATTTATCCTTGTAGGGTGTATTAAAAAAAAAAATGAAACTATAACCTCCAACGCCCCGCTGTCCCCTAACCCTTTCTTTCTTACCGACTGTCGGAGAAAACCCTCCTTACCTTCAGATTCTAGTTTTTCTGCATTGAGCGGGCTGGTTGGTGACCCTGTTGAGGATTTCCTGCCACTGAGCCCTGAGATCATTGCCATAGAGGACAGTCTTCCAATGGCTCTCACAGCATTGCCCGTTTTCTGGAAAATAGACACTGGGGTTGGACTCCAGCGGCGTCCCCAGTTCCTGCCCGCAGTGCTGGGGGCTCTGAGGAGAAGAGCCCAGCCCAGGAGGAGCGGCTGTTCCCGGAGCGAGGGCCTCCGAGCGCCGAGGTCCTGCCAGAGGAGTGAGCCCAACCTTGCTCTGCTCAGCACTATCAGCGTGTCAGAAGATGTTCGGAGAATGGAATGGGGCCTGGAACTGATGTGTGCGTTAATGTGACTAAACAAGGTCAACATGAGACAAAAACCCTTTCATACTGTGCTTTAACTCCCATAAAAGGGATAGTTTATATAAAGCAACTGCAGGCTGAGACAGCTCGGAGACTTATTGCTGACTGGGCCTAGTGGGGCTGTTTCTCGTAAAACAATGCCAGCGACAGGATTTTAATTGGTCAAAAGAATCGTTACTACAGATCACACAGGTCCTGATGCGGAAAAAAAAAAAAAAGGCTTTCTAGCTTTCTGTTGACCTTGGGCAAGTCACTTAACCTCTCTGGGCTTCAACTTCCTTCTCTATATAAAGAGGGGCTTGGACAAGATGATCTCCAAAGTCCTATTTAGTTCTGTTTATGATTCGGATACTTAAGAGATTTTGGGAAACACTCTGGCTGGCCCCAGCACAAGTCTATGACTGTGCAGTGAAATTCTGGAGGGGTGTTCTTCTATGGTGCAAGCTCAGGCACAAAAAAGAAGCACCCAAAGAAATAAAAAGCAATGGCATTTTGCTTTTCTGACACTAAACTTGGGACAGGACAGAATTTCTCCTGAAAAGGAAAAGAACTTGAGATGTGATTGCTTTGCATTGTGAAAATTCTACCAAGTGTAGGCTTTAGGTCATGAAATTCCGAACAATGTACAGAGATTGTATCTCTGTTTCTTATCTTTCAATAAAGTTTCTCACCCTTTTTCTAAGGTCAATGGGAATGACTAAGGTAAGAAAGCTAAGGCATAACCAAGTCCTTCCACCCCTGCACCCAAAGCATCTTTTTCAGACATTCAAATGCTGTGCATCCAGAGAGCAGATGTCACCACAGACTGGCTACTTGTCCCCTTCTGAGAGAGGAAGGAAGCAGCCTCTTCATAGGCACATGGTTTGCATTCACTCATTGGACCTCAAACTATGCCAGCAAAACCATTTTCTCTGAATTCACTTCACATGCTCAAGTATTTCAGTAAAGCCTCAGAATTTCGGACTAGCTGAAGCTATTAATAGTATGCTTCAGTATAAAGATTATTTTGAAAGTAAAGAACTTCAGGATGCTAAGGAATCATATAAAAATTGTGTATGTGTGTGCACACGTGTGTATGGCTTAAGTGGAGACCTACTGCTGCAACGATGGTCACTTTAGGCCCCTGCCTTTCTTCCTGCAGACTGTTCTCACACACTTTGGGACAGATATTCCACCTTGCTCTGTTCTCTGGCCATCCGTTCTTGCACAGCACTGTGTGGTGTGGCAGTGCTTCTGGTTTTCTGTCGCCACAGTGAGGCTGGGTCACTGGACAGAATCCAGGCAGCCCCAGGTGGAGGTGATGAGGAAGACAGTGAGAGATGGCAACCAACCAACTGCACTGTGTGCAGAAACCTGTGCCCCTGCAGACTGATGTCACTCGGCAACCTTTCATGCTCTTCTGGGAGAGGCTGTTACTGATGCCAAGGTTTGTTTGTTGTGCTCGCTGGAGTGTGGAGAGACCCAGCTCTTCCCACGGGATGTTACCCTGCTTTCAGGAAGGGGTAAGAGGTGGCATCAGCTATGGCAGCCCTCCCTACAGGAGTCAACGTTAGACCAGCCTACTTCCTAATCAGCCCAACTGCAGACTCCACCCTTCTCACACTCCATCCCCTTTATCCAGCACAGATGGGTTTGCCCTGGGGTGACTAGGAGTCTCTAAACTCAGAGGGTTCATTCCCAACAGGGGGCAGGTTAGCTCTGTAACCACTGATTGCTGGGTGACTTGGTGCAAGTCAGTTCCCTTCAGTGTCCTTGGGCCAGAAGATTCTGATCTCCTTGCTGCTGTAGTCTGCTACAGAAAGACTGTGATTCATACACATGAACGTGTAGCAGGGAACACTCCCCATAAGCCATGGGCTCCCTAATTCCAGACACCTGCATGGTACTGATTAGGACTGTCTCCACTTGTGTGGTGCAGAGAGATGATGTCTTTTCTTGATTTTAATTTGTAACAAAATGACTAATATGAAGTTACGAGAATGAGGCAAACAAAAGACTCATAATAGTTCAGAGGAAGTAGCAAATATATGAATAAATAAGTAGGCCTCATGGAGGGGGGAATCTTCTAGCAGATAGAGATACTCAGCATATATTTCTAAAACAGGGAGAAATGTAAAAAATGCTTGATAGGAAAAAAAATCTAAAAATCTACATCAGAATTCAATCTTTGGAAACTGATTTGTGAACAAAAAATGGTAAGGAAGTTCTTTGTCGGAAATATATCTGTATGTTCTAGTCTTCCAGTTTCATGCCTTTGAGCTGAAAATTGGTTGCTGCTTTACTGACCAAGACCTTTGGAAATTTTTGGAACATCAAAACGGCCAAGTTTCAATTCTCTAATTTCCATCCTTGCTTTGAGGAAGGCTTTCTCTTGTTTGAGGGCAGTTGCCAAGGCTGGGTTCCTTGTCCCTGGTAGGCAGTATCTGTACCAGCCTCCTTAATTGGAGACTGTACCTCCCCCAAGCTTGCAGAGCTAGGACGGCCCCCCAAGATTAGGGTCTTTCAGTGCTAATACCAAGACAGTCCCTGGCAAACCAAAGCAAGCTGGTCACCCTACCCCAGCCAGCCATCAAGTGCCCCCCACCCATATATGCCAACAGCCCCAAGATGACAATTTCCTCTGAGCAGTAGATACTATCCAAATGGGATGGCCAAGCATACTCTGTACTGTGTTGAGTCTAACGCTTTCTCCCCTATTGCCCTTTGGTCCATGCCATTGGTGGTTCCCAGAAAATAAAGACAGTTGCCCCCGGGCCTCCACTTCCTAGCTTTGCTTCTGGTTTGCACACAGAAGCCCGGCTATCCTGCCCACTTACCTGCCCCCATTGCTATGCCTCTCCAACATGTCTCTGTAAAATTCTTTTCATACAAGTTTAAAATATATCTTCTTTCAGAATAACTTCATTCTAAGGTGAATAATATGATTAGTCATCTATACCTATCCTGCCTTGCTTGCAGGGATCTGTTCCCATGTCACTTCCGTCCTCCTAGGGCTTTTTATGAAAACCACACCAGAACAAGAAGGCACCTCCTCTGGCACAGCTGCTGAGCGTCCTGGGCCTGCCCTGGCCCTCTTCCTCTCCCACGGCCCGCCCGGCCCCACCGCACAACCTTGGCCGCTGTGAGAGGGAAACCCTGTTCCGGGGGAGCTAAGGTCCCGGGACTGGAGTTAAGTAGCAAACATTGTCCTAAGGAAGCAGTGGAACACAAGGTGGTCAGACACGGCTGAACCAGGGAAATGATGCTTCAGGGACATTACTTGTTGACTGGGATTTTGAGGACTACTTTTGTGTGCAATTTTGTGAAACCTGACCGCTGATTTTGTGGGAAAATCATTTCCAGATGCTGCCACCTACATTAAAATAGGACATTTTAAGGTTCCTTCTCTGAATTCTACCCTTTTCCTCTCTCCCCCTCCCCAAAGACCTTATGGCTAATAACACTGTAAACAAGAAAAAAAATTAAGTGATTAAAATATCAGCACAAATTATGGTTTCCTGACTGACCCAGCTGAAGGATTCCATCTGCCTCCTCCCCACCTCCTTATCTCTTTTACCCCCTGGGCACAGGCATCCTGGCGCTGGTCCCCCTGCAGTGCTCCCAGGTGACGCAGCTCTCTCCTCAGAGGACGGCCCCGTCCCGACACCAGCTGCCCTGTCTCTCCAGAAGCGTTTCTGTGAGATCTCTGGCCATAGGCTCATTAATAAAGCCAACCTTGGATTTTGTGGACCCCTTTTTGTTTTGGTTTTTTAAACAACAGTTGCCACTCTGATCCTAGCAGCACCAGAAGGTAAGCAGCAGAGGTGTCCCCCGCACTTGAGGGCGGCCAGGAGACCCACCTAAACCTTCACACAGGGGCGCCTAACCACGAGCCCAGGCTGCCGTGTGCTCGGGGTGGCAGTCCCCGAAACCCCGCACTGTGGTCCCTCATTCACCTCTGCCCCCTCTCTCAACCTTTGTGTGAACCTTTTCGAGGAAACTTGGTTTAGTCACCCCGTGTGGCAAATGACCAGTGTTCCAGTTGTCCTGGAAACAGTGATTTCCTTTTTCTCTGCATATAGGCAAGGGCTCAATGCCCCCAGCGGCCCTGAGTCTCCATCTAAAAAACTCTGCTCCTGTCCAGCCCACCCAAGGGTGGTCCAGTTCCCACCCCTGTGCCTTTCCTCCCCCTGTGCTGTCACCCACCCCTTCTCTGTGTCCTTGATGAGGTTCCATCTCTAACTTCACGCTCTTGCCCCCAGGAGCATTTCCTCATAACCACAGCCAGCTCTGGCTGCAGCCTGCCCCCCTGTCCTGTCCACACTGACGGAGTGGAGAGCTGCTCTGATGGCTGAGAATTCTCGGTGTGCATCATGTCCTTCACGCCCACTCCAGTTCCCCATTTCACTACACATCCCGAGTACAGAAACCATGTCCTCTCCCGTAGCCCAGGAATTGTTTAACACTAATTGTGATGATAACAATAATAAAATAGATGATGATGGTGATAAGTACTCTATGGTTCTGGACAAGGATTTTATCCATCCTGTTATCAGAGGCGGGTTTGTGTTGTTGAGGCTGTGCACTTTAGAACCAGGCTCTGGGTTTGAATCCTGGCTTTTACACTTATCAGCTGTGTGCTCCCGGGTGAACTTCCTGACCTCTTCTCTGCCTTGGTCTGTCTGTAAAGGGGGGATAATAATAGTACCTGCCTCCTAGGATTAAAAGACTCAGTGCACAGAAAGTGCTTTGAATGGTCCCCGACACATGGCCAGCCTCAATACCTATTAGCGACCGGTATCGTTTCTGAACACTCACTGTGTAGCAGGCATTGTACTAAAGGCCACATGAAGATTATCTCATATAATTATCACAGCAGTGCTGTGAAGTGGGTATCGCTATTATCCCCTCTTTACAAACGAGAAAACAAATCCACAGCAAGGTTAAGCCACTTGCTAAGGACACATAGCTATTAACATACAACCTCCCTAGAGGGTGGGGGCCATGTCTTTTTGTCTTTGTAAGGAAGTGTAAGACCATCACACTGCCTTTAAGGAGATCACATTCTCCCGGGTTGCCGATGAGACCTCAAGGTGATGTTGCTCATCCCTAGCCATGAAGACAGGAAATGTCTGTGGCCTGGCCTGAGTAAGGGCCAGGCTGTGCAAAGCCTCCCCCACCGATCCCTCTGGGACAACACTGAGCAGGATTGGAGAGAGAGCTATAGTTAAGAACCCAGTGTCCCCTGAGAAAGGGACTCAGTGCCCAGGACTAAGCAGACCAGTGTACCTTAATCAGCTGTTTAAATTAGTCCCAGACTGTTTCAGAAACAAACCTACACTTTCTTGGAGTGAGGCCAGGGCAAGCTGGGAATAAAAGTGGCTTGAATAAAGAAAACAGGAGGGACAACATCTTAGTCCAAAGTGACCCTCGCATTACCTGCCATTTCCTCCTGGCCATGTATTTCTTCATCCGGTCCTTGGAGAGCTTCTTGGCCTCCATGTTCTTGGTGTCTTTCATTAGCCAGGGGTGCTGGAGGCACTGGGTGCAGTCCAGGCGGTTTCTGATGGAGGCAGAGATCAGAGGGTTTCTGAGCACGAGGAGACCTCAGAGGCCACTGGCCAGATCAGAAATGGGGCTCACCTGTCCCCAGTCACGCGGGACAGAGGCCAGGGCTCCCTGCTTCCAGTCCATCCCCCATGACCAGGTCGCCATGCTCTCCACCTTTTTCCTCTCTTGGTCTGTCACACTGACTAGGCCCAGCACAGCTCAGTGTCAAGAAGGACTAACCACCAGGAAAGCAACTGGAGTCCCGTGACCTGCTCTTGGGTCTAGGAAGAGTACGTGCTGCAAGGCTGACATGTCTGGGGAGGGCTGGCACCATATTCCAGGGTAGGGGGTCGTTCCACTGGGCACAGGAGGGCTGGGGCCCATGGAGGCCTAATCCTTCTGCATCTCTGGACAGTGGAAAGTGAAACACTAGGATAAAACTTCTGAGAATCACTGAACTTTCATGTCTTACGGTGCGGTGGAGTGTCAGGTTTTTCCTGTTACAACTCAAATAAGTATGTCCTACATATAGCCTGTGAATTACAACAACCTTAGAACTGCATTGAAACTTGTTTAATCCTTCTGAAAGCTCTGGGGATCTAGAAATATTTTAGGGCCATCACCTTAATTGTCACAGGACTAATAAAGCCCAAAGAACCAAATGGTAACATAGGTAGAAAAAGGACTGGAAAGCAGTACACAAAATGTAATGATCTTTAGATAAAAGGATTATGGACAATTTAAATTTTACCATATGCGTCAAATCTTCTACAGTTTGCATGTATTACTTTTATAATAGAAAAGTATTTTTTTTAAGTGCTGATGGATGGAGATTTCTGGTTGAAGAGATGCTGGTTATAAGAGTTTATGGGAATTTAGTGTCTTGATCTATTTGAATATGATCAATTCTTTGTTGAGTCCATTTTATGAGCACAGAGGGGCCCAACACAGCCTGTTACTGAATTAATTCAAGGTCAGATGAGAAAATAAGGTGTATACACAATAGCTCATGTATCAACTCTTCAGTGAATGAAGCTTGGTTGACAAGAGTCACTGGAGGGAGGGTTCTGTCTCCTGAAGCACCTTGGGTGTGGGGGATCCCTCACATTGGAAGGGACTCTATACTCCACAACATCCTCATTCTCCTTGGGTTGTGCCCATTTCTGATACAGGTTGTGACAGCAAAAGTCTAGAAGACCTCACTGTAAAGGAGTGTGAAATGTAGCCTCTGGGGGAGTTTGGCCCTGACCTGGCTAAAAAGGACTTAGAAGAGGGTGGGTAACAGGAAAACCAGACCCAGCTGTCTAGGACACTCTCCAGCATTGCCCCTGTAGCAACCGAGTTCTGCTCTGATGAGCGTTTTCCCCAGAGGGGAGCCAGGTGCAGCCTCACTAGGCTGCAGAGTCACCTGGGGAAGGCAGAGCCTCCTGCAGCCCCGGAGCCATCCAGCCCTCCCCTTCTCCCAGCACACCAGCCATCTCAACCACCCTTCTCAGGCAAGGCTACAGTGCTCCCTGGGATTGCCAAACTGCTCCAAGCTCCTGGGTGCACCTGCAGCCAGGCCCTGCCTCATCTAGCCACCGAGCTACAGAGCAGGTGAACCGCCACCAGGCTAGCTGGTCTCACCTGACACCCCACTGCTCCCCTTCCCCTGGGCAGCTCTCTCTGTGGTGCACAGCCTCTCTCACCAGGACAGTCCTCACCAACACATCCTGTCTAGCCACACCCCGGGCCCACCCTCAATCCCACCTCCCAGCTCTGGGCCCTTTCACTGCCCTTTCCCCACAGCCTCAGGCCCAGGCACACTGGTCTCCCACTGTTCCCGACTATTCTACCTGTTCACCCACTGACCCCTCGGGCAGCCCCAGCGGGCAGAGGTGGGGAACCTCACAGTCTGCACTGTTGGGGACTCGGGATAGAGATGGAGCAGGGAGAGGGCTGAGCCCACTGGCCTGGGATCACAGCTTCCCTTTGGGCAGCATTAGAAGGCACTTGGCCATATTCAGGCAGGCAGTTCTTAAGGAATTTAGATATGAAAAACACGCCAAGCCATAATAATCCGGGGACATGATCAGGAGCCGCAAATAGGTTCTAAGGATGCCTCTGACACTGCTCCTATTGTTGACAGGGTGCTTTCCCTGCAGCCCTTGAAGAGGGGCTGAGGTTCCAGCAGGGCTTTGGCAGGCCACAGCCAGAAAATAAAAGGGGTGGTCATTGTTCATGCAGAACAAGCCGCCCCACTGCCTGCAACTCCACTGGTCAAGTGTTGCTTTCCAAGGCAGGTTTCTGTGCTCTTTCTAAAGATGAACATAGTGTCTAGCACCAGGGAGCAGCGGCCTAGGAAGACCCCCTTCCCTCCCCACGCACACTCAGGCAGGGTCCCTAACATGCCCACCCTCCCCTCCTCAGGGAACGCCAGGACTGGCCGGAGCCGCGGCAGAAGGGGCAGCTCCAGCAGGCAAAGGGAATCTCTGCCTTCCGCCCTGGTGCAGGGAGTGGGGAAGCTGCCAAGACTGGATTCTCAGCTCATTACTTCATATCTTTCTTCAGTAAATTGCTGATAAAATCCTTGGCATCGTCAGAGATCTCATCAAACGCCTCGTCGTCGAAGTCCCAGGTGGCTGAGGTAACATTGGCTAAGGTTTCGTTATCATTGTCACCCATGAAGGGGGAAAGTCCACTGACCCTAGGGAGATAAGAGCAGGAAAGCAGGGGTGAGTGGGGGAGAGTGAGAAGGCCCCCCCAAGTGAGTGCTGAGTCCCAGGTGAGGGCCGGCAAGCCCCCTACACCCCCAAACTCACGCTATTGGTTCTGCACCCGCCTTTCCTCCACCCGTGGAAAGAAGACAGGGTGTGGCTCTCCACAGGCTTCTGTGGCCTGCCTTTTCTCAGGGGCTCACCACACTTTTGGGTTATCACCTGCCTCTTGACACCACCTGCCTGGGAGGCTGAGGTGGAGGGAATTTGGTTTAGTTTAAGGACTTCCACAGGGCACACGGCAGGGCTGATACGCCCCTTGGTCCTTGTCCTCTATGCTTCCCCCAAACCCAGGACAGAATCTTCCCTAAGTCCCTTCCTCCTGCACCCTCTCCATGGACCAGTCACGAGGCATAGCGAGCATCTTTGCACCCTTTTGTCCCCTCCCTCCCGCCTCTTCTTTGTACACCTTCAGCTCCAGGAAGAAAGCCCAGCACACAGGTGGGGCCCAGCAAGTGTGAGCCCAGTGAACAGACAGACTTTGAATCAGCAAAGTGGGTTCAGGGCACCTGAGACATTTACAGCAAACCAGAAAGCTTCCCTACCAGGTACTATGGCAGAGGAAAGAGTGTACGTAGCCTCCTCATTTGCTGGGTGGCCTTGGGCAATTCCCCTCATCTCTGTGTCACAGTTTCCTCCTCTAAAGTGGAGAATCTACTGCTTCACTTAAGGCAGTTGTTCCTTCATCATCAGCATCATCTTGATGGCAGGAAACATTTATCAAACATTTACCATGTGCCAGGCACTGGGTCAAAAGCTTAAAATAGATGCACACATTTAATCTTAATACCATCCCATAATGCAGGTAACTCTTAAAATGTTGTCTTACAGATGAGGAAACTGAGGCACAGCACAGGGTCAGGTAACCTGCCCAAAGTTCTCACCACCAGTGAGATCCCAGGCCTCTGTCTTTAGAGCCTGTCCTCTTAGCTGCTATACTGCACTGACATTTCCATGAATATTAAGTAAATTGCAGTGTGCAGCTCGAGGCCTGGCCACAGTAAGGAGTCCCTCCATGACCTGAGCTACTGCACCGTTCTCTGGGCTTCCTCCACTGCCTTAAATCACCATCTGTGAGTGCAGGAATGACTCATTTACCAAGAGCTTAAGCCAAATAGGCGTGGGAAGGTAAAGGATCTCAAAGCCAAATAGCCCAGACTTATGGCAGATAAGCCTCCCCTCTCACCTTTGTGCACCTTATCTTCATACCAGCAACCCACCCCACCTTTCGGATGGACCTAGGGCCAGCCTCATGGGTGTTGGACCCGTGCAGTTACCCAGAGTCCCACCCTTAGATGAGCCCCTCTGCTGCTGTCATTTCAAAATTCTTAATAGTGTTTGAACAGTAGACATCTTTTTTATTTTGTAAATTATGTAGCTGATCCTGTCCTGACCCCAACTGAGCCCCATGCGATGGGTCTGGGGCCCTCATGCCATCAACTTCTCAAGTTAGGGCTTCACTAATGTCCCTTCTCTCAAATCCTTATGAGTCACCATCATACGCAACCATGTGCTAACACTGTGGTTCCCAATCCCCGGGCTGTGGCCTGGTACCGGTCCGTGGCCTCTTAAGAGCCAGGCCACACAGCAGGAGGTGAGCGGTGAGCAAGCAGGGAAGCTTCATCTGTATTTACAGCCACTCCCCATCGCTGGCATCACCGCCTGAGCTCCGCCTCCTGTCAGATCAGCAACGGCATTAGATTCTGCATTATGGTGAGTTGTAGAATTATTTCATTATATATTACAATATAATAATAGAAATAAAGTGCACAATAAATGTAATGTGCTTGAGTCATACTGAAACCATCCGCCCTGCCCCCTGGTTCGTGGAAAAATTGTCTTCCTTGAAACTTGGTGCCAAAAAGGCTGGGGACTGCTGTGCTAACAGCTTTTGGAGAAGTTTTGGCATTTGAGAGGCCTAAGCTTATGAAATATACCTGTACCCAAACACTGAGTTCGGCAGGAAAAAACCCACTTGAAATATTGGGAGAAAGCTTGCCATGGGAGGAACCCTCTGCTGAAACGTTTTATAAAGAGAAGAAAGATTTTGCAATGTGAATTATCTCACCCTAATGAACATATTTATGTTTTTGAATAATAGATATTTGCAGATGGCATTTTCTTAAAGCAAGATGCTGATTTATGTTTTAAGAGGGCAAAGAGAGAATCATTCCTGGTCATGAACCCATGAGGGAAGGGCAGGAGTTCACCAGTCCCTGAGCCTGCACTGTTATATGCAACTCCTTTTCCTTCTCTGGGCCTCAGTTTCCCCTTTTCTACACCAAGGGGCCTGGGCTAGATTTCCTAGGGGCCTCCCAGCTCTGAGATCCTGGGTGGCCTAAGCAAGCCCCATGGAGAAGCAGCCTGTCCCTTGCGTATCAGCTACCTGCTTCTTCTGGTCTTTACAGTTTCCATCTGGAGCAAAGGGGGAAAGTCCTGCAGCACTGCGAAAGATGGCAGGAAAAGCAAACAACCCTGCTATGGAATGCTGAAAGGTCCCCCTCTGCAAACCTCCTTTCCTAATTAGGAACTGTAATCCTGCAAAGATGGGTCTCAATGTCTCTACCGCTCCAGTCAGGGAGCTCCTCCTTCCTGGCAGTCCATCCGTCTGAAATACCCTCCGTGCCCCGGCTGGCTCCTGGCCTGCCCAGCCCCCCCTGCATTCTTCCTGTTAAAGAGCATGCTGAATTTCAGACCAGCCTGAGCAAGAGAGAGACCCTGTCTCTACAAAAAATAGGAAAATGAGCCAGGTGTCGTGGCCTGCGCCTGTGGCCCCAGCTACTCAGGAAGCTGAGGCGGGAGAATCACTTGAACCCAGGACTTTGAAGTTGCAGTGGGCTATGACGACACCACTGCACTCTAGCCAGGGTGACAGAGACCCTGTCTCCAAAAGCTAAACCAAACCAAACAAACAAAAAAATACATTTCTAGAATAAAACATGGAATATATGCATAGCATGATGACAAAGAGAATGTTTGAATTTTCAGTAATACTGTTTCTGGGTGATGGGTTTTTGTGGGATTTTTCAAAATTTTTTCTTTATTGCTAGAATTTGCATAAGGGATCACAGTTTTTTAATTAAAAAATAGGAATTATTTGTTAAAAGTCAACCAGTCAACAAATACAGTAACTTGCTCTTCCTGCCAGAAATCAAATGGGTATTGCTCACTCCAGGTATCCACGCAATCTAATGTCTCCCTTCAGATTCAGGGGTGGGAGGGTGGGGGCTCCACGACCCCACCTGCTCCTTCCCCACACTGCCCGGAAAGCACAGCCCAAGTCCCCGGAGAGCTAGTAGCCAGGCTGGTGTCTCTGGTGCCCAAACAGGAACTGCCCAGATCTGCCTGCGGGGCGTGTGCAGGACTAACTGCAGGAGTTCCTCCAATGGAGTCAACCTGCTGAGACAGCTCGGAACTTTCCCTGCAACCCTCTGGCCTCTCCTCTCTCACTGGCCCCAGCAAGGAGATCAGGAAGGGTTCCCTGGCACAAAGGTGGAAGTGGCCCTGACCGGGACTTCCAGCCAGATAACCAGCTCCAAAGACAGGGGCAGAGTGGGGCAAAGGATGCCACAAGCGCCACCAGAGAACTTCGTCTGGATGTTTCCAGACGCGGTGCTTCCAGCAGTGGCTCTGGAGTTCTGCATAGCAGGGCCTAAAGGAAGCCCTCTAGTGGCTCCAGCTTTTCTTTACAGCACCACTCTGCCGAGAGCCAGAGCTCAGGAGGGGCTCCCAGGCCTCCACCCTCTGCACTGGGCCAGTGGCTCACAGTGGGGCATCCCAGATCCAGCAGCTGCCCCGGGCTGACCCAGCCTGACCCAGTCTCCATGCCCCTGTCCAAACCCCTCCTCCCTCCTGACACCCCCTGTCCAAACACCTTCAGCATCAAAACGATCTGCTCCCCATTTCAAAAACTCTTTGGTCTTAGCTTTAGAAGTAATCTAAAAGTTGAATAGTCAATATATTCCAAAGTAATAAAAAAAGACAAAAAACAAAAGAAAGAGGAAAAAAGTAATCTAAAAGTAGGCAAACAAGGTAGCATAGTGCCCAAATTACTACATTCTTCCACTTCGAAGAACTTTCATTTTACAATAAAGTGTTCTTATGACCCAGTAATTCTAGTTCTAGATTATATATCCAACCAACAGAAGAAATGTATAAGTATGTTCACTGAAACACATGTACCAGAATGCTTATAATACTCCAAGATGTTGTAATACCTCACGTAGTTTGGAAACTGCTCAAACACCCATCAAAGTAGAATAGACAAATTAATTGGATTATATTCACACAATGGAATACTACTACATAGCACTGAGAATAAACAATCTACAACAAATAATACTATGAATGAATCTCACAATGTCAAGCAAAAAAACCCAGACATTTCTTTCTGTATGATTTCCTTTATATAAAGTTCAAGAACAGGCAAAGCTAACCCATGACATTAGACACCAGGATAAGGGTTACCTCTGGGAGACAGAAGCAGGAGGGGGTACCAGAGAACTGCAGGGCCCTGGCAGTGTTTGGTTTCTTGATCTGGGTATAGGTGACACAGGTGTGTTCACTGTGAAAACTTACTGAGCAGTCTAGCCACTGCTCTGTCACTGACCAGCAGAGAGACAGACTGTCCTAGTTTGCCTGGGACTGTCCCCATTTTAGCACTGAAGGTCCTGTATTCTGGCAAACTGGGACAGTTGGTCGCCCTGCCCAGCATGTGGGAAGTGGGCAGCCATGCGGGCTTCCTTGGCCCCAGTCATCCCAATGCCAAAGGAGGACTGAGTCCTGGCCATGGCCCACCAATCAAGACCCTAGGTGAAGAGCGTGGCTGCAGACGATCCCTGTGCCACAGTGGTGGGAGGACTGACTGAAGGACAAATAGCAAGGCAAGGGTGGAGAGGGTCCTGGGGACCAAGCAGGCTGTATGGCAGCTGGGTCTGCACCGAGTGAGCTGGTCAAGGACTGCTTCTCAAGGGTCAGAGATCAGTGTGAGCACTATGCAGGCAGGGGACAGCTCTGGAAGGGGCAGACTGGGACCCGCCCTGCCATTCCTTATTTACCAAGGGAGCCAGGAGCAAAACGTCCAGAGCACTTGTTGCCTTCACTCACCAGCCCCCTTCTCCGGGAGTGGGGAGAGGTGGGGAGAAGCAGGGACATGGGTGGGCCAGGGGTTTCTCCGCTGATCTGGGGAAGAGTGTGGTGCTGGGGCTGATCCCAGGCAGGGAAGAAGATGACTATCTGGGGTACAGAACCTGTGGCACAGGTTCCACTGAGGGAGCCTGTCCTAACAGGCCACTGTGAGAGTAAAACTGAGCATGTGAAAAAGCCAGATTGCACAAAAGTCACTTCTGCTAAAGCTTTTGTAATACTGGTCCTAAACCCAAGTATGCGGCAGAATCACCATTCTCAAACTGGGGTCTGAAGCCCCCAGGGGTCTAAGAAAGTATCCTTAGAGGTCCTCCTGAAGTTTTCTATGAAAATATTACATTTTTCTTTTGTTTTGACAACAAAAGTATTTTTTAAGGAATGCACACATATCTGCATCTTCAGGGAGACCATCCTACCACTGCGTATTGCCCACAAGTTCAGGGACTGCCCCTGAGGCTAAGGACTGTCTGTGCCTGGGGCTTCAGGGACTAAGTCAGAGAGACCCCAAGAGTGTGTCCTGGAGCCTGGTTACTCAAAGTGTGGACCTTGGACCAGCACCATCAGCAACACGGAAACCGTTAGAAATGTGTCAGGTCTCCCAGACCTAAATCAAAACCCCAGGTGAAGGAGACGCCGAGAGGATTCATGCAGCAAACATCTGCGAAGCCCTGACCGAGGCTGCTGGCCGCCCCTCTCTTTCTGCAGTGTTGCTAATTGAAACGGCTTCATACGGGCTATTTTCCACCTGGTTTCTCAGCTCTAATTACTGTGTTGCTCTCTGTTGTCTGTTGGTGCCATCGAAGACTATCTTCAAGAGTGTTTATTAATTGGTCCTTATACTGGACTCAGAGATGAGGCTGGCCATTGGGGTGCCCGCCCTGTGAGCATGGGGTGCTGTCCTCTAAGACCATGAGGATGCCCAGAGATATGACCTGGCTCCCTCCCTCCTTTGTGGAGCCCCCAGCCACATTTCCCCCCCTCCTGACCAAAGGCCCCAGGCTGGCCAGCCTTGGGGACAGTGAGGGCCTGGGGTGGGGACCCTGCTGTGTGGAGCTACGTGAGGCTACAGTATGTGATGCAGACTACTGACCTGTCGGAGCCCACACCTTCCCAACTCTGGGCCGCTCCCTCACAACGTCAGGGAAGCCTGGGCACCTTCTGCGGGACCCTCTGCCCCACCCCAGGTGCCCGGCACTCACAGGATGTAGCAGATGACCCCGATGCTCCACATGTCCGTGGCGTAGCCAATGGGCTCGTAGTTGATCACTTCAGGAGCCACAAACTCCGGGGTGCCAAAGAGGACCTTCAAAGAGCCCGCATTCTCTGAAACCAGGACGGAGAGGGATCAATCGCCCGCACAGCACAGAGCCAGCTTGGGTGAGTGGCTGCCCTCATCCGTGTGCCGGTCCCGGCCTGGGAGGGGCACAGACAGGGGCCCAGGGCTCCGTCCTTGGGTGATGGCACAGAGACATTCGGCCTCCTTGTTAAACAAGAGCATCCACACACCTGTGAAACCACACACTGCACACTCACCTCACCTGAGTGGGGCAGCCGGAGGCGACGGGGCTATTAAAGCACCTGCCCCTGAGTGGTCCTTCTGACTTACGCTTGGTATGAATAATAATCTCTAACATTTGTTATGTCCCATGTACCTGCTACCAGCTTTACAAGGATTTTCCCATTTAATATCCTCACCAACCCTAAGGGGTAGGTATGATGCCCGTATTGCCAGGGACGAGACTGAGGCCCGGGAAGTGAAGTGATTCCCCCACCCAGTTAATAGCGGTGGTCAGACTCAAGCCTGGGTGGTCCAACTCCTGAGCCACGCTCTCCCCCACCCCACCCCACTGCTCTCCTGTGCATCACAGCTCCACGGCTGTCCTCCGGGAGCTGCAGGGAGGGCATTCAGGAGAGGCCTTAACCCCAAGGTGGTGCCCCTTAGCCATAAAGGGCCAGGGATGCCCACTAGTGTGCACTAGAGGCAGGCACCTGGTGTAGGTACTGGCTCTGGGAGGAGACAGTCAGCAGTGGCCTGTGGGCTGCATCTGGTCTTGTTTAACTTTGCAGAGCCTGTGGCAAATGTTTTGCAACAAAGCACTTCACAGCCATCATGATATGGAAGCTCTGCTCCAACTCCTGCTCCTAAGCCCTTCCTGCTACATTGTAACCACTCCCCAGTTCTCTGGCCATTCCTTGGTGGATAACACTGTTCCCACAATATCCCTTCACCGATGGAACCTGAACGTTGTGTTCCTTGGGCTCTGATGCTGCTGGCGCCTGAGGCCAGTGGCCTCCCTATTGGTTCAATTTGTTAGTGGTTACTGTTCAAAGGCAGGCCCTGTACGCCAGTTGCTGCCCCCACCCTGTCCCTGCAGGGAGCAGAGCAGGTGCAGTTACCTGGCATCGGGGCTGCTGAACACCAGGCCAGCCGTGGCCTCACTTTCCTCTTACGACCAACGCAGCTGCAACCAGCACTGGCATGCTGGGAGAAGTGTGCTGGGTGGCATTAGCGTGGCCAGCTCCTTCCTGCTCCCCGAAGGGTAGTGAAATAAAGGTCAGCTCACCCCAGCCCTGGGGTTCCTTGCTGACAGCACAGTGGCCGAGTGCGGAGGGTGAAGCCGTTTCCTTAATTACTGAGACATCAAAGAGCTACAGGGGCAGGGTGGGCACAGGCAGAATAGGAGGCAGATAGTCACCATCCAAAACGCTTTCGGGACTGGGTTTGGAAGCCTTTCCATTTCCCCATTCCCTCCCTCCTGTCCAGTGTGGGAGCAGCAGAGGAGCTGCCCTGGGTGGGTGGGGTCCTTATTCCAACCCCAGCACTTCCCCTGCTCAGGGCGGGGCCTCCTGGGCAAAACTATCGTGAACCTCAGCATTCTCATCTACAAACTGGGGCTCATAACATCTGCCCTGCCTACCTCACAGTGACAGTCTATTTTTTTTATGTGACAGTGCTCTGGAAACTGTGTACTGTCATGTAGGTGAGAGGAGCCACCATCACCATTTTGTCCCTAATGGCACCAGAGTGAAAAACAAAGGAGGGGATAATCATCTTCATCATCATCAGACACTGTTCCCACTACTTTACCTGCATTAACATGCCTGATCCTCCTAACAAATCTCCGAGGTAGGCGCTAGTATTAACCCCCTTCACAGGTGAGGAATTTCAGGCTTATAGCCACACAGCTTGTAAGTGGTAGGGGCAGGATTTGAACCTGAGCAGTCTTCATGGTCTCTGATTTAACCCTAACACTGTACAGTTCCTCTAACCGCCAGTGTGTGGAATGCAAAGAGCCCCAGCGGCTACACGGTGGGGACAGCAGGAGAGGTGGCCTTACCCAGCCTTCTGGCCAGACCGAAGTCGATGAGCTTGATCCTGGTGCCCGTCTTGTTGACGCACATGATGTTCTCGGGCTTGAGGTCTAGGTGGACGATGCCCTGCTTGTGGATGTACTCCACCCCCTCCGAGATCTGCCTCATGTACTTGATGCACTCGCGCTCCGTCAGCTCGAAGTCCTCGTCAATGATGCGCTCAAACAGCTCACCCCCTGACACGCTGCGGGAACAGGAGGCAGGGAGGGCAGAGGGTGGTCAGACCACAGCAGCGGGCAGGCCAGGCTGGCAGGGAGTCTGGCCAGGGGGAGGCTGGGGGCAGGGGAACTGGCAGGAAAGCCTGGGGAATGGGGGTGATGGGCACTTTCTGCAGCTTCCTGAGTCCCATCTTCCACCATGGGAGGAGGGTCAAGGCCCCCTGGGTTCCTGCCTGGGGGACCCTGCTAAGCTGCTGGGGGATTCAGGGCAGCATCTAGGCCAGGCAGTTTCAGAGGTGGGTGTGAACGGAGAAATCCAGACACAATCTCCTTAGCAAAAAAAGAGACTGCTGGGCAGTCTCTTTCTCTCAAATGACCACAGATGCATAAGGGAACATTCTTGCACCTTAGCTGTATCTTTTAGTCACAGGGAACTAAATTTTAAAATACAGTAACCATAAGCATTTATTTTGCATAGCCAGGAATAATAAGGAAGCTCAGCAAATTTCCTAAAAGTGGTTGGTTATAACCCATCATACGTACAGTTGTGACAGATTTGCTTACTCCAGCTAGGCCTATAGCATCAGTTTACTTCCTCCAGCCATAACTAACTTGTCTCCCCTGGGGCCCTTCCTTGCCCAGGCTGGGAGTGTAATCCTGTCCGCCTGGATAGACTCTAGATCCTGGCCATGTCCAGTCAACTCCGTGCTTCTGGAGCCCACAGCTGCGCACCCTAAGGACTGCTCCCGGGCCCCGGCCAGCCAGCATACTGCCCTTCAGTGCAAACGCACGGCCCCACTGCCCGAGTTGCACAGGTCCTCTCTTTTCCCCTGTCCCAGCCCTCTGAACCCACCTTCCTTGCTCGCTGCTTAGCAAATTTAAGGCATCTCCTTGGTAACTTATGCAGTACCCAGATATTAGTAAGCTCACTTTTCTACAATGGCCTGTGGGTCTACCACTGAACAAGGCTGGGAGGCTTTGTTCCAGGCCTGTCCTCTTACAAGGACTCCTAAGGGGAGTCATTGCGAAGAGGGGAAGGAGCTGAGTTTGGATCCTGTCTCTGCCTTTTGCAAGCTGTGTGACCTCGGGCAAGCTGGTTAACCTTTCTGAGCCCCAGTTTCCTTATCTGTCCCAATCTCATAGAGTTGTTAGGAATGTAGAATCCTTTGTAAAGTATCATGCCTAACACACAGTAGGTGCTCAGTACATATTAACTGTTTTTGACAACCTGTGGTGGACCAAACGGATCTTGTCACTAACCCCTGCGGGACAGGGATACACCATGGGGTGCAGCACACCACAGCCTGTCGGCCACAGGACACGGGACACACACTTCTGGAGGGCTGAGCTGGGCAAGGCCGTCTGTGCCAGTGGCCGCAGGGGGCAGCTAGAACTGACGTTTAGAACCAGCAGGGGAAGGTTCCTGCACGGCCAGCAGGTGGCGCCACTTGTCCTCGTGTCCTCCATTTCTAGTGCTCTCCACCCAGCTAAACTCTCGCCTCCATTCTTAGGTTTCAGCCAATTCTTAACATCTCTGGGTTTCAATTTCCTCCTCTGTACGATGCAGATAAAAACAGCACCATCTCACAGGGTTGCTGCAAAGACTGAATGAGCTAATACAGGTAAACTGCTTAGAGGAGCGTCTGGAGCATAGTAAATCCTCAATGTTAATTATCAATGAAATTATCAGTAAAATTTTTGATTTTAAAGAATCACTTGGGGCTCTTATTAAAAATATAGATTCCTAAGCTTTTACTTTGGAGATTTTGATTTAGAAAATCTTGGGAGCGATCTGAGGATCCATATTTTTAATAAGTAGCCCAGGTCATTCTTATGACCAGACTGGATAGTAAGAATGAGAAATTCTGGCTTACTCAACTAGCATTCCTGGGAGGCCAGCTGAAATTAACATGTTCTCAGAAATCACTCCCCATTTCCCTGTGAAATGACTTTCCCTCCCTGGGCACCCACAGCCTGTCTCTGCACTTTTTGTATCAAGCCTGCCTTGTCTTAAAGTTGTTTGTAAACATGTCTGTAAGACGTCTGGTGCACATCTCTAGGGCCCTATTTACATCTGATAATATCTGGCACAGACAAGGTGCCCCAAAATGTTTGCTATTAAATTTAAAATATTCTAAAAAGGCAACCAACCATTACATTCAGTGCCCTTGGGAACGTCTAAGGCAATGAGTGGTAGAAATCTGAGCCTTGGAGATAATTACTGCTACATTTTTAGAGGTAAAACTTATTTAATATAAATTCAAATGGGTTCAATTCTATTCACACATATTTAATATATTTTGAAAATTGTTCCTATGCTCTACTTTCTAGAATGGAAGGTGTTAAACAAGTAGAATTAATGGTTCTGTAGGTTTCTTTTCAAAATTCTCAGTGCTATGGGTGGAAAGTATTGGTTTGCTAGAAAGAAGCTGCCACCCACAGAGATGGGATGTCAAGGGCCAAGGCTGGGCCAGAGGAAATGTGTGCTTAATAAATGAACAGTGAATGAGTGAAATGAATAAATGAGTAGATGAGTGAATACCTACCAGCAAGACTACCTAATCCCAAGGGATCGAATTTACCCCCCCCAAACTCTAGACTTCAGCCAGCCTTCCCAGGGAACCAGAAGGAGTGGTGCTATCAGGGAACTTGATACCCAGACCCTCCCCTTGTCTCATGGCAGCCGGCTGGATGGTCTCTGATAAATTTTTCTCATGGTAGCACAAAGGTGAGATGAGCCACAGGTGGCTCAGCCTAAACTTCATTTCCTCTTCAGTGCTCAGGGTCTCACCACGACTTGGAATGTCCCAGGCACTTCCAAAAAGACAAGCCCAGGGGCCTGAAGGAAGCCCTGTCTCAGAGCTATATGACGGGGACTTGCCAGTAATCAGAAGTCAGAAAGGCTGAAGACATTCATTCTTATTTCTCACTATATCTGAGGCAGCTGAACTGAAGGCTGGGACCCTGGAATATGTTTTCATTTTTCTGTATCACCAGGCATCCTCCTTCTCTTAATCTCAGTTTCTCCATCAAACAAGGAGAATAGCAAAGAGTGATAATCAACCTTTCCCCTCTCAGTGGTCAAGTCTTAGAATGTTTAAGCTGGAAGGGTTGAGTTCCTATCCGGGGCCAGCTTCTCCCCTGGGTGCAGGCACACCTCTGGCATCTGTGCACGTAGACCTGCTGCCGTCCACGGGGGAGGCGTGGGGTGGAGGGATGAAAGCCAGACCAGCTGAAGCCTGAAGTTTTCTCCCTTTTTCCATCCAGCTTGCCAACTCCCCGTTCCAAGCTAAGTATGGTATTCTGCCCACTGGAGCTGCTGCCCAGCCTTCCCCAGGCCCTGCCGCCTCCTGCCCCCTCCCTGCCCCCCACACCAACTCGCTCAAGGTCTAACTTCTAAAGAGGAGACATTTCTCCACATGTCCTCACATGCCCACACTGCCTGGACGGAGCAACCTGTTCTGGAATAAATGTGAAAAGATGCAGCCCACAGGGCTATTGTGAGCATGTAATGAACGAGGCCACGGCATGGGCTAAATATTTCCTGAAAGTAGGGAGGAAAGTTTGAATTTGGGGCTGAAAATAGATCGAAAGATACAAATGGAGATTGTCTCTGAGTCCTTTTTGGTTCCACAGAATTGGAGAATTCTACAGCCAAACGGGGAGTCTTGAGATCCATTATTCTAATCCAAATACCTCTTCTCACTGGTAGGATTTAACAATTATAAAATCACAACTCAATAGTAGCAGAAACTGAAGCCAGGCTTCCCAAATACTAAGAGGGATTTGTTCCACAGCACCTAGTTGGGTGTTAAATGCTCAAAAAGTACTTTTAAGTAGAAAAAAGACCAGACTACACACAAAGTCAATGCATCACATGGCTAACGATAGCTCCCAGGACAGAGCACTGTGCCTCACACACATTATTCCATTTAATCCTCACAGCGCTCATGAGGTGGTTTTAATATCCTCTTTTATGGATGATGAAACTAAGGATTGCCACAACTGACAAACTCGCTCAAGTCAAACAACAAGTAAGAGGCAGAGCTGGGATGCGAGTCAGCTTTACCTGACTCAAGTCTGCGCTCTCAACCACTATTGCCTTTTCCAAAGAACACACACTGAAAGGAAACACCTGTTTGCCAAAATGCTAATGCAATGAGGGGAGAGAAAAGACTAATATTCCACTTGCAGTTAAAGCTTGGGGATGTCCCCTGGCCTCAGCTTTCCGGGGAAAGAATGACAAGATGCTGACAGGGCCTTCTCCAAAGGACCCAGGTCCCCAAAGTTCAGTCTGAGCAATTTAAGGATGCTGAAGGCAATTTTACAATATTTCTAAAAATTTCCAATGTCCGTACCCTTTTAATCTAGCACTCCCTTACTTCTGGAAATTTATCATACAGATATACACAGGCATGAGTGAAAAGACGTAGGTTACAAATAATGCACGAGGTTACAAATAATGCTTGTTTGTAAAAGCAAAAGGCTAGAAACTACCCATCCTCTTATCAAAAGAAGACTGCTTAATAAATTGTGATATATCCATATGACAAAGTCCCATGGAGCTGTGAGAATGAGGTGTCAATATGCGACCATCTCCCACATCAATTTGTTGAAAAAAGCAAAGTATAAAATAGTGAGTACAATAAATTGCCTTTTGTGTTAAAAGGTGGGAAAATAAGAATATATTAACATATATCATATATGCTTATATTTTCACATACATGCTTATATTTGGAAGGATACAGACAAAACCAATAAAACTATTTACCTGTGGTGGTGGTAGTGGGGAGTCATACAGGGTAGCCGGGGACTTTTTACTGTGTATTTCCTTATATTTTTTGAGGTGATTGTATCATATAACATTCAGATAAAAAAAAGAAAACTCTTAAAATACACAGACACAGTGGAGGACGCCTGGCTTACTGATGCCAGTATGTGTGTCTGTACATGTGTATTTGTGTGTTTGTGTGTGCGTCTGCACATGTGGGGTGGGTGGAGGATTGGGATGTAGATGAAACAAAGGATTCTGGGAAAGCCCTGGCTGGAGGTCATCTGATCCATCCCCCAGCCTTGGTACAACCCAGCAGAGAAAGCACTACGCTCTGCTGAGTGACAAGTCAAAACAGCTCAAACGAGGGCAGAATGGGGCCTGCGGAGGCACAGGGAGGACCCAGAGTAAGGGTTCCACTCCTGGATTCCAGCCCCAAGCCCTGGGCCCTCTGTCTTTCACAGGGAAGTCAGGGAGCCGCCCTGTCCCTGTCCCTGTCCCACCCCTGGACTCCAAACCACCTACAGGCGAGAATACTCCTGAGTGAAACCAAGGAGCCTAGGGGCAGCTTTGGCCCTTTCACAGGGAGATGAGGGTGAAAAGGGTACAGGGGTCCTCAGGGGTCTGCCAGCTTGTTAAGGAAGTGAGCACAGGGCTGCCGGCTGGGGCTCAGTGGGTCAGTGCCAGCCCTTCCGGTTCTGACTGGCCAGCCCTGGCCATAGGCTGGTGAGTATCTTGCATATCACACCCTTGTCTGCAGCGTGTTCCATCTCGGGGCAGAGGTGGCTGGGGTGGGACAGTGGAGGAGACGCATTCGGGGGCTCCCCAGGCCCACAGTGCCCGGGTGCCGGTGGCGGGCCACTCACATCTCCAGGACCATGACGATGTTGGCCTTTTCCTCGAACGCGTCCACACACTGCACCAGCTTGGGGTGGTGGAGGCAGTTCATGATGCTGATCTCCTGCCGGATGTTCTCTTTCTCTTTTGCTGAATACGCCTTGAAGAATTTCCCTGCCCAGATTTTTCTAGTTTTCTTTTCTACAAGTCGAAAGACCTGTCCAAATTTCCCACTGCAAACGAAAGGGGGGAGGAGAGAAAAGCCAAATTTAGCCAAGCTTTCTACTAAATTGGGGTTGGCACACTGCGGCCCGTGGGACAAGTCTGGCCTACCTCTTTTGTAAGTAAGGTTTTATCGGAACAAAGCCACACCTGTCTGTTTCCATATTGTCTATGGCTGCTTTCGTGCCACAGTGGCAGAGCGGAGTAGTTGTGACACAAGCGTATGGCTCAACGTAAAGCCTAAAATATTGACTTCTGAACCTTTATGGAAAAAGTTTGCAGACCCTTGCTCTAGACGAATGAAGCACGTTTCTTTTTTCAAATTTTGTTTACTACAAACACTCAGTTGGTACTAATGAAGCACACTTCTAATGGTGACAGCCCTACTCTCAATCTAGGCTGACAGATGGACATCTTTCCCCTCCCTGCAGAGGGACGACGGAGTTGGGTTGAGGCAGCCCTTCCCAAGCGTGGAGAATTACTGAGTGGCTGCCTTCCTTCCCCTCCACGCCCTAGCACTGATGCACTGGCAACGGCCCAGGCAGGATCCTGTTTTCCGAGACAGTGGAGCATGGGGTTCCTCTGTGACGGTGCTGACTCCTTTGCAGAGCTGTTATGAGGTCTGCATCACTCCTTTACTTCCCGGAAACCACTGCAAACACAAGCCGAGTCCCGTTCCTTTTTCTTCCCCCTCTTGTACTCCTCCAGGGATGGAGAGTTGGAGGGAGACAGACAGCTTGGCTGTGATGAAGGCTCAGGTTGGGGTCTGAGCCCACCGGCATCCTCCACACCCCGGGGAGGAGCCAGAGTAAACAGCGTGGACCAAGTCCACCAAGGGAGCTGTGACGACTGCTGTGCATTTCAATGGAGCACTGACGCCGGGCCGGCACTGCTGAACAGCGTGCACTGATCAGGCTCAACTGACCCCGGTGGACCAAATGGAAGGGATCCAAAGATAATCAGATCCAGGTCTAGTCCTCTCCTTTCAGTCCTGTGCCATAAGCGGAGGCACAGAAAAGGCAGGACTTGCCCATGGCTTTCGCAGAGCTGGGCCGGTGCAGAACCGCATGAACAGCTCCACAGAGAGCTGTGGGTGTGCGATGCTCCTATGAGCAGTCGCTCCTGATCCCGCAGGACTCTCAGTCAGGAGCCCAGAAAGGACAGGAGGTCGGGGCACTGGATTTGACTGTGGGACCTGTGCCACCCTCACCCTGGGGCCCCAAAGGCAGCTACCCATTCCACTTACGCTCCTAGTCGCTCTTCGATGTCATAGAAGTCGGATACTTTTTGTTCCGTATTAACTGTCACTGTCCGGTAATCGACCTCAGGCTCCTTCTCGTCTGTGGGGCACGGGTGGGGGTCAGTGTGAGCCACCAACACCTCTGCTCAGCCCCCTCTGCCCTGCAAGCCTGACCCGAGGACAGGTGGCCAGCACTCACCGTCATCTGACACCTCCACTTCATCCTTTGGCTCTGGGGGGAGACAAGGAAGGACAGAGAGGGCACAGGTGATTAGTACTGAGGGCCCACCAAGAGTAGGATGTGCTGGGGGCCTTGCCAGGCCTCAGCCTTCTCAGGCACAGGAGCACCAGGCCCAGAGCGCTGGGCATCCCCCCAAACAGGGCCAGGTGCAGACTGGCAGGTACTCGCCTCTCCCCACGCACCAGGTCTCACCTGCCTCCTTCCTCTCTAACCTCATGGTCCCCAGACATACCCTTCTCCACATCCCCTCCTGTCCCTCTTGACTTTCAGAACCTGCACACAACCGTGACAGTCCCTTTCTGCCCTGGCTTAAAAGTCAGCAACTTAGAAGTGCTTCTAGCGTCAAATCCATTTATCCATTTGCTGAACATGCCTTATGGAATCCCAGCCATGTACCGAGGACCTTGCTAGTTATTGTGGGCAATCAAGACAAAATGCACAGAAGGCGTCATCTCTCCTTTCTGGACGCTTGTAACTCAGTTGCAGAGGCAGAAACGTATACTTGAAATATCGGTTACAAAGTGTTACATCATCAAGCAGTGTCACCATGGTACCAACAGAATACACAACTGAGGAGGGTGGCACAGAAGGGGGCAACCATAAAGTCAGAGCAATCATTCTCGGAAGAAATAGCCCTTGGGTTGTACCTTAAAGGAAATCATGGAATACAGTGAGGGTTGAGTGACGTGGCATAAGTGAAACCAACAGGAGCTCATGGCGGGCAAGGAGGGACACAGCAGCTGCTCATGTGGATGTGTCAGGAGTCAGGCGGGGGGTAGGGGCATGGGGACAATGGGTGCCCAGCAGGACTTGTCCGCTTCAGAGCTCCAGGCTTCCCTTTGCCTTGGTATAGGTCTGTCTCTCAACAATAAGGCCACTCTGGCTGCTTGACCTTGGCTAGGTGCCTTTCCCTTTCTGGGCCTCAGTTTCCCCATCCGTAAGAGGCAGGAGATGGTTTCTGGAGTCCTGACTGCTCTAGATGCAACGCTCGGTAGTCTGCTGTGCGCTCCCCAGCCATGGTCTGGGCTGCACTCTGGCTGACAGCTGGACGAGGGGGTTCTGGGAAAACTGAACAAGGATGTGAGGGACACCACGGAGGAAAAGGATTTTCAAAGTGTGAGTGTGTGTGTGTGTGAGAGTGTGAGTGTGGGATAGTGTTTGAGTAGGATAGTGTGTGTGAGTATTGGGATAGTGTGTGAGTGGGATGGTGTGATTGTGTGTGGGATACTGTGTGAGTGTGAGTGTGGGATAG
>CM052436.1:53861122-53894506 GCA_028533085.1 Varecia variegata
AGCCGGGAGAAGCTGCAGTGGGAACTGCAGACAGTGGGCCTCGCTAGCAGGCCGAGGGCAGAACAAACGGCTGGAACCTCAGCAAAGGATCTGAGGAGAAGTAACATGGTTCCATGCAGGATAAGCACCTCTTACCGGAGAAGAGTTTTGAGAGAGTTTATAAGCATGAGACCAGGAGCAGAAGAAGCTGTGATTTGTTTAGAGTTCTTAAAATGCTTCTGACAAAGTTTAGTTTCAAAAAACTAAACATGAGTGGGACTGGGAAGACTATTTTATGGCAGAAAGGAAATTGCCGTGGAAAAATACGAAAGGGTGAGATAGACGGGGACTTTCAGAACAGTCCAGCTGATGAGGTGGTGGGTTTCACAGCTACAGCCTAACGGATCGATTTTTCTGCACTCACACATTTGGGAGTTAAGAGTGCCACTGTCCGGTTCACAGACGATGAGGATGACCTGGGAGCAGTGCACCCGGAAGCCAGTGATGGAGTCCGTGTTCAGACAGAATGTAATCATTTTGCCTTTTAGGGTGATGAGTGCTGAGGCATGTAGTCAAAACCCAAGAGGGGGGCACAAGTCCCCAACCTGCTGCTCTGGCCCACAGGACGCTGTCGTGGGGAAATGGGCACTGGCTACCAGGGGGTGTCAGTACTCGGTAGCCCTTGACGGAGCCTGGGGCACCCGCCCTGGAACTCGGGCTGCGGTGGAGCTGCGGCAGGTCTGGGGCACCGCTGAAGGGAAGGGCTGCCGTGTCACAATGATCAGGAAAGGCCAGGCCTCGCCGGTTGGGAAAGATGTCTAAAGTGGGCATGAATTAAAAGGAAATCACCCAATCGCCAAGGGTGAGATTAGGGTGGCAGACTTTTCATCCACTCACTAGTGCTGTGCCTTGCGGGGACCGTTTAGTGTTCTGCCCCACACAGGAGGGAGGCTGCGGGCACATGGAGCTCACATAGGCTCAACAGATGCTCAGGTTAGTTCAATGACAGTATCTTAAACAGGGCTTTAGGGGAAGCAAGACAGTCAAGTAATGGACACCTGGTGGCTGCCAGTCACTGGACTAGGTCTTCAAGACAAAATAACACTGACTGTCGGGGAGTCGGAGACAGTGGTTCCGACGTGCTGGGGCTTCCTCTGTTTCTTGTTCCCATGCCACATTTTCCCAGCGCAGCGTGGGGACTGGCGTGTCCTATGCGGTGGGGTGAGAGAAGAAGAGGAGCCAGGCTTTCTTGGCCTGGGGTCAGGAGGAACGGGAAAGCGCAGACATTGCCGGAGCCAGGAGGCCTGTGACTGGAACAGGGACTTCCCCCGTGAGCCTTGAACAGGCGCCAGTTCCAGACCTGGGCCTCCCTGCCGCTCTGCCTCCAGGCAGACAGCTCAGAGCCAGCCTGCACCTGCCCCTCACCTCCGCCTCGCCCCTGGGGGTCAGGGTCACGGCTCTGCCTCCTCCCCTGCTCACGCTCTGGCCGGATCATCCTCAGGGAGTTCCGGCCCCCTCCTCCAGGCGCACTGTCGCATGGCAACCTCTCCTCTGCGGGAACTTTGACCGAGACTCCCAGCTGCACGGTCCCCTTCTGTCTTCTTCCCCTTCTCGCCCGGCCTCAATTCTGTTTGAGGGGCAACGTGACCACAAGGGAAGGGCCAACGGGGAAGTGGAGGAAAGGCCACAGTTCAGTTCTCCCATAAAGGGCTGCAGTAATGAGAAAGGCGACCGCTTGGTTTCCATCTTCACGCCAAGGAAGGAGCTAAAAGTACAGTAGAAGGGACTTCAACTAAACATTTAAAAAGTCTATTCACAATGAGCTATGAGCTCCAGGAGCTTAGTGGAAGACTGTTTGGAAGATGGTTCTGAGATATTTCTGCAAACACAGGAGAGTCCCATTACCCGGAGTGGTGTTCGGGAGAGGACCAGCTGAGTGCTCGGGACCCCCATTCGGCACGAGTCCATCTGTCCCCTGGACAGAGAAACTACCCTCCCCTTGGCCGAGGACTGTCGCATGCCCAGCGGGCACTAGAGGGCACCCCAGCCCCAGGGACGGCCTCTGCGAGGCAGGCGGGCTGCAGCCTGGGACGGGAGCAGTGCAGGCTTTGCCTCTCTAACGCCCCAGGCTGCAGGGAGGCCCCAGTTCTGCAAGAAGCCTCAGCCACGGCTGATTTACTAACAACAATAGAGACAAAAACAAATTAGTTAGGAGCAAGGCTGGATTCGGACAGAGTGACAGCAGGATCAGAGTGGGAGTGGGGCTCAACACCGGCTGGGCTGGGGAGAGCGGGGTGTCAAGGTGGTGGCTGTTTGCTGGGGTTTGGGAAGACTGGGAGGGGAGCTGTCAGTTTAGGGGTGCTCGTCTTTCTTAGGGGTGGCTCTGGCACAGAGAAGCCACTGGGGCTGCACAGGTAACCCTATGCTTTGTCCTCCATTGTCGCCCCGTGCCTCTGGCAGCGCCTGAACACAGGAGGGGAGGACACATGGGGTGGGTGGACGTGGGGTGAGAGCTGGGGCATGAGCAGGGTGGAACTGAGAGACCAGAATGAAACAGAGACTAAAGCTGCCAAGGCAAGAGGCAGGAGCGGCAGCGGCAGCAGTGGTGGTCAGAGCCAATGCCAGCCGGGCCGTATAGAGTGAGGGTCACTGGCACTGCCTTTTTGATATGACCCCATCCTCCATGGCTCCACAGAACTGACCTACCATGACCTCCACTCGATCGCACCTCTCCGCCAACACACACACACACATGCACACACACACACACACACACACACCCCACTCCGCTGAGAGCCATTTAACTCACAAGCATCTGAGCAGTCTGAAGAGGACTTTTGCTTGGAACCTCCCCTGCCCATGTCCTCTGCCCTGAAGCCCGACGCCTGCCAACTCTTCTGCCCTCCTCCTCCTCCCCTTGGATGATCCAGCTGGGCCTGGGGTGGGGAGCAGCTTCCTGTCTGGACGCCCTGGGTGGCCTGGACCCCTCCTCTGGATTTCAAGCGATTTCAGCATTACCCCTTGTCCACTTCCAGCTCGGAGGGGTAGTGACAGGGGAGGGGGGCTAAGGACCACAGAAGGGGTTCTGCTGGCTGGCCACAGGGAACAAGGGACAGGCCACCTGCCCAAGCCCAGCGGCCCCAGCTCCCCCTCCTGTGGACTCTCCCCACAGCCCTGGGAGTGGCCGTCCTGGACTCCTGGGAGCCACATCTCACAGCGCCGGTGGCCTGTGGTCCTGCTGCCTGGGTTCATCAGGGATTCTACAGTTTCTCCTGGTTCACATCACAGCACAGACCCGGACGATTTCCTTTCCAGCCAATGACCATCTTCTCACTGCAATGTTATCTATCCCTTTTTCCTGCCACTTTTCCAAGTAACACCCTAAAAACATAGTCTGGAATGTGGTCGCCCTGCAGGCACCCCTAGTCTGTCCCACCTGCTCCCCACTCTTCTCTCTTCAGAGGGATGTTGTGTGGGGGGGAGGGCAAAAGAGGACAGCAGATGGTGGTTTTGTTACTCAGTCCCCCACAGACATCTGCGAGTGGCTAGTGGGGGAGCCCTGTGGTCACTGCCAAGGCCCAGGCCGTGGGGGCTCGAGTGGCAGCTCTCAGGGAGACCCGCTGCTCGTGTGTTTACAGGCCAGGCGGGTAAAGACCGCCCAGCACACAGCCTCGCATCAAATTGTAAAGTTGGCATGGCTTCCATTGGTGTCCTCCTTTCTTTCTGGAGCCCTCGTTTAATTGAAAGTAAAGTTTCAATACCTGTTTTATACCTAATTTTCAAAACTAAAGAGGGTCATCACATCAGAACAACGGCTTCCACGCTCAGTGACATGGCGACTTCAGGCCCGGCTCCCTCTCCACCTCCTCTGATCTCTATTCTCCCACAGTCCGCCTCGCACCTCCAGCTCTCCTCTCTCCAAAAGTGCTTCTCCCTTGGTCTCCCTCCACCTTGCTCCCTACCCCATCCATTTCCTCTATCTGAAATTCACATGCTCTTCACATGAAATTCCTGAAATAATATTCTATACTACCAGCCTCTCCTTCTTCCATTCATTCCTTAACCAGGACAACTATTTTCCCCTCATGTGGAAACCCTACAAACTTTGATCTTGAAGGTTACTACCAACCAAAGGCCCATACCCAAAATGCCTTCGAGTCCTTGTCTCTTTCTTCTTTGTTTAGCACGTGGTGCGGGTCACTAAGCTCTCTTTACAATTTGCTCTCTCCCCTGTTTCTAGGAGGCTCCAGCCTTCTCTTGGTTCTCTTCCCTCTCGGTCCTTTCTTCTGGTCCCACAGGCCCCCTGACTTTCTCTGCCACCCTCTCTGTAACTTTATCAATGTCCATGGCTTCAATTATCAATTGAATGGTGAAGACTCCCAAATCTGTAGCATAGCTTAAAGCTTTCTCCTGAGCTCTAGACTTAACAGTCTGCAGACACCTCCCATTGGAAGTCTCTCAGACACCTCAACTTGACAGGTCTGAAGCCAGAGCTCCTGTCCCCCCGCCAGACTCCCTGTCATCCAGCCTCCAAGTCACTCAAGCTAGGAACCTGGATGGCAGCTCGACCTCCTTCCTCCATCTAACCAAAGGAGCACAGGCTTCAGGCCAGACAGCTCTGACATCAAGCATCAACTTGCCATTTACAAGCTCCGGGACCTTCGGCAAGTAGCTTCACTCCTCTAAATCTCATTTCCCCATCTGTAAAATGGGGGTAATAACATTATCTACTGCGTTGGGTTACTAGGATTGATGAAATGTTGCATGTAAAGTGATTACCATATTGTTAGCAAAGAGCAAGTGCATAATATATGTTAGCCACAGTGAATCATTATAACAAGCCTCTAAATAACTCTTGAAATTGTGTTCAGTTACCCTTGCCAGGAACTGGATATCATCTTAGATTCTTTCCAATTTTCTCCCTCAACTCTCTAAGGAAAAAGCCATCAAGGATGGTCAATTGTACCTCTCGAGGCCTTAGTTCATGCCCTGACCACCCCTGTCCTGGACTAACATCACAGAGGCCCATCTGGAACCGGCTGACTCCACTCCCTCCCACCCCTCTAGCCCGTGGGCACTCCAGTGCTTCTCAAATGTTCACATGCACACAACTCCCCCTAAGGCACAGGTCATGTTAAAGTGAGGGTCCAGAAGGGCCCAGGAGCGTTGGGGGCTGAGAGGCTGCATTTCTAACAAGCTCCCAGGATGCCAAGGCTGTGGGTCCATAGCCCCACTCTGAATAGCAAAGCTCTGCTCTCTAGTTCTCTAAGAACCAGGTCTAATCCTCTCAATTCCCTGCCTGAGATTCTTTGATGAACTTTACAGTTTTGCTTACATTGCCCTTTTAGTCTTACTTTCTCTTGTTCTATCTCACACAACATACGCCCTGGCCACACACAAGCTTCTCAAAATGCTGCACATCTCCATCACTTTGTCCCTTTGCTCAGGCTGCTTCCTCCGCATGTATGCTTTTCCTATCTTCCCTGCCCCTTAGAATTCTATACCTTTTTCCGTGACTCAGTTTAAGAGTCACCTCCTCTAGGAATGCTTCCTCAGTCTCCATGGCAAAATTATCCATGCTTTCTGCTGTGTCCCCTCAGCTCTGTTTATACCACTTTAATAGGGTGCATCCCATTTCATTATAGTTAGCCGAACACACATCTGTTCCCTTAGATTTTAAGCTCATTGCCTTATCTGTCTTTGTGTCCCAAGTATCTGACACTGAGTAGATACTCAAATATGAATGCAGGAGGAGGGAGAGGGTAGAGGATGGACACAGGCACCTGAGGTCTACCTGAGCTCCTGATTAATACACACCACCCCCTGGTGGCAGCATGCTAAAATTGCTGGTTCATTGGGTTTTTTGAAATGTCGTATGTACTTCTTTGAAAGTGTGGACCAGTATTACAACCTTGGAAATCAAGACCCCAAAGGGCCCTGCCAGTCATCACTGATGTTTTGTCAGTTCCTCTGTACCCCTCTCAGTACAGTTTCTACATACACAGGTCAGTCATGCACATTTATTTCAAGCAAAAGAATGAAGTGAAGGCAACCTACCCTCAGGTTTCTCTCCCACCACTGTGAGTTCGGACTCCTGGCTTGGCTCACTGGTTCCATACACGTTGATTGCACGCACACGGAATTTATACTCATGGTCGGGCAGCAGGTCCTGCACGTTGAAAGAGGTGCTGCGGCACGTGGCTAGCTCCTTCCACGTCTTGTCGGCCGAGTCCCAGATCTCGATGCTGTAGGACTGCACGGCGCTGCCCCCGTCATACGAGGAGCCGTACCAGGACAGGGTCAGCGAGGAGCTCCGAATATCAGAGGCACAAGGTGTGCCAGCTGGGGGGTCTGGCTTATCTGGGGATAGAGAAGCACATCATTACCCCGACTCTCCAGAACTGCAGGGAAAGAAAATTTTTGAGTTAGCTCTCTCGGGAGGGAGAAGCAGCCTAGGGAGCCCAAGCCAAGGTCTTTGGTCCTGGCTCTCTTCCCCCAACCACACATCACAGCTGGAGCTCTGCACAAACCCACCTGCACAGAAAGCCCATGCATAACTATTTGTTCAGAAAAACCTTTTTGGGGGCTGGTTTCCCAGCCTACAAGTCATGATTTCCTGTACTTTTCCCATGTCATAAATATATTTCTCAGAGTAAATGGATCTGGGAAGCTGCCCAGAAGCTGTGGACTGTTTCCTATCAGAAATATGTTTTGAGAGAGAGTTCAGAGTGTGTGTGTGTGTGTGTGTGTGTGTGTGTGTGTCTGTCTGTCCTTCAGGCCCTAGGCCAATGACCTGTGACACGACCAGGGGTCTGTGTCCACTTTTTTTGGGACTTGGGAAAGGCCTGTCCACCGAGGGGCAGTATAGCACAGTGGTTGGGCTTTGAAGTCAGATAGACTCACGTTTGAACACAGATCTCTCCCCATTCAGTAGCTGTTAATCACTCTGTGCCTCAGTTTCCTCATCTATAAAATGTGGATAATAATAGCAATTGGATTACAAGGTTGTTCTGAGAAATCCTTAGGAAGTGGCTGGCTTGAGTGGTCATTATTATCATTATTGTAGGAGTTTCTTTTTAACTTTATAATAGATAAAAAAAATTACTCCTACCCTACCTCTTTTATTCTCATAGGACTGGTATAAATTGAGATGAAGAATTTCACAATGAATCTTAAATTCAGCTGATTAAAAAAATAATTTCACGAGCAAACCACAATAGCTAATCACAGCCATCCCTGACTAAGGGACGGAAACTGAGCTAGGACGGAATTAAGTGGCCCTTTTGGCTGCTGCCTTCCCATTCAGATGACCCGGGCTTGGAACCAGTCGTGCTGCCAACTTTAAGTCAGATCATGGTGGCCCATTCTTTAATGAGGTTCTTGAATTTTGCTGATTTTTTAATTGCTTATTGAACAAAACTCTTCTATTTTTTAGATTTAGTTTCTGCAGATGGTTGGTTAGCTACAGATATCTGTGTTTAGCAGCCTTTCATCTCCCCCAGTGCAGCTTAAGTTCATGGAGCTGCCCAAACTTGCAATTAAAACCCTGCTTTTGCCGGGCACAGTGGCTCATGCCTGTAATCCTAGCACTCTGGGAGGCTGAGGCAGGAGGATAGCTTGAGCTCAGGAGTTCAAGACCAGCCTGAGCAAAAGCGAGACCCTGTCTCTACAAAAAATTAGCTGGGCATGGTGGCACGTGCCTATAGTCCCAGCTACTTGGGAGGCTGAGGCAGGAGGATCACTTGAGCCCAGGAGTTTGAGGTTACTGTGAGCTAGGCTGATGCCACGGCACTCCAGCCCGGGCAACAGAGTGAGACTCTGTCTCAAAAAACAAAACAAAACAAAAAACAACTATGCTTTTAAGCTATGTGAACTCCAGTCAGTGAATTTGAAGCCAGTTTGTTTGCCTGTCTTTCTCATTTGGAAAATGGGGCTAATATGTACCTACCTCTTAGGGTGTTTGCAAGCATCAAGTAAGCAAACACTGACAGGTAGAGTACTTGGCTCCTACTATCCCACCCTCACCAAGGCAGGAAGGCCAAAGAGAATTCCTGCAAATGATCCTGTGTATCTGGGGAAGAAAAAAATCTGAACATGTGTATACATGTCCGTATCCATATGCATATACATCTTCATACACATATGCATATACACGCATGTTCATTCTCATCGCCTCCCCCCCACACCCCACCCTGCTGCTTCCACGTTCCAGCCCGGGACACGCTGCCCAGAAACTGCCCATCCCCAGCAGCCCAGGCCCAGACCTCGCCGCAGGAACGATGCTGGGATTGTGACAGAGCCAGCGTCGGCAGTCACGCTGAGGCCTCCGGGGATGGAACCACTTTCACTGGTTGTTTAATATGTTCTCTTAGAAAAACTGTTTGTTCTGAAAGATATATTGGTCTTTTAAGAAACATTTCTGGTGTTGGCTAAGATGTTTATTACTGTAAACTCTCTTAGAGACAAGTGGTTCAAGTCCTCGCAAGACCCAGCTAAGGAAGGAAAAAAGCCTAAAGAGGATGGAGGGCAGAAGCTGCTTGGAAGCCTGTGACGGGACAGGTTCGCAGTCACGCTGGCTCACACAATGGCTGCAGGTGCATTCTGCTGACCGCTCTTCTCTCCTCTGCTTGTGGTCAAGAAACCCGACGGACGGGTATTGCAGAAGAGGTACCCTTTGTACCCTACCCTGTCACAGATGTCTCTTGGCTGAAAAAGAGAACTTACGTATGACATATGTCTGTGATATCTAAGTCCTGTAGCACGAGAAGATGCAAAATTTGGGGAGGAGGACTTTAATTTTAAGTGAAACTTTCAAGGAATTTGATACCAAATTTAGGATTTCAGAAAACAGCTAAGACTGAAGTCTTGCGAGATTGGCAGTCCTTCCCCTGACACCTGCCCTTAGAGCCGAGGGCTGCACCTGATGCCCTCTGTTCTTTCCAACCTACAGAGCCCCACACGGAGGCTGAACTGGCAAGGGATGAAAACCCTCGGAACCGAGCACTCCCTTGGCCCTCTCCTCCGGGCCAAAGACACAGACACACTCAGCCTGGGAGGGAAACCCTGGGCATCGTCTGGCAAAGAGAGGCTGGCTCTGTGTCTAGGGCCCAGAGGTCCACACTTCCTCGGAATTCTCCCAGGGCTCCCTGGAGGCTTGAGCAACAGAATGGGAAACTCAGCTGAGTCTAAGAGAAGGGTCCCTGACGGAGCCGGCTCTAGGATTTTCTGCTCAGCAAACCTGCTCCTTCCTGGGAACCCAGAGGATCTCATCCTACAGCTTCCCACCAGAGTCGCCTCCCTCTTGGTGTTTGTGCTTGCATGTCTGAAGATGACTGTGGCTGCATCCAGCCCTGTCTGGACGTCCCTTCACTGGGACTTCAGCAGCTGCTGGGAGGGCCCAAAGTGGTCATCTGCCTGGATCATCCTCGCCCCCAGGAAATGGGCCCTCAGTGGCTAAGACACTTTGCTTACCAAGAAAACCCAGCTAGTCAGCAGCAGAGCCAAAAGGAGATTCTGAAAGTCTCTGGACACCCCCTGCAGGGCCTGGTACCTTCCAGCCTCTCAGGCCGAATGAGACCAAGGGCTCTCCTTGCTTAAGCCTGAGCTGAGCATTACGAAGGGAAATCTCCCACCCTTGAAAATCATGACAGTTCCAAACACAGATAGTATTTAAAGATTATTGGGCATCTGGGGTTCTCTCTACTTTGTTTTTCTCCTTTAAAGATATGCAGAGAGACCTGTTTTTCCCATGCTGGGTGAGTGACACTCAGGAATCCATCTGGGTCATGCTGCTCCCCTGCTGTGCTCCGGAGCAGCCCTCCCCCCTCAGGCCACAGACTGGGGGCATGGGCACAGGAAGAGGCCAGGAGCATGGCAAATTCCTGTGCTGCCTTTTAAAATATAATAATGTCTCTAGAATAGCTAAACATCACTCATTTAAATTAACTGAGGGAAAGGCTGGTTTTATTGTCATTTTAAAAATAGGAGTCACAGACTATCTGAAAAGAAAGTCGTCCTTTAAAGATTATACAATAAGATGCCTGCGCAGTGGCTGACTCCTATAATCCCAGCACTCTGGGAGGCCGAGGTGGGAGCATCACTTGAGCTCAGGAGTTCCAGACCAGCTGGAGCAAGAGTGAGACCCCATCTCTACCAAAAATAGAAAAAACAAAAGGGTGTGGTGGTGCGTAGTCCCAGCTGTTTGGGAGGCTGAGGCAAGAGGATCGCTTGAGCCCAGGAGTTTGAGGTTGCAGTGAGCTGTGATGATGCCACTGCCTCCTACCTGGGGCGACAGAGTGAGACTCTGTCTCCAGAAAAAAAAAAAGGTTATATGATAAGAGAATTTTACTGCTAACGAGCAGAAGTTTTGTTACACTGCCATTATTTAACTGGCCTGTAAATGGATGTTTCTAAAGTGTGTGAAAACTGTCCAGTGTAGGCCAAATGATTCCTGTTTTATCTCATTTATGTTTTACATCTACTTAATAAACCCTGATCAGATAATACACAGATGTCCCTGGAGATGCACAGGTAAATCTGAGCTTAATCCAGGCTTAATCTAGAGTCACGGGCTCTGAATGAATGTGGCTTTGCTTAGCCATCAATGCGGTCCTCATTTTATTGAGCAATTCTATTCTTAGCCCTGCAAGGGGGAGGCAGACAGAAAGCCCCGTTCTCCATTCCATTCCCCTCCCAGGACGGCATTTAACATGCTGCTCCTGCCAGCTGGCCGGCAGCCACACCAATGGCCCTGTCAGCACTGGCCGTGGAGAATAAGAAACTAAACCATAAAAGGCCAGAACTGCAGCCCGTGCAGTGGTGACGGGGGTGGAGAGTGTGTGGCACCGTGCAGGAGTTGGCCACGGTGGGGGCAGGGGGCACTGGTTACAGGAAAGCAGTTCAAAGGAGCTGACCCCACAGTTACAGGCAGGGGCGGAGGAGAGAGAACACCAAGGAAAAGTAGAACCTGACGCTCGCCAGCAGGACAGGAGTGCAGGCTTAAATCAGTACGTGGTGGGGGTCTAAGCGCACAGGCAGACTGGACCACTAGCGCCAGCCCCCCAGCGCCCTGACTCCTTGGGGGAAAGTGCTGACACAGCCCTTGGGGTCACCAGGGGGAGAGGAAGAGAGAGAGAGAGAGAGAGAGAGGAGTCCCCCTCCTCCTTCACAGATGGAAACCCCATTCCCTACTGGTAAGAGGGACTTCCCAGATCTAAAGCTCCAGACCTGAGGAAACAAAAGAGAGGGGGTCAGAGGAAGACAAAGGGAAAAGGGGGGAGGGGACAGAGTGACAGACACTGAGACATGGATGAAACAGCAGCGGGTGAAGAAGCAAGGCTGCAGAGAGGAGCCGGGCAAGAGAGAAGGCAAACAGAAATACAGAACGCCGGGGCGGGAAGTGGTGCTGAAGCTCGGTCCTCTGGGAATTCCCTCTCCCAGGTCCCCTGTGTCCAGCGACAGCCCTCTAGGGGTTCTTCAGGACTTCCGTCCAGGGAGTCAGGCTGGGGCCTGGAACCCAGGGTCTGTTCTGGCAGCTGGCCTGGGCACGGTTCACTGCCTACCTCTCTTGTCTTCCCACCTCTGCTTTGCTTTGTCCTTTGTCCTCACCTCTTCCCGATTCACCTGGCTGGATAAGGACGTTCTCTTCTCCAACTGCTTAGGGCTGTAGGGAGATGCTACAGGGCTTCCCAGGGCTCAGGGTGAGAAAATGGGGGAAGGACATCCACAGCTCCATGGCATGTGGACGGTTCCCTCAAAGGCTGCATGTCCCCCTGAAGATGCATTTTCCAGTCAGAAGTTTCCTTTACCTTTTGGGACCTTCTGCACCCACGTCACACTGCCATGAGTGGCATCTGGAGGACAGGCATTTTGGAGCTCCCGAGAGCTACTTCCTACTTGGCCCTGATACACTGTGTTCCTTGGCTTATGCTGGTCCTGGCTTTCCCCTTCGTAAGGCTGGAAGTGTCATTCTGTCCTATCCATCCTAGTCCTAACAGGGGGATACCACATGAAGATGGGGGAGGAAAACTGCTTGGGAACAGAGTCAGAGAATCACAGGACGTCATAGCCACAACAGGCGTTAAGAGTCACCTCCAACTTTCAACTTCATGCCTAGATACCTCCACAAGAGAGATTCCAGAGGAAGATTTCTGACCACTGTGGCCACATGAGCCCTGTTACCAACAGATCCTTTTGTTCCGTGTGCTCATATGTGTACCAGGAACACACACAGGAAAGTCTAGCAAGCAGGGAGTGGAGGTCAGGACCAGCACGCACAGTTGGGAGTTTTGTGCACTGCACACAGGGACCAAGCGGGGACATCTGAGTCAACCTCTGCTCCCCAAGGCCAGGTGGTAAGCCCAGGGTGAGGCTGGGGTGCAGCCTTTCACTCGGCCCAGCAGGTTCCCTTTTTCTAATTTTCACAAAGGTACCTTGTACCTTGAAAGCCAAGGACAGAGGGAAAGCCCACTTGAGTCTCATGCACATGTCAGTAAACACCAGGTCAGAGGCTTTCACGTGCACAACATACGATGTCCCACAAATGCACGAGACATGGTCCACTCCCCAGCTGTCTGCTCCTTTGCCTGTTTGTCCCTCTGCTGTCCAAGCACCTGCCACATGGGGGGACTGGAGCCAAGCATGACCGACAGCAGGAGACCGGTAAGAAAGCTATCTTGATGTTCCAGGAGAGAGTTGACCAGGGCATGAAAACAGTGATCAGGAAAGGGAGGGGAAAGTGAACTTGTGAATCAGTGTGGAGATAGACTCAACTCAACCTTGGGGTGTAGGTGATAAGGAAAAGGGAGTGTAGTCAGGAGTAGGAGGTCACGGTGACCTCAGCAGTCCCAGCAGACTGTGTGGGACCACAGGGAGCTGAGGGTGCCAGGGGTGAAGAAGCAGGGTCAGGGCAGAGACTCGCCTCTGTCACAGGTTTGGCCACAGGGTGGCTACAGCGAGACGAAGCATCGCAGGAGCTACACACGCCTGTGCATTTGGCTGAGATGGCGACACTCACAGGCTGCTGAGGTTGAGAAGAGAGAAGTGGGGATGGGGTTGCCCTAGGGCCTGGGTCCCAGAGCTCAGGAGAAGGGAGCAGCTTCAAGAGGGACAAAAGTGGGCCATCCCCAGAGCCTGGAGGGTGGAGGCAGCATGGGGACAGATATAGACACCTGTAGGTGTGGGGGCCAGGAAGCTGAGCAGGCTCATGCCCAATGTGGCGCATTTCTCAGAGGCTAGAGGCCAAGGCCCGCAGGGCGGGGAACTGGAGGAACCAATACATAGACAGTGGGGGAGGGCGCCAGCCAGAGACAAGGAAGAGGATTTCCGACCAACACGCACCCCTCAGCTGGGCCTGGAGGTCAGCAGAGTGCAGTGGCAACTGCGGTGATGTGATCTTCTCTCTGCAGTGCAGGGAGGCCCTGAGATTCACGCATCCTGCGTTGTAGCCTTCCCCACACCCCCGGCCCCTGACTCACCCACCACGGTGAGGTTGACCTGGGCCTGCCTGCTGCCCAGCTTGTTCTCCACCAGCAGCGTGTAGCAGCCGCAGTGCTCCTGGCGCGCAGCCAGGATGGTGAGCTTGCTGCCGTTCTCACTGTTCTCCACCTTGATGAGGTCGCTCTCCTGGATCTGGGGGTGGAGGGTGCAGCAGGAGCTGAGGCCTGGGGCTGGGAAAGGAAGGCTCCTCTCCCACTGCCCGCTCCCTTGGGGAAGCAGCTGGACGAGCTGTGGGGGCTCTGTCTGGTCTGGACTCTGCGCCTCCCCAGGTACCCCCGTCCTGCACCCAGAGCCAGGCCTCCCTGAGGGTTGTTCCAGCTTGGGCGGGCAGGGAGGGTGCTGAGCAGGGGCAGAGTGCATGAACTAGCTCAGCACCTGCTGCTCCCAGCACATAGCTCAGGTGCGTCCCCGCCTCCCTCCACTGCTCTGGGACAGGATGGTACAACACGTCTGAACAGAGTCATCCACAGAGCCTATCCCAGCGGGTTCGGACCTCTTCTGTGCTGTCCAGTGCAGTAGCCACCAGCCACATGTGGCCATTTAATTAGTTAAGTGCAAACAACCCAAGTGTCCATCAACTGATGAACAGATAAACAAAATGTGGTCTATCCAGACAATGGAATATTATTCATCCATAAAAAGGGATGAAGTACTGATTCATGCTATAACATGGATAAGCCCTGAAAACATTATGCTAGGTAAAAAGAAAAAGCTATACACAAAAGATGAAATACTATGATTCCATTCATCCAAAACGTCTAGAATAGGCAAACCTATAGAGACACAAAGTAGGTAAGTAGTTGTCAGGGGCTGGGGGAAGGGGAGGAATGACTGCTAACAGGGCTGGGGTTTCTTACTGGCGCGATGAAAAAATTAGATAATGGTGATGCTTACACAACCTTGTGAATATTCTAAAAATCACTGAACTATACACTTTAAAAGGGTGAATTTTATGGTGGATGAATTATATTTCAACAAAGCTGCTATAACAATTTTAATAAATTAAAATTAAAAATTCAGTTCCTCAGTTACACTAACCACATTTCGAGTGTTCAGTGGGCACATATGGCTAGTGGCTACCACACTGAACAGCACAGATATAGAACATTTCCATCACTGCAGAAAGTTCTGATGGGTGGAGCTGGAACTTGGCTAAATGTCCCTGAAAAGTGATGAGATTCCACCTTATTTCAGACAGCAGTAGCCCAGACACAGCTCAGGGCAAATGTGCTTTGGGATGCTAAAGGCTAGCTGGTCATCTCCATCTTTGGAGACCAATCCCACTTCTCTCCCTGGTAGTACCAGATGCTCATCTCTGGGCCTAGGACAATTCATACGGTTTGGAAACAGAGCACCAGAGGGCTCAGAAGAAACCTTCACCCCTTCTATGGCGTTCCTGAGCCTGTGCCAGCCCGCCAGCCCAGGTTTCTGCTGACCCTGCATGCAGGCACATGCCACCAAGTGACATCGGTGGAACAGCCAGGCTCCCCAAGGTCCCCCCCAAGCTAGTTGTATGGAAATTCAAAATTTTTTTCCATAGGAACCATTTTTATAAATTGTAGCTACATTTCTGGGTCAGTAAGCCAAAATCCTATTTACTGTACAATTTATCTGTCCAAATATTCAGATTCACTTTTCTCCCTTCAGCACGTGGGAAGTTTAAGCTGGTATCAGACAGGAATCAGTGGGCTGGCGCAGAGGCACAGAAAGCTCATGGAATCCGAGAGGTCATCTTAGGTCATTGGTTCGATTTTCCTGACTCTGAGTAGGATTCTAGACTGCAATAGCAAATCAGGTGGAGGCCATGGATGACTCCTATATTTTCCTTCACACTTTTCTCAGCTACACAGATTGTAGTAGCTGGGGCTCATTGGTAGATTCAGAAGAAAAGGTTAGTGAGAAATCAGGCTTGGTGGGTGGTGATGGGTGGGTGATGGGTGGGTGAGGGTGTCTCCCATCTCCAAAGCGATGAAGACTGAGGCCATCCCATTATAGCATCGCTCACCCCTTTTGCCCAGGGGCTGTGGGGTGTTCTCAGGCCACCCCCTTCCGTCACTGACCTGCTTTCGGAACTTCATCCAGGTACAGGTGATGGGCTGGGTGCCCGTCACTTTACCAAACAGCTCCACTGACTCTCCCGCGCGCACCTTTTGGTCCTCGGGAAACTGGATGATCTGAGGGGGCATTGCTGAGAGGACAGGGCAGAACGTGAGCGAGGAGGGAGCCTCCGGCATTCTGATCTCACTGGGCGCTACTGTCCACAGTGGCCTGTTGGCTCCTGTCTCAGCTTCCAGACCCAGGGGGACACCTGAGGGCACTGACCCCTGCTCCAAATCATGTGAGCTCACGGACCAGTAGGTTTGCTCATCTCTTTATTCCAGCATTCTCCGATTATTAGTCGTGCTGGAATTTGAGTCTCACCCTAATTTTTTGAGTCAATGTCCTAACTCATTTATTCATTAAGCAGCACCTTGCCTTCTAACCTCCAGGTCACCTGGCTGACAGGCTCGATGTCACATCCTCAAGTGTCTTTCAACACAAAACAGACAAGGGCTCCGTTTAACAAGGACGCAGAGGTGGCACCCCGTGGGCCGTCTCTACAAAGGGCAGCGTGGAAGATGGTTGGGGCAGAGCTGCACAGAAGCGGAGGAAAGCTGCCAGTCCTGTGCGAGGCTGTGCACACAGGGGAGGCAGGGGAAAGACAGAGCAGTGGAGGGGTGAGGGGCAGGCTGTGCAGAACCGGCTCACAGAACAAATTCGCCTGAATAAAGCACAGCTTGAATTGGGGTCTGTGGGGTGTCTCCTGGGGTCACATACCCAGGTGGTCAGTCTAGCAGGGTAAAGAAAAAACCCCTTATGGCAGATGACTCCTTTGTCCCCAAATATTGCTGTGGCCAATTACCTGCCTTCGGAGGTGTCTTGGGGGCAGGTTTCTTCTTCACAGTTGCATCACCTGAAACAAAGACGTGCACAAGTTATTCTCTGTAGTTTTTTCACAAAGCTCCTGATCAGGAGGATGCAGTCTTGTCCATTGGCCCCTCGTCCAGGGAGAGCCCTTGTTTGAATATGTCTGTCCAGAGATCTTCTTGCCCTCTCACACAGGTGACCTCACAACCGAATGAATGTCAGTTATCCGCGACCTCTGGAGGGGTCTCTGGAGCCTCCAATGAGATAAAAACTGTCAAAAATGCTTAAGCTCCCATAGTCCTATTCAAACATGATAACCCCAAACTCACTAACTACTCTCTCACTCTAACTTTCAGGAAACTCAGCAAGGAAATTATGTCAGATAGACCAACTAAAATTAGCCTTTGGTGTGGATCCAAGGGTTTCAGGCTTCCTTTGGGTCACAGACTGTGGCCTGGCGGCTTTCATGTTTTTAAATGTTTGTTGAATGGATGAATGAATGAATGAATGAATGCTCTCCTCCCTTCCTACCCCCTCTTCCTCCAAATAACTCAAATAAGAAAAATGACTCAAACAGAAAAGTTTTGCAGCACAAACCTATTCACGTGGCTAAATAACAATACGGTGCACAGGCAAAGGTACCCTCGCTGATCTTCTTGGCTGGCTCTCACATTCCTTTCAGGTCTTTGCTCAAGTCACCTAATTTACTTATCCAAGTGAAAGGAAAACCTACGTGCACACAAGTGCCTGTGTGCAAATGTTTATAGTGGCTTTATTTATAATTGCCCAAAACAAGAAGGTGTCCAAATGTCCCTCCACTGGCAAATGGAGGAACTATGGTCCACTGACACCATCAGTAAAAAGGAACAAGCCTGAGCAAGAGCAAGACCCCATCTCCACAAAAAATAGAAAAATTAGCCAGGTGTGGTGGCACACGCCTGTAGTCCCAGTTACATGGGAGGCTGAGGCAGGAGGATTCCTCAAGCCCAGAACTTAGAGATTGTTATGAACTATAATGATGCCACTGCACTGTAGCCTGGGCGACAGAGTGAGATCTAGTCTCAAAAAATAAATAAATAAATAAATCATATATAAATAAATAGGAACAAAACTACTGATATGCACAACGTGGATGAATCTCAATGATTTCTCTTTCTTTTCTGCTCAGAGAAGCCAGACTCAAAAGGCTACGTGCTGTATAATCTACTTATATGACATTTTAGAAAAGGCAGAACTATAGAGACAGAGAACAGATTAATGGTTTGCCAGAGGTGGGATGGGAAGCATCTGACTACAGAGGGGCACAGGGAAGTGTTTCGAGGTGATGGGACTGTATCTTGACCGTGGTCAAGTTGCATGATTATATGAGTTTGCCAAGACTCACAGAACTGCATACTAAAGAGGGTGAAGTTTACTGCAGGGAAGTTATACCTAATACAAAAAGTGGGGAACAGTCACTTCACCAATGAGATCGCTCCTAAGCACCCGATACAATAGCAGCCCTAGCACTCCGTACCATCCCTACCCTGCATGATTATGCCCCCGTGGCACTGGTCACCGCAGGACAAACTATATATTTACTTGTTCATTTACTCTCTGCCCTTCTCCTCCCCCTAGACTATAAGCTTTGTGAGCGCAGGGCCTTTTTTTTGTTCACTGCTGCATAGCCAATGTGCCCGGCACATAGTAGGCACTCAGTAACCATGTGTTGAATGAATCAGCGGGTTAACAGTAACAAATTATTCATCCACATAGCTTCACACTGCAGATTACAGAGAAGCAGGGCCATGTCCTGGTTTGGATTTGGGGTTGCTCTGTGAACATCGGGGAGTTAGCTGACTTACTGCATTATCAGTTGTGCATTTCTACACTGGGAGGAGCGCTGTTACCCAGCTGAGCACCCTCGGAGGGCTGCTGGAAGGAGGTGATCCCAGACGGAAGCACTCTGCGATCACAGAGCTGATGCCTACCAGCGGTGCAATTAATTAAGCCCGGGGCAGGCCTGCTTCCACCAAGCTCACCCTGGCTCACTGCCATTACCGATCCATCCGTCCACCTCCAACAGTTTACTGAGGGCCTACTGTGTGCCACGCAAATGCCGATCAGTACACACTGCTAACCAGGGTACTGAGGAGAAAACCAAATAAATGTGAGAAATCAGGGCTCGAGGCCTTAAAGGTCAGGATGTGTGGTCCACAGGTAAGGTTTTTGTTCTTTAGCCATCAAGGACATTTATAAGACAACCGACAACATTTGAATGAGGTCAATAAATTAGATCACAGTATTGCATCAGTGTTAATTTTCTGTTTTGATTATCAGACTGTGGCTTTATAAGAGACTATCCTTGTCTGAAGGAAATACACACTGAAGTATTTAGGGATAGAGGCCATTGTGCATGCAACTTGCTTCCAAACTGCTCATGAAATGTAATGTATATGTATATATGTGTATATGTGTGCGTGGAGAGGAAAAAGGGCTGGAAAAAGAGAGGGAGAGAGGGAATATATGAAAAGCAAACACAGTAAGATGTTAACATTTGTGGAATCTGGATGAAGGGTATACAAGAATTATTTACGCTATTTTTATAATTTTTCTGTCAGTCTGAAGTTATTTCAAAATAAAAGTTAAATAGAAAGTTAAAAAACATGTTGTCCAGTCAACATGATGTGGCTACTCAAATGCTGGAGGAAGGGAGGACACTGTGGGCTGAGCAGATGGTCGGAAGGCTGAGAGGTGGGCATGGGCAGACCTGAGAGCGAGGGAAGATCCGAACTGGAGAAGGGAGAAGAGCCTGCGGTCAGGGACAGACGGGGCTCGGAGTTCAGAGTCGGGGTGATGTGTGGCGGGGGCTGGTCAGAGCACAGTGCTGATACTGAAGTACAGTGGTATGAAGACAGTGTGCAATTCAAAGGAAAGAATTAAAAATTCAGTTCCTCAGTTGCACTAGTCACATTTCAAGTGCTCAGCAGCTATACATGGTTAGTGGCTATCATATTGTACAGACTTAGGTCATCTCCGTCATCACAGAAAGCTCTATTGAACAGTGCTGGCCTTGAACGCTGAGCTTGAGAGCTAGGCCTTTGTCCTGTGTGAACGGGCGTCCCGACACAAGCAGCGTCAGCCTGGGCTAGAGGTCCCTTACAGCTCTCTCCAACTCTTCAGGGACAGACATCCACGTAGGAGGCCGTTGCCATACCTCGCAAGGCCCTGGTCAAGATCCATGCAAAAAGAAGATACAAATGAGAGACAGAGGAAAAATGAAAAGAATTTAGGGGGCTAAACAAGAGGGAGGTACAGAGATTACCTTCGAATTTCTTGCTTAGCTACATGGGGAAAATTGTATTGAAGGAATATGAAACTTAGGAGTGAAAGATGAGTAGTTTGGCTTTGTCAAGTGAATTGATAGATGAAAAAAATTGAATCTGTAGGCTAGAAGCTCAGGATGAGAATTGTGGAGACAGGTTGGTGGAGATAAGAAGTGAAAGATTCCGGATGAAACATGCAGTTATGATGGAATGTGTGAGGACAGGTCAGTCCTCTGCGGAAAGAGAACGCAATGACAGATGGGAAGAGCAGGGTCTGACCCCAGGCAGTGCCTGCAGGGAAGAGCTGGGATGAAGGAGAGGGCTGGGGAAGGACCCCAGAGTAGGAGGAATGTCCCTGCAGCAAGGATAGAGGGGGACAGACTCTGGGAAGGGCTCCAGGTAACCAACAAGGAGTGACAGTGACACTGGAAAGGCCAGGCTCCATGGACTGTGTGGTCCAAAGTCACTCCAGAGGAGCCTCTCAAGGAAATGGGGGAGTCAGCTAGTGGGTCAGAATTCCGAGGTGAAGGACAAAGAGAAACAGGGTGACAGGAGAGGAAATGTCAAGCTAAGGTTTATTCCGAGATGAGAGAGAAGACAGGTGAGAAGGCTAGGAGTCAGGGGAGAGGGAGAGCCCAGAGACACTAGTGGGGAGAGCACAGGAAGCCGAGTCCCTGTTGGGGGGACCAGGTAGGGCAGGGGGCACCTGTGCCCGGCTGAGCCACACAGGCCCTGTGCCCCTTCTTCCAGGACTGCTGGGGAGAAGAGAGGGCTTCTGCCAGAGCGGGGGCCTGCTCGCCTCTGGAGAGAGAAGCCATCTGTTCAGAGGAGCTTCGTGGACGGCGTGTGTTAAGGGCTGAACTGTGTCCCCCCCAATTCACATGTTGAAGCCCTAACCCCCAGGACCTCAGAATGTGATTGTATTTGCAGAAAAGGCCTTAAAAGAGGGGGGAACAAATTAAAATGAGGCCATTAGGGTAGGTCCTAATCCAATCTGACTAGTGTCCTTAAAGAAGAGATTAGGAAAGAGAGGCCAGACACACACACACACACACACACACACATACACACGCAGAGGGAAGACCATGTGAAGACACAGGGAAAAGATGGCCATTTACAAGCCAAGGAGAGAGCCCTCAGAAACCTTGCTCTTCCTCTAGCCTCCAGAACTATGAGAAAATAAATTTCTGTTGCTTAAACCACCCAGTCTGTGGCACTTTGTATGGCAGCCTTAGCAACCTAACATAGCTGTGGGTGGGACCCGTGGGGTGGCAGCAGGCGGGGAGGGAAGGTGGGAACAGTCCCTGGGGTGGTGAACAGGGGTTAGAGGGCAGCGGCACAGCATGAAATCAGGGGACTCCAAGGTCCTGCCCTGTGCTTGGAGCTCTGGGTAAACCTGTGTGGCTAGAAGTAGAGCCTTAACTAGTATCTATCTTTCAGTGTTATGGTTAAATGGGATTGAAGGCCACATTTTTGTTTGCTCTGTAAGTTTGGAGCTACTGCTGTTTGAATTGGTTAGCATTTGAAGCTGGTTTGGTTCCTATCAGTAAAAACAACTTTAAATGTTAACAATGTTCTGCATCCTATTCTATACATATTTTATAGGACCATCTGCTGAAATCCATTAACTGTGTTTCGGGCTTACAAGGGAAAGTGGAGCCACCTGTTTCTGAAACCAGGTTTCTAAGAGGGAGTTTCTCACTTATCCCAACCAAACACTGGCCGGGCACCTCACGATGTTTCCATTTTATGAAAAAGGAGATGGAGTCTCATAAAAATCAGGAGACTTGCTGGGTTCACAAAACCAGATGTGGCCGAGCCAGAAATAGGACCTGAGCCTCCTGCTGCCCAGGGTATGGCTGCCATCTTCCTGTTCCCTCTTCCTCAGCTGACAAAATCCGCTGCATCCCCACACCCAGGCCTCCCAAACCTACTCTGTCCCCTGCAGAACTGCAGAGGTGGCACAGGCCCTGGAGGTGGGCTTGGGCTCAAACACTGTCTCTGCCTGAGCTGCAGGACTTAACGCACACGATTTAACCTCTCAGAGCTCCAGTTTCCTCACTTAAAAAATGTGGGAGGAATAAATAAAATTTGTTGTAAAGAAAGTATAACATGTGGTACATGCTCTAATACCAGCCCTTCCCCCCACCCCTCTTCCCCAAACAAATGGATCCCCAGAGGACTTCTCTATCCCCTGGGACAAATTTAGCTCCTTCAGCCACGTAGTGTGCCCCACTGCTGGTCCGTTCAGCCTCACACCTGCGTGGGATCGCTCGTGCTGCACCTTGCACTCCTCCCCACTCCAGGTCCTCAATGGAGGTAACATTCTCCCTGGGCCAGATGTCCAAACTCTCAGTACTCCTTGGGTCACTAGTTTCCTCTCCTCTGGATTCACCTTGTTATTATCTTATTATTCCTGTCAGTCCTTTGCCTCTCATCCCCTTCTCTGATGCCCCAAACTTTCTGCACCAGCCACTGTTAGAGAGGAATATCCTAGAAGGAAAGTAAAACCCAACCTTCTTTGCAAACCCCATGGTGGCCACAGGCCGCAGGGTGGGGTGGTGTCCCCCCTCCAAGGGGCTGCCCCTCTGAGGAGGGATGCAGTCACCTCCCCCTGCAGCCAGCCCTGGCCCCACACCACTCCCCAAACTCTCACGCCTGGGGTACTTCACTCACTGCTGCTCTTAGAGTTCCTCTTTCCATCCCCTGCTCTCCCGAGCCCACACCTACACGTACAACTACCTGACCGTCAACTCCCTGGGAGATGCCAAGCACACACCGCCAGCCCGACATGTCCAAACCCAAATCCAGGATCTTCTCCCCACACCTGCTCCTCATCCCTGTTCCTCCGGAGGCCCCCGCCCTGCCCACGTCCACTCACTAACGCCCGTCGATTCCATCACCTAAGCGCCTCCTCAGGCTGCCACTTTCCGCATTCCCACCATCACTATTCTAGTCCCAACTGGACCACCTCCTAGGCCTCTGGTTCCCTGTCCCCCCTACCACATCCGTCACCCTGTGGCCAAAGTGATCTTTCTCAGCTGCAAGTCTGAAGTCACTCCACTGTTTAAACTTCACCAGTGGCTGCCCACTGCCACTCATGGATCAAGTTCAACTCGTCTTACAAGGTCTTTGAAAGCTGTACCTGGCTTTCATCGGCAGCCTTCTTTCTTGCTGTTCCCTTTGGGGAACACCCTTCATCACGCCCCCAATACTCAGTATCAGTGGTTCTCAACATTTATTGGGTATTATGATCACCTGGAAAACTTGCTAAAAATGCAGATTCTGGGCTTCCGGGTGCTGCTAGTGCTGCTTCCCTGCACCATCCTTTTGGTGGCACTGCCCTGTACTCCACACTGAACATTTGCCAGTTTCTGAAACACTTGGCTCTTGCCTTCAGTTCTTCGCACATGCTGGTCCCTCTCCCCTGGGCTGACTCTTGCACATTCACCGGGCAGGTCTCGCGGCTCATGCATCACCACCACCAGGCTGGGTTCCTGCCCCTCCAAGGTGGTCCTATCACAGCACTCATCGCAAGGCACTCATTGCAGAAAACTGCCCCCGATATGGCAAGCTCCCTGAGGACAGGAACAGGGTCTACCTTCTGTATTCCCAGTGCCTAGCATGGTACTTGGCACTTGTCTGGTAAATAGCTACAAAAGGAGTGAGTGGAACTCCTAAGTAACTCTGTTAACGGGGGAATTCCCAAGTAACATCCAGCCCTGGGCTCTGATGCTGAGAGATATGGTCCTGGGGCTTGAATTCCTGTGCAACTTTCTGTGAAAAGGAGAAATCTCTGCTCTGTACCTCCTGCATCAAAACTGCCAGTGCTGAGCCTTCCATTCTAGATAGGAGACTGAGGTTAGAAGAAGTGAAGCAGCCCAATAAAATCATCATGAATGAAAGCTTCCAATTTGGAAGCCTCCTAGGAAATCTGGAGCAGCACTAGGGAGGCCAGTGTCCTCAATGTCCTTGTGAACCTTCATTCTGCCCTGGGAGGGAGGAGGTCAGTGCCCCACAGAAGCTTCCAGGTTGCTCAGTCTAAAGGCAGCTGAGTGCCTCTCTCTCAAACACTAAAGTCAGCAGGGCAGAGACCAGAGGAAGTGTTTTCGACATAGGTACAGAGCCTGAAGGTAGTTCTCACAGAGTCACAAGGGTCTGAGATAATGGAAAGCAAAGGAGAATTAGGGAGCTAGCCTTACCAGCCTTGAGTACAGGGAGGTCCCTGGATCTCTGCCTCTCTGGGGACATTTCCCTTTTTAGGTAGTTAGCTAAAAATAGACATCAAACTCTTCACAATTCCCAAAACCAGCATTAATTTTCTGCCAAAGGCTCCTGAAAAGGGGCTCAGGCTGCATAGAACATGGAATGAGCATCAACCCCGTGAGGCCATACCGGAGCAGGAGGGTGCCAGGGGAGCCTGGCGGCAGAAGGCTGAGTCCCACCGCCCTGTGCTGGGGTGAGTTCAGGGCCCTGGTGACTTGACCCACTCCCCCACTGCACACACCAGCCCCTTACAGGATGTCCTTTCAGACTTGGGGAGAAATACCAGTTGTTTTCCCCAAATTAAAATCTCTGGGCAAATTTCCCACTTACCTCCCTTCATAGCAAAGGCTGTCACACAAAGAAGATTCCAGAGGAACACTACTCCTCTTGTTATGCAAACATCCATTCCTAAACCGCCCCTCCCCCCAACATCCAATGGCTGTGAAAGGGACAGCCCAGCCGGGCACACAGGGCCAGCAGTGCCTGCACTGGTTGGTGGAGCCCCCCAGGCCCTCCCTGGGGAGGACCCCTCTGGCCATTTCACTGGCTTATGGCAGACCCTGAGAGAGCTGGGGAAGGATGGAGGAGTGGCCACCAGGTGGGTGGAAGTCACAGTCACAAAGTGGGCATGTGTCGGGGTGCTAGGTACTAACTCTCCTCACAGACCAGTGCTGCAGCTGGGAGAAACTGGGAGCTGGCACCAACTTCCAGAAACATCCATGGAAATACCTCAGCTTCTCTCCCAGGGCCCACATGTTTCACTGTCAGGCAAGCCTTGATGCCAGACCCCAACCTCGCCAGCATTTCCTTCCAGCCTTTTGAATCCTGTCAGGAATGAACATTCCCCATGACCTGCAGAGAATGTTTAAAAGAAAGATTTGATCCTGGGGAAACCCTTCATGAAAACGACACTGTTTCTGATATCCCAAGATGCTTTCCAGTTGACACGACTTTCGGTTTTAGAGAGACAATACGGGAGGCCAAGGCAAAGATATCTAAAGGTACCATAATCTGGGATGGTCCAAAGTGATCAGCGTCAGAGAGGAAGCTCAGGCCAAGGCCAGGCATGGAATACAAAGGGATGTTGCATCCGCATCATCCCTAAATCACAGCACCATGGCAGAGGCAGGGCCCCCTGAAGCATGGAACTCACAAACTGGCTTGAAAAACCAAGTGTTCATCATAAACCTGCTCAGGGCCCAGCCAGTGAAATTTCAGAGATGGACAGGACCCAGGTCCTGCCCTCAAGTTGTAAAAGCCCCTACGGATGCTTGTTGCTCTCTTTTTTAGAAGATCATCAGCTTATACAGACTGGTAGGAGGAATCTCTGAGCCCGTTACCAAACTGGCATCACTGCATCTGTATTTCCTAAAACCATTTCTTAAACCTGTCAACAGCACCTTTGAGCAGGCAGCACGCTTGCCTTCCTGCACACAAAATTTCCAAGAACTCCCCTGGCGGTCAGACCCCCTCCAGCTGGAACACCCTAAACTCGTCAGACCCCCTCCAGCTGGAACACCCTAAACCCATCAGACCCCCTCCAGCTGGAACACCCTAAACCCGTCAGACCCCCTCCAGCTGGAACACCCTAAACCCGTCAGACCCCCTCCAGCTGGAACACCCTAAACCCGGTGCTTATGCTTAAGGCCTCCTTCCCTCGGGATGTTTTTGCTGCTGCGCCACCTCAGTGACACTTGCTGTAGCTTCAGACTCCCTCACACAACAGCTGATGTGAAGGAGAGTTAGCTGACTTCACCTGAGCCGTGTCACTCAAAAGCTTTCCAGCCAATGGCCTGCTGTCAGAGTTGGGGGAGGCATGGGGTCCGCTGGAGAAACTTCCCATGTGACAGGTGAGGAATACAAGGTCCAGAGGGACGGAGAGCTTTGACCACGCCACCTATTCAATTAGTGGGAGAACCAGGACCTTCGTCTCCTGCTTTCTAGCCCGGTGGCTTTCTTGCTCTGCCTTGTGCCTGCATGTAGCCCAGAGGGATCATAGCAAACTGGCATCTGGACATCCAACAGGGGTGTTCCTGCCTCCCCTTGCCCTGCTCAGCTCAGGTGGAGGAGTCTTGGATGCTTCTCCCCTGGGCCTGTACACTTCTCTCCTGTTCTGTCTCCAAAGGGAGGTGGGGACCCACTCGGAACTGGAGGAGTGAGTGAAGTGCTCCAGGGGTGTTGGTATGTAATACCCATCAGGAGGAGAAAAAGAGCCATAAAGAACATCACCGGGACAACTGACAGAAACTGAATGTAGACCAGGGATTGATTAGATGACAGTACTGGTTCAATATCAAATTTCCTCATTTCAATAATTGCATTGTGGCTATGTTCTTAGGAGACACACAAGGAGACAGAAGTCAAGGGCATGATGTCTCCAATTTGGTCTAAAATGGTAGGTATCTACGTAAATGAATGAATGGATGAATATATACCTAGAGAATGATAAAACGATGGAGCAAAATGCAAATAGGTGGTGACTCTGAAGAAAGAGTATATAACAGTTTCTTGAACTATTCTTGCAACTTTTCTATAAATGTGAAAGTATATAAAAATGGTCTCAAAAAGACAATCGCATTGAGAGGCATGCAACAAACACACACCTGGACAGGTCTGGAGATCCAGGGAAGCGTGCCAGTTGCTGCCCTCCTTCTCCCCCAGCTGTGATGGCAGTCAGACCTCTGCCAGCCCTACCAGCTGGTCCCTTGCCTCCTCCTGCTGCCTCAGGGCTGGGGGACACCTTGCCCAGCCTCATGTGGACAGCACAAAGAATGGCCCTGAGACTATGGCAAGGCACAGAGGCTTGTGGCAGGAACACAGATGAGGGTTGGCATCATAGTTCCACACCTTACTAGCTGTGAGACCTGGGCAGGACAATTTAGTTCTCCACGGCTCAGTTTTGCTCATCTATAAAATGGGAACAACTACCTGTAGCACCGTTGAGATCCCGCTGAAGCGATATAGATTGAGGTAGTCGGTAAACTCTGATCCTGAGTCAGGTGCCCTCACAACACTTGCTCTAGCATCTGTGTGGTTTCCCCACCAAGCCCCTGGTGACCTCCCTTCCCCTCCAATGTCATCATTCCTCTTCAGCCAAACCACGTCAACCACATTCCTCTTCTCCTTCATAACCTAGCCCAGAGCTTTCCTCAACCTGACATCTTCCCAAACTACCCCCACCTCCTTCTTGTGCTTGTGAGTTGGTGTCTGGCCTGGTAACTTGTGCTTTTGTCAGTTTCTCTCATCCTGTCCCTTGCTTGGGTTGGGCAGATGGACTTGGCTTTCCCTCACGCTCCTCAGTGCTCGGTGTGGGTGCGTGTTGTCCACTCCAACACTGACAGGTAGCTCAGAGGACCTGGGGGGTGTGCAGACAGGGCCTGGCCACGATTGGTTTGATGAGAAAATCACTGCGCCTTCCCTCTGGAAATGTGGATTTCTCCCTTAGCTTAGGAACTTCTTAGTCCCTGGCAAAAATGAACACATACACAGCCAGAACACTCACGGAATCGGAGGTCTCTGGGCCTGGGGACAGCAGTAATAACAGAAAAAGGCAAGTTGCGGGGGTGTATAGACTGCTGATCTCATCTCTGTGGGGGAGAAAAACCCAATTCATGTATTTGTGCATATAAATACACACGCATATATAAATGCACAGAAAAAAGTAACGAGGTGAATATATTTGGGGGGTGAGTGGAAGTGGGGGGAGGTGAAAAAAGACTTTCACATCCTACTTGGTATATTTCCATACTGCTTAAAATGCTTATAATAAGAATGTGTACATATATTTATGTAATTAACAAACAATAAAAATTATCGCCAAAAGGGAGAAAAGAACTGGGTGCAGACCTAAAAGCCCCTTCATTTCCCACCTCTGGGCAGCCACCTTCTCAGGAGGCCCTGGGAACAAAGCCCCATGGTGTCCCTCAGGCACCCAGGCTGCAGGCTTCTGAAGGACAAGCTGCAGGTGCGTGAGCAGGTGGAGGCATCCAGAACCACCTGCTACTGCTCTCACTGCCAGGTGACAGGTTTGGGGTGATGGGCTGGGTGGATGGGCACGCAAAGGGATGCCAAGTGGCCGTTACTGCACATGGAGACACCCCTCATCCTCTTGGAGGAAGATGTCTGTTCCTCCAGCGGAGAGGCTCTCTATACGGAGTGATAGGAGATGAAGCCCTTCTGCCAGCCCTGCTCCTGCCCACTAAACACTGAGCCCTCTCAGCCCCGTTAACTGCTTCCAGCCCCCACACCACAGGGAGCTGATGATATCGGTGTGAAGGGCTCCCAGGTGGCTCCACGTTTAACAGAGGCAGTAGGGAGCCTCCTTCTGGGCTGGGCACCAGGTTCTCCCTGAACAGCTGGTGTCTGGCGTGACTGCACACGGGAGGGACCTGGGAACTTAAACAAATACCGAAGCCTGGCTCCCACCACTGAGATTCCGATTTAATTAGTCTGGGGTGCAGCCCGGGCGGCGCAGTGGTTTAAAGGCTCCCAGGTGAATCTAATATCTAGCCAAGGGTGCAAGGCACTGCTCCAGCGTCTGACGATGACAGCTTGCTGGGGGTTTTCCACAGCCTGCTGCTCCCCAGGGCAGAGAGCCCAGCTCCTGCTCTGCTCACTGTCTGGACCTTGTTTTTCTCCTGCACAGCCCTGCTCTGACCCCACCTCACCTCCTTCAGGATCTCCCTGGAGTGGACATGCGGGGGCCGAGGGCAGGAGGTTGCTGACCTACAGCCAGCACCTACACTGCCACTTCTGTCCACAAGGGTGGGGGATAGCCATGTCATGCTGCAAATTCACAATCACTGGTGCTCTCCCTACATCCTACGTCTCCTCTACTCACATTTTCCTGTAACTACTATAGCATGGGCCCAAGGAATACTCTTAGAAAATAAAATTATTAACCCATTCTTACCAGGCTTTTCTTAGAATTATTCATACATTTCCAACAATTTATTAAATGTCGACTCTTGATACTCTGAAGCTCCCCACTTGGATTAAATATCCATGAGAAATTATAATTCCAATCTGGCTGCCCCAACACACTGAAGGCTGAGTTCCCCCTGACGGTCTGGCTGGGGTATGTTCAAGGAACCCAAGTTCATCACGAGGAAGGTAAATAAGTTGTTTTAAAAAGAAATGGAAACAAAGAAAACAATAAAACTAAGTCACAAAACACTGCCTTGTAATGGAAAAAGTGAAGTAGTCTTTGAATTAATCAGGCTCAATTATTTTCCTCCAGTAGTGTGGGTAATTAGGAGCTTGCCTTTTGTTTGTTTTAAAACACAGAGTGGTTGGGCAGTCCAACCCTCTGTTAAAACTGGAGGTTTCAAAGGATATTTCTGCTAACAAAATTAGCCTAAAAATCACATGGGAAGCCAGGGCTGCATTATGACTTTTGAGGACTCTATGCACTTCTGCCTTCATGGGCTGCTTCTGCCATTAAAAAAAAAAATATATATATATATATATATGTATTTAATTATATCACATATTATATGCAATATATATTTCAATTATATAAATTTTACTTTTCAACTGCATTGGTATAAAGATGAATATATAAATATTATGAATTAACACATTGTCTTCAACCTAAAAGTTCACCTTTTCCTCTGGTTTTGTAAGACAGCACAGCATTTGGCAGGCCTGTAGAAGAACTGTGGACCCTCGGCGCCATGCCTAGTGGATAAGTGGGCTCTGGGAGAAGCTGAGATCCCGGAAGAGGGAGGCAGCTGCCTACGGTCACGGAGAAGCTCCTTCCTCCCTTGGCTGTTTGTACCACGCTGCGCTTTGACTCTGAGACACTAGGAAGGGCCGTCCCTGAACAAGGTGCAGCCCGTGTCATTCTGAAGGAACCCGCTTGAGCAGACCCTGCCTGGGCCCTCAGGGAACACACAGTGGCGGAGGGAGGATGAGACCCAGACACGCCATCCTGACGCTGGGAAGAAGACTGTCACAGAGAGGAGGTGCTGGCACTAAGGGGGCTCACAGGAGGGACAGTTACTCAGAGCTGAAGTGGGAAGAACTCAGGGATGAGGGCTTTTCACTGGGAGTTTGCTGTAAAGGTGTCCCACGAGAGAGGTGACGCAGCAGAGGCCTGAAGGAAGGATCGGGGGACATCCAGTGCAGGGAAGAGCTCAGCATGGCCTGAGTGTAAGACAGGAGCAGAGGAGCTGGGGACAGCACTGGGAGAGGTGGGGACAGGCCACACGGGCTGCACGTGCACATGTGAGGAGATGTGTCCCATGCACTGACATGCGGAGTGTCACTGGCACGGGATACGTAGGCTCTGGGGGCCACTGCACATTTCAACCAGGAGTGAGAAGATCAGAGCTATGGTTCAGAAAGGTCCCCCTGGCAGGCCAGAGTCAGCTGGGGAGAGATTAGGAGCTGCTGTCACAGGGGTCTCGGTGAGAAGTTGAAGGGGTGTGAGAGAGGCTGAGGGGCACATGGGTAGGAGGAGAAACAAGAGCCATGCAATGCCACCCAGGCCGCAGACAGGCTGGGGAGAGGGAGGCGGGTGAGAAAACGCCACTGGCACTGTCATCAAACTTCCTGGGAGCCTCAGGGTCCAAGCAGAAGCCAGACTTCCATGAGCACAGGCAAGAGTGAGTGAGCAGGAGGCAGGGCTCTGAGGCCCCCTCGGTCCTGGGGGCACCGGCCCGCCTCTGCCTGGCGAAGCCCAGCGAGTACTCACTCTCTGTTCCTAGCATGGGGGGAAGAGAGCTCTTGGGCCTCCGGGTTTTCATCTCCGGGGCCTTGGTGTTCTCACTGGCTGGAGCATCTGGAACAAAGCAGGTAACAACAGCTTTAGTCAGCAGCTGCTAAGGAAAAGAGCAAGGGAAGCATCTTGGACAAAACCTCAACCCAAATCATAACCGACCTCCACCCCGCCCCACTCTGAGGTCCTCCCTGCCCACTGAGCAGAACGGCGCCTGCAGCTGGGCACCTCCCTCCACCCTCCATGAGAACACCAAAGGACAGTCTGCTCCCCGGGCCTGATAAATCAGGTGGAGACAGGTGATCCCCGGAGTAGTGACACCCCCTCTGCAGCAGCACACGCCACCAGAAAAGACATCGCTGGCAGGGCCAGGCAGAGTCACCCCTCTGCTCCCCTCTCCCCAGCTCTCTCCTTCGTCAGGACTTGACTCACTCCGGTTGAATGTTCTGGGTTTCCACAGGGCGTCTCTCCTACAGAGGAGGGAGGGGTTGGGGTCCTCGCCCGTGGGCTCAGGGTCTAGGGGAGGCTTGCAGCCTCTGACTTCTCCGACTTCCTTCTACAGACCAAACGAAGGCCTCCGAGCAGGCAGCCGTGCACCTTACCCCTCTGAGACTGAGTCTAGGACCCAGGTTGGAGTCTCTTCCCCAGAGCAGGCCCAGGGAAACCTTGCTGCAGCCGCCAGCTGGGCTGATGGGAAAATGCTGGGCAGGTGAGTGCATGGCCTGGGGTTGAGGGGGGCCTGGGTCACTACTCACACTCCTTATGTGCATTAATGCAAAGTGTGGATAATGCTGGAGGGAACCTTCCCTTGTTGGGGCAGCAGGGAACCGTCACTCTGGGCTGGGCGGGGTGGAAGAGGCCCGTGGGGAAACTTGACTTTAAGAAGCTGTGGGGAAACCACCCAGCCACTAAGGGGTAAGAAGGAGCTGGCTGAACGGCTATCACTAGGCATGTCCACCAGCCTTCCTTTCCCCCACAAGGAACACTCTTTGGGGACAGCAGTAGGAGGGAGCCCCCCCTTGGAGCTCCCTTCCTGTCCATCCTTTTCCTGCTTCTGAAGAGAGGAAGCTCAGAGGTGGGGAGGAGGGGTGGGACTTTCCAGCGGAGGCTCCAGCCACATTCCTGTGGCTTGGCTGAGGAGGAAGGGCCACCTCACTGTCCCCGCCTCCAGGATGGGGCAGTCCTGGCTGATCTTGCCTAGACTGGGGCTGCGAGGGGTGGGCACAGGGAGCATAGAACGGAACAGCTGGGGACATATTCACGTGGGCTCTCCTCCTAGTTGCATTTGAGTTCTTTGCCTGCTGCAGAACATGGATGTGCCCACATCAGTCCCTCCGTGCATCCTTTCTGAGCCCTAAACACCAGGCAGGCCTCCTCCCAACCCGCCCACCCCCTCCCCAGGAGCCGGGTAATCCAGGGACCAAGAGGCTCATGGCAGCTCAGAGACATGGGGGTCAATGTCCCTGCCAACGATAGAAGACACCACCAAGGGCCCAAGACTGAGGAAACTCTTTTATGCAGCTCTTGATACCCCAGCCCCTCTGTGCCTCCATCCCCACAGCGAGTTCCCCGACTCCTGCCACCTCCCAGAAGGGCAAAGGAGCCCGTGGGGGGTCCCCGCCATCCAGAGTGACACTGCCAAGCTCCTCAGCGGGCTGCCCACACCCTAGAGCACCAGTTTCATGTAGACACGGATGGGAGAGCAGAAAGCCCCGTGGGGAGGGGTGATTGCATTCTCTTACATGGGATGTTTTCCCCATGGATCCTGGTCACTCCCAGCCACAGAAAAGTCCTCTGGACATACTTATTTGTCAACTTCGGTGGTTCTCAGCCTCAGCCTTAATTAGCAGCACCAGCACTGGGTATCTCACCTCCCAGATCTTAGTCAAATTGGTCTGGGTTGGAGTCTGCGCAGCAATATCACCCAGAAGCCCCAGAGGTGGTTCTCACGTGTTGCCAGCTGAACTCCCAGCCTGTCCTCAAGCTCTGTGTGACAAGCACACGTGCAAGGGTGGCGGTGCAGGTGCAGGCGGGGCTGGCAGTGCTTCCCCTTGACATTTGGGGTCAGGGTGCCAAACACCAGGGGCAAGGGCCCAGCGTCAGCCTCCCTGGTCCTGGGCCCTCCTTTCTTCCCTTCTTTCAAGACCAGCACTTTTTTTTTTTTTTTTTTGAGACAGGGTCTTGCTCTGTCACCTGGCCTAGAGTGCAGTGGTGTCATTGTAGCTCACAGCAATGTCAAACGCCTGGGCTCCAGCAATCGTCCTGCCTCAGCCTCCCAAGTAGCTGGGACTGCATGCCTGTACCACCACACCCAGCTAATTTTTTTTTTTTTTGTAGAGCTAGGGTCTTACTCTTGCTCAGGCTGGTCTTGAACTCCTGGCCTCAAGTGATCCTCCTGCCTCAGCCTCCCCAAGTGGTAGGATTACAGGCATGAGCCACCCTACCTGGCCAAGGCCAGCACTTCTAACAGTCACTGATGACAATTTAGAGAAAGGTACACCCAGAATGGTTTTTGTTTCTTTGGCCCTTTCTGAGGAAGAGGAGTAGAGGGCAGAGCATGTCCATAATTCTGCATCCCTGGGCTTCAGCACTCTGCCCCTCAGTGAGTCCCGGGACATAGAGCAGGGAGAAAAAGAAGGATCAGGGTTTTTTTTAACTGATGGGTAAACTTAGGTACAACCAAGCAAAAGGATGAGAGGCCCAGGTTTC